>OX637535.1:48228204-48690704 GCA_951800035.1 Linnaemya tessellans
TTTACTTATAAAATATTGACCAGTAATCGATTTAATCGTAAAGAAAATAAACGGCAAATTTCAAAGAGATGGAGCGCAGATAAAAATGGTAAATAAATCGAATTGGACTGCGTGTCTTGTTCTGCACGTTCATGCTGTTACAGTTGCAGCGATTATGTGACTGAGAGTCTGTATGACGTTCATTCTTTTTATCCTCTGTTTGTTTAATTTTAAACCAACAAACGACTAACAAGCTGACACTTCCATACCGTTCACTGATTAAGAGCCCATCACAGTGTGCCAATGGTTTGGATTGTTGTTGTATTGGCCGTTAACAATAGCCGTATATCAACAAATTTGCTGTTCAGTTCATTATGTTAGTGTTAAATTGTTCGTGCTGAAACACTAAATAGTAGTTCGTCGAATCTGAAAACGTTATGTGTCCGTCCATTTATGTGGGTGAGTTTATTTGTTGTTGCATGCAGCTTCTCGAGAAATTCCATTCATGTGCACAAAGCAAAAGTTGTTGTTTTTAATCGCGTCTTAGGTCTGTCTGCTGCTTAACATTTTCAGTTATAAAGGATCCGTTTTCCAGTGAAATTTGTCTGATTTTTAGCTTAAAAATAATAGATTTTTTTACGATCATGTGCCGGCATCCGGTGGTCATATTAATAAAAATGCAAAATGAAAAAATAATAATAATAAAATAAAACATATTTTGTTCTGTTTGCCCGTTTTGTATGGCTGTTAAAATTTTACGGCGCTCTTTTGTTTTTGTCGGTCTTGATGTCCATTTTTCTTTATTTCTTTCTTTCTTTGTATTTAAGTGTTTCTTGTTCTTCAAGTAGGTATTTGCTCGGTTTCAGGAATTTCACCTTGCATTAGGATGACGAACTTCGCTAAATTAGATTCGTTTGTTTTTGTTGTTGTTGTTTGTTTTATTTATTTATTTCTGTTTGGGCTTAAGATATTCCAGGAATTTCTTTGGTTTTTTAACAGCTTGTTTCTTATTTAATGAACACTAAATAATTGTTGTTGTTTAAGGATATTGTCGGAAATGTGAGTGTAAAGGCTTCGTTCGACTCGTACATAAATAGTTTGCTTGGATTCAAATGTTGAATGAATTTATATATTTGCATATATAATGTTTCCAGATCAGTAGGCAATAACAGAAAAAGAAAATGTTTGAAATTTTTTTGAGGCTGTCGACTGTCATAATATTAATACATATTCCAAAATTAACACAAGAATGCCGTAATGTTGGCAGTCCTGAAATATTTAACACTTTAAAGTTGGTAAAAGTGGATCGCGAAACAATTTAACAATATGTCTTCTTCATTATGGGATCATATTTTAAAATTATCAAAGTTTGGCAACTTAATTTTCCAAAGAAACTTAAAAAACCATTCGTTAGCGGTACCGATGCTTCGTCGATATCCGTATCAGTACCGGCCGAATTATTATTAGCGACACAGCGATTCCCTGCAAGTTTTTCTTATGAATAAAAATATCGGGATGCTGTTGGCTGAAGTAGTAGAACATGAGACTATGAAGCGGAGGGGTCCTGAGTTCAAACCCCACCGCTGAGCCAAGAATATTCACCCCTATCCTGAACAACAAGGGGAATTTTCGTTCACATGAAATTTTTATTCCATTCGAAGGGAAAAATGGTATCGAGAATCTCCCGTGTGAAATTATACCCGCTATCAGTTCTCAGTGAATGCAAAAAAGAGAGGAAGCCGAAAACAACATGAAAAATCAACGAATTTGTGTTGAAAAATTTAAGTTTAAGCAATAATTTAAAAAAATTTGAAAAAGGTATGGCTAAATATTTAATAGCCAAATAATTTGGATAAATTTTGAAAACCAGACAAAACAAATTAAAAATACTCTTAATCTTTAGAATTGGAGCAACAAGTTTTACAAAGACGCAGGCAATTGATTTGTTGCAAATATTAAGTTTTTGTCTTATTAAGGGGTCTTGCCACTAAAAGAAAATTTGAAAACTCTAATATTCGAATTATAATAGAAAATACTTACAGTTTCTACTCTATTCCCCAGCAAAAACTAAGTGAATAAATTAAAGGGAAAAGTGAAAAAACTCGCGGGAAAATAATCATTCACGATCAGGGGAATTTAATTTTAGCAATTATGATTGTGTTGACTTCTTCTGATCAGCATTAGTGCATGGCTGTATTAGTTGTTGCCAACCTGTTTCAGTGATGAAGGCATAGCACTGGCCACTGAACATAATTGGCAGCGACTGACACAATCATGCACTAAAAAGCACAGTAACAGCAGCATCCACCTTCGCCGGTCGTCTAGCAAAAATTAGCCGGCGACGTAAAAAAAGGTTGAAGTAGTTACAAAAAATTATCTCTATCTCCTCATCTCTCTTCATCTGTCCCCTCAATACTATCCCCTCCTTTCTAGCTCCGGCGCAATGCACTGCATATATAAGGATCATGCCCTGAGTGCTGGTCCGAGATAAAAAATAAAAAAAATTAACAGACAGCAAATTTTTAAACCGAATAAATTTTATATTAAACTTTATTCGAAAAGGATACAGAAAAATAAGTAAAGTTTTTTTTCCGAAACGATTTTCTTTGATGTACGAGATCTGTTCAAAAGATAAGGTTTATTTTCAATATAACAATAAGAAGAAGCTCTCATGTTTTATTACGTTAAAAATATTTATTAAATAGTTTACATTTCCAATGACTAGTGCCACTGTGAAAAGTGAGAAAATGGTGAACTGAGAACGCTGTTAAGATGACGTAGCGGCCTTGATATCAGTACTGATACCTTCTGCTAGTTTAATGATTATAAAAATAAATTGTTAATTTTAAAAATATTCTATATATAAGAATGGAATCTTAATAATTTCAATTTAATAAAAATTAAAAAAAAAATTTAATGTAGATTTGAACTCGGGTCTGAACTGAAATTTCTAGGCTAGGACAGAGGAAGATCAAAGAACATTTCAGCTTCGTCGTATTTTCTCAGTGTCAGCTATTCAGCATATTTAGTTCATTCGTGAGAGTCGTAAAAGTTAGAAGTGGGTTTGGCCATTTTCTGCTTTCGAAAAAATGGACCGAAAAATTCGCCTAAAACTTTAGTGTAAAAAATTTAAAAACTAAAAAGTAAAAAATATGTTCAAAATGAGCATAAAAAAATATGTATTGATATACGAGGTCTATTCAAATATTACCATAATGCAACTGCTAAGAGAGTGACGAAAATTGTTATGGGGAATCATCAAATCACTCTTTTTGTTAATTTTTGGCCATGAGGGGAAAATCGTTTCTACATTCCTGAATATTGGAAAAAAAATCGGCCACATTTACTAGATTTGCTCGCTGTGACTTTTCCCTGTTCCCAAGATTGAAAAAGATCCTTAAAAGAAGGGCGTTCGGCTACAATGCCGAAGATAAAACCCCCTTCGTTGAGAGGAGTCACGGGGTATGTGAAGTGCTGCGAGGATTACAAAAAACGCTGGTACATATATAAGGAACCACTTTGAAGGGGGTCAAAGCAGAAATTAATGAATAAATAATTTTAGCTTTTCAAAACTGTTGTTAAAGTCTACTGATGATTTGCTTGACCACCGACAAATAAATTTCATTTACCTATAATTTTAAAAAATATATGTATATATTAAAATCTACCTTGTTTTTGAACAGCTCTCGTATAATAGTGTATTTTGAAAATATGTAGAAATAATTTTGGACAATCGTGCGAGTGTTAAAAAATAGAAATTTGTAGTACCAAAAGTACTAATTTTTTCCCGATTCCAACCTCCAAAAATAATACGGAATTTTCATCTGTCCTGTACACCAAATTTTTCCCAAATCCTTTGAGCGATTTTGGCATGATGATGAAACAAACCCAGTTGTCCGTTTAGTCGTACAAGACATTGTCTGTGATGACTTATGCCCGATTTGTCTTCGATTGAGTGAGAATTCTAATTGATAAAGTGGACAATCTAGTCAGTCACGGCCATTGGATCCATACGTTCGTACATTTTGTCTTAAATTTTTTCTTTTTATATTTTTATCTTGGACCAGCCCTCAGGGGATGACCCCTACATATGCACTGCATTGCGCCGGAACTAGAAAGAAGGGGATAGTATTGAAGGGACAGATTAGGAGAGATGATAAGGTAGCGAATTTTTTGTAGCTATTTCAACAGGATCGACGAAGGAGGATGCTGTTCCTCTGCTTTTTTAGTACATGATCGCGTCAGCAGCTGCCAATTGTGGGTGCTGTTAAACTTGATTGAGGATTAGAAAAGAAAGAAGCCTTTGTATTCAACTAACATTTTTTGAGGGCAATTTAAGTGACAATGTCTAGCATTTAGTCTTTAGATAAACGATTCGCGAACAAATAGTCCTCACTATTGTCCACAAATTCATAAGTGAATTGTGTAAGATTTTCGCGACATCAGTTGGAAAATGTCGTTAAGGGCTTTTCAGGATGGTCCTTAATATATCGTCGAAGAATAAATTTTCTCGAGTACCCGTCACTGAGGATGTCTTAAAAACTGGCCCAACTGAGAATATCTAACCTCACACACAGACAAACTTTTAAATATTTCTACGAGTTTTGGGCTTTTTTTTACAAGCAGTTGTTTCACATACGAACGCTAATAAGAGTATGTAAAGACTACTGAAAGCATCTGCAGTGACGTTCTTTTCAGGTGTTAATTAACATTTACTGGCGTTTTTTTTTTGTCACGAAAAAAAATAAGAATCATTTAAGCAAACAGTAGATCTAAATTAGAAATTTAAATTATATAGATCGAGATATCATCTAATTAAATTTTAATTGTAGGCTTTACATGTTCAAAATCTTCTCCTCTGTGTAACACATCCATCATTAATTTACAAAATACCGTTTTTTTTAATTAACACTCATTTCGGAAAAATATATCTCACGTTCTATTTGTAAATTTCAAATTTATTTCCAATTAATTAGTCAAGTTTTAGTTTCATGTGTAAAACTGTTATAAAAGTAAATAAAAGTGTTCCCTATTGTATTTTCAGCTACCCCGTATTTTATATTCCCATCAGTGATCTACTACATGATTTCTTAATAATTTGAATTTAATGAAAATGAAAAAAAAACAAGTAAAAACGTTATATTCGACCGGGTCGAATCTTAAATACCCTCCAAATATTTAGTAAGTAAATTTAAAATGTTTAACTGGGTGGGACAGATTTCCTTTATATAATATCGTACGTCTACGCCCACTGAAGGGGGCGGAGCCAAAAATAGACTACATCATGTTTTCCACAGACGAACGTATGGGCATTGCTGGACCGTGTTCGACTTCATCACTGATCAAGAATATTTATACTTTATGGGGTCCAATTCTTTTTGGAGAGCATTAAAACTGCATTTTAGAGGGGTCGCTCTGGCTAGGGCTGGGGGGGGGGGGAGATATTTCACCTTTGTCATAAAACTCTAAAAATAAATGTAGGGTCATTTAGGGAGCAAAGGGGGAGTAGGGGCTAGGGCAGAGTAGTACCAGGTTACGTCTCAGCTTCGTCATTAAAGCTTAATAATGTTTTAAGGAATGCAGGCTTAAGTAAAACACTTTGTTAAATTTTTACACTAATTTTGAATATAACGCCCACTAAAGGGGACGGGGTTCAAAGAATTTTTTTTTTTTATTTTTATTTTATGGCTCTAAGTTTAACGCGTTGGCCCTTCTTTGACATAAAAAATTACAAAAATCTTTAAAAATTATGTTGTTTTTTATACCCTCCAAAAAAGAATTTGGGGGGTATATTCACTTTGTCATTCCGTTTGTAACGCATCGAAATATCCATCTCAGACCCCATAAAGTATATATATTCTTGATCAGTAATGAAATCTAAGACGAACTAAACCAACCCAGGAAAAACAACATAATTTTTAAAGTTTTTTGGTTATTTTGTTAAGCAAATGATATATTTTTATGTCAAATACGGTCCAACGCCTTAAACTTGGAGCCATAAAATAAAATAAAAATATTATTTGACCCCGCCCACTTTAGTGGGCGTTGTTATAGGCAAAAATAGCGTAAAAATTTAACAAATTGTTTTACTTAAGCCTACATTCCTTAAAAATACCATTTTTTAGCTTTAATGACGAAACTGAGACGAAACCTGGTACTACTCTGCCCTACGCCCTCCTTCCCCTTCGCCGCCTAAATGACCCTACCAAAAAAAAAATTTTTTTAAATTTTGTATATAATCATCCCAAGCATTTATCTTTAGAGTTTTATGACTGCCTGTTGCTGCCCTACCCCCTCCTCCCCCTTTGCCCGCTAAATGATCCTATTAAAAATAAATAAAATTTTTTTTTAATTTTGTGTATAATCATCCCAAGCATTTATTTTTAGAGTTTTATGTCTACCTGCTTCTGCCCTACCCCCTCTCCCCCTTTGGGCCTAAATGACCCTATCAAAAAAAAAAGAAATTTTAATTTTGTATATAATTATCCCAAGCATTTATTTTTAGAGTTTTATGACAAAGGTGAAATATTTTCCCCACAGCCCTTGCCAGAGCTACCCCGCCAAAATACAGTTTTTATACCCTCCAAAGAGAATTGGACCCTATAAAGTAAATATGTATATTCTTGACTAGTGATGAAGTTTAAGACGGTCTAGCACTGCCCATACGTTCGTCTGTGGAAAACATGATATTGTATATTTTTGAACCCCGCCCCCTTTAGTGGGCGTTGACGTACGATAATATATAAAGGAACTCTGTCCCACCAAGTTAAACATTTTAAATTCACTTACTAAATATTTGGAGGGTATTTAAGATTCGACCCGGTCGAATATAACGTTTTTACTTGTTAGAGGTTGGTTTAGTTCTTCCCTCTTGCCCGATTTAGCCCATCTCCGAACTCCTGCTCTATCCTTCAAAATATATTTATACCAAATTTCAGGAGTCTGACTCTTTTCGTTTGGGCTGAATCGTAATTTCCACAGACGGACGGACGGACATGCTCACATCGTCTTAAATTTCATCACTGATCAAGAATATATATACTTTATGGGGTCTCAGATGGATATTCCGCTGCGTTACAAACGGAATGACAAACTGAATATACCCTCCAAATTCTTTTTTGGAGTGTATAAAAATAATAATTCAGCTATTCAGCATATTTAGTTTATTTATGAGCGTCATAAAAGTTAGAAGCGTTTTTGGCCATTTTCTGCTTTCGAAAAAATGGACCAAAAAATTCGCCTCAAATTTTAGTGTGAAAAATGGGATTAAGACGTGATTGAATGAAAATTAAATATAGCACAAAATATTTCCAAAATGAGCATAAAACGTTTTTTTTTTATATACGAGGTCTGTTCAAATATAACGCAACGAAAATGTTAAGAAAGTGATTAAATAGTTTAGAGAATATCAATTTATGAATTTTTTCATTATAGACCGCTGACTTGTGTCAGCGAGTGTCTTGTCTGCGGCAGCCATTTCGCTAGTAGCTTTTTCTGTCCATATATTGATGCCAAATATGATGCAATCGCTCAGTTGAAATGCCAGCAGACTCAACCAACTGCTGTATTTTCATTCGGTCATCGTCTAATATTATTCTATGAATTTTACCGATCTCTGCTGGTTGACCTGAAAGTAGAGCGCCAATTGGGCTACTACGACCACAACAGAATTCAGTCAAACACTTCTCAACCACTGAAATTCATGATACAGAGATCTCATAGTCTTCATATAGTCTTTCCTTTTTTTTCCATAGTAAAGGGTATTTCGTTAAGCGGTTCCTATTTTTAAATTTCGGTAAAACAAAGTGTGTGGGAAATATCATTGAAATTTTTTAATTAATTAAGACCTATTAATGCCATTATGTGTGGAATATAATATCGCTCAAATGTCCGTCACGGCCTCTGTGAGTGGAAGGCATCCGAAATGTTCTAGTACCTACATCAGACTGAATTTGACCCATGGCATGGATGATGTTGGCTCTGAGGACCCCCTGTGGTTACAGGGTTATTCGCCACCTGGGGAAATCGCCATAAGAAAAAGTAAAAACGCACGATCTTGGTGGCCAACTCACATCACTTCCACGTGGGATGGTCATGCCCTCAAAACCCTCGTGCAGAATATCCAATGTGGCATTAGCTGTGTGGCACGTAGCTCCATCCTGTTGAAACCAAAATATCGGTGGTATCCAGATCAACCAATTCAGGCCTGAAAAAGACGTTGTCGTTCTGCACAGACAAACGAATTTCTAGTCTCACAACTTCGAATAATATTGAAGGGTGTAGAAATAAAAAACAAAATGTTTTGCGTAGTCAAATATTTCATTTTATTTGCACACTGGCCAATAGGGAAAATTTTAAACATACGTGGCCTTCTTGTGTTTCTCAAACTTTAAAGAATTTATTGTTATGCTGCTAAAGTTGGTCAACGTGACTTGAAACATGTACGCGATGGCACGCGCACTTAGAAACATGAAACAATTGAATAAACAAAATTTTTGTTTTTGTTGCAGCCCAACACGTGTGAACTAAATTTTGTGTGTAAACTTTTTTAGCTGTTTTACAACCGGATATTGAGAAACCAAATGTCTGTCTGTCGGACTACCTGAATGACTAACTGTCGTTTATTCTCATAACTCATTCTTCAAAACACACACACACACTTTCCATCACACTCGCTTACATTAGCCGATCATAAAAGCTGCAAGTGTTTCAAAACACTATGAATTATGAATGAATTTTATGAAATAAAACAAAAAGTCAAGCCGACCGACACATTCAAATCATAAATTTTGAAAGTCATAAAGTTACTCGTAAATTAAGAAAACATGTTTCAATCATTTTTACAATCGTTTCTTTTTTTTTTTTGAAGTTTGGGTCAAGAAAACAGAGAAATATTAATGAAAAAGTGAAATCTTTTTTTTTAAAGTTCAGTTCCAAATCTTTTGACACCATTTTAATGATTTGAAAAAAAAAAATCATAATTTTGTTGCGCATTTTAAATTGACATCTTGAGACCTTTTCAAAAGCTTTTAAATAGTTTCACTTTTATTTGTCCCTGACAATAATAATACTTTAAGGTTAAGGTTATTAGAAATGGGCAGTGACACGCCCACAAAAATTTCTCCCTTCTTGTGCTTAATGGAATTTTTCCAAACCCTTCAAAATCTACTGTGGCAATACGAGGGCTGTGATAATCGAACTTACACTGTATCTGTTTATAAGGCAGCATTTTTTTGAGAAAAGAACACTTCATCAAAATAGATAAGGTAACAGAGATAGACTATAGCCTGCCGATGAAAGAAGCAGGCACATTTTCACACTTCCATTTAAGGTGGAAATGCACTACCCATAGCAGAGGAATTTGTTTTTCTAGCCGGACAAACAGATGATGGCCACGACAACTACAATTTGAGAAAGTTCCCCCCCTTCTCTTGTCTAATCTTCATAGCTGCGGCGAAATAACTAGACACGCAGATGAAAAAGACACAAATGGATGCTAATTCTGAATAAAAAAAATGATATATTATACTGACAGATTATTACAAGAATTAAACAGTTCTACCCTTCGCCTAGTCATTCACAGTCAATGAGCCATCCTTTGGAGTTCGGCACAAGTCTAACGCATAGAAACTCCACTTTATTGGGTAATAATGTCGTTTAACAAAGACATTTTATCTTGTATAAAACATTAATACAACAATAACAATATAAAATGTACACTCGAAAATTGTGGGGTTAGAGTATAAAACGGCTAAGTCCACTTTCTATAATATGTTATTATACCCTCCAAAAAAGAATTTGGAGGGTATATTCACTTTGTCATTCCGTTTGTAACCATCGAAATATCCATCTCAGACCCCATAAAGTATATATATTCTTGATCAGTGATGAAATCTAAGACGAACTGAGCATGTCCGCCCGTCCGTCCGTCTGTGGAAATCACGATTCAGTCCAAACTAAAAGAGCTAGACTCTTGAAATTTATTATAAATATATTTTGAAGCTTAGAGCAGGTTAAGTTCGAAGATGGGCTAAATCGGGCAAGAGGGAAAAAAGTTCCCCTAAGAAGAACTAAACCAACCTCTAAAAATCAACATAATATTGTTAAGCAAATGATATATTTTTGCCTCAAAGAAGGTCCAACGCGTTAAAGTTGGAGCCATGAAATAAAAAAAAATTATTTTTGGACCCCGCCCCCTTTAGTGGGCGTTATTATATGCAAAAATGGTGTAAAAATTTGACAAATTGTTTTACTTAATTCCTTAAAAATAAAATTTTTAAGCCTTAATGACGAAGCTGAGACGATACCTGGTACTCCTCTGCCCTACCCCTTCCTCCCCCTTCACCACCAAAATGACCCTACCAAAAAAAGAAAAAATTTTTTAATTTTGTATGTAATCATCCCAATCATTTATTTTTAGAGTTTTATGACTTTCTGTTTCTGCCCTACCCCCTCCTCCCCCTTTGCCCCTTAAATGACCCTATAAAATTTTTTTTTTTAATTTTGTAAATAATCATCCCAAGCCTTTATTTTTAGAGTTTTATGACTGCCTGTTTCTGCCCTTTTCCCCGTAAATGACCCTATGAAATAAAATAAAAAATTTTATTTTGTATATAATTATCCCAAGCATTTATTTTTAGAGTTTTATGACAAAGGTGAAATGTTTCCCCCACAGCCCTTGCCAGAGCGACCCCGCCAAAATACAGTTTTTATACCCACCAAAGAGAATTAGACCCTATAAAGTAAATATATATGTATATTCTTGATTAGTGATGAAGTTTAAGACGGTCTAGTCATGTGGAAAACATGATATTGTCTATTTTTTAACCCCGCCCCCTTTAGTGGGCGTTGACGTACGATATTATATAAAGGAACTCTGTCCCACCAAGTTAAACATTTTAAATTCACTTACTAAATATTTGGAGGGTATTTAAAATTCGACCCGGTCGAATGTAACGTTTTTACTTCTTTTTTATATATTTTTAATACGGACCAGCACCCGGGGAAAGATCACTACATATGCACTGCATTATGCCGCAACTAGAGAGGAGAAAATAGTATTGAGAGAACAAATAAAAACCGACGAGAAGAGAATATTTTTCAGCAGGGCCGGTTAAAGAGGGTGTTGTTAGTTTAGGTTGAAGAGAGGGTTATAAGCGGGGCTATCCCAATCCGTTCAGGATTACATTTAGGCCTCATAGGCCTGTTGTGCGCTCTGTTATAAGGAATTCCCATTCTGTTATAGCGAGCCTCCATTAAAACCATGGAAAGCTCCGAATATGATTACGTCAAGAACCTAGTTTCTTCAATGTATCTTCTTAAGTCCTTCCAATTAGAACCCCTAAGAAATTCCATCTAATGTATAATCTCCTGAATAAATGTTTGTCTACTGACTTGGCTAAAAGCTGGAGAGTACCACAAGTAGTGCTCCAGTGTCTCGTTCTCTTCCTGACAGGCTCTGCATATTATATCGTCAACGATACTTTTTCATGCCAGTTGATTCCTTAACTCTGTATGTCCTGTTATTAAATAAACCAACCTCCGTAGTGCTGGCCTACTCAATGTTAGGATCTCCTTTGTCCTGTTACCATCTGGGTCCCCCCATAGAATCCTAGTCACCCTACCTACTGTAGGGTGCTGCCAGTCACTTGTATGCAATTCTAAAGCCCATCGATTTAGTTCGTTCTTAAAAACCTGAAATGGCTTCGGACTGTCTAGTGTGATGTTTGCCATTAATGCTCCCATCTTTGCTAGCCTATCTGCCTAAACATTTCCAGGTATCCCCTGATGTCCTGGGATCCATATTATCTCTATGCTTCCACAGTGCGTGTATGAGTTAATCTCATGCTTGCATTGTAGTACACACCGAGATCGAACCGCATGATTTCTCAAGGCTTCAATGACTTTCGTACTATCCGTGAATATACGCACTGGTAGTCTGTTATCGATTTCCCTTAACCATTTTATCCCTTCCGCAATGGCCGTGATCTCACTTTGAAATACTGTGCTATGATCCTGCATTCGGACGTATTTATGAAAGAGGGTGTTGTTACTGTGCTCTTAATTCTTTATTCGGAAAAACTAATTTGTAAGTAAGATTTATGGGCTATTGCTCGTAAAAAAAATTAATCTATATGGAACATACACATTAAGAAATAAAATATGGGATTTCTTGAAAAAAAAGTAAGTGTTAAATGCAGAAAGATCGAATAAATATTCTCATGCATAAGAGAAACCCATTTATCCAAGTTACACACAATAGCAGAACAACTGTTTTCAAAGGCCGCCACACTTACATCAGCTTTAAGCAACCATTAGGTGGTTTCTTTGAATGTGGTAATAATTTTTATTTAAACACATTTTATTATGTAAATTATATAACAGGTTGTTTTATTTTCAACGGCTCAAGTTCAAATCTGCGAAACTGCAAATTATGTTTAATTTTTATTTAATAAATAATTTGAACAAATTCATTTATTAAATAAAAATAAAATATAATTTGCAGTTTCGCAGATTTGAACTTGAGCCCGTTGAAAAACAAATAACATCTTGTAACAAATTTTATTATGAAATAGAATACGAGAATTGTATCAATACTAAGACGATAAATAATGAATTTTCAGAATTTTTATTCCATTAAAATTGTTTATACTTCAGGAGGTGTAAATAATATTCTGGGTTAAATTCTTAAAAGTTGAGCGAAAATTGTTAAAAATTATACAATATTTTTCAAAAATACAATATTAAAAATATATTAAATTTGAATTAAGATTCTATAGGCTAATTGTTCGAAATTTTAATTTAAATCTCAGAAAGACATGATAAATATTCCAAGGCACAAAGACAAGTCAACATCAGTTTTATTCAACTTACACAGCAGAGCAGAACAGCTGTTTTCGAAAGACGCAACCCTTTCATCATCAGTGCTCATGTGTATTGTGTTTGTCACCACTTATTAGGTGGCTTAGTTGAATGTGATAACAGTTCCTATTTACACAAATTTTATTGTGAAAAAGAATACGGGAACTGTATCAACCTGATGTTAACATGTTATTGTTATAATACCCGAGTTACCGTTTGATTATTTTTCTTCATGTCCCATTTTTCTGAATTTTTTGTTCCATCATACCTAAGTCAAACTTTTTTTTTTTTTTGGTTTGAATTTTATACTTAAGTACATGTGAACTTTTTTCCAATTTTTATTATTGGGTAGCTCAAGCCATAGCTTAAATTTGTATGTAGTAAGAATTTTAACGAATAAAAAAAAAATTTTTTTTTTATTATTGTATTGTAATATTTTTAAGCTTAAGGTCTCTTTATTTTAATTTTTAATTTTAATGTTTCGTCACTCCTTTGTGTGACTTCTTCAGGAAATTAATTGTTTTATTTGATTTGAAAAAATATTTTGTTTATAAAACAAAATTATTATATTTTTTTTTTGTTGACAAATAATTTTGTTTGATAAACAAAATATTTTTTCAAATCAAATAAAACAATTAATTTCCTGAAGAAGTCACACAAAGGAGTGACGAAATATTAAAATTAAAAATTAAATTAAAGAGAGCTTAAGCTTAAATATATCAGAATGCAATAATAATTAAAAAAAGGTCAGAAGAATTTAACAATTTTTTTTCCCCCTATAAAATTTCCAATTAAACGATTTAGCATGTTTACACTCTAAGCCGCCGATAGATAAATTATTATAATACTACTTTATAATTTTGGCCATAAATAACAAAATATTTTATGATCATTTTTATAATTACTTCAGTTGACTCCGATGACAATAACAGCAAACACCAAGAAACCACACGCATCTTGCCACCCTTCAGCTGGCCTGCTGCTGAGGGGTTATCATTCCTTTTCCAATGATAATGCTTGAAGTAACGTTACCAACATACGAGTACGTAACTGCTGCTCCTGGCATACAGTTACTGTTGCTGCATGCCGCTCAGATGCTAAACAGACAGTACTTTTGCCATCATCATAAAACTATTATCGGAGCATCAGCATCGCAGTCATTATTCATTTTTGCCTTGCTTTTTTGTCCTTCTTCTTCTTCCTTCCTTCTTTCGTCTGAATTTTAATAAGAGTGTGTCTGTACTGTTCATTTTAACATGCCATAATTCATAATTATTACTATGCGGCAAATCACTTAAAAATTAACTTCATCTATTAGAATTGTTAGTCTGTATGTTTTGGTTTTTTTCCCAATTTTTTTTTTTACTTCTTCTGCGTTGCAAATTCTCCCCTGTCCCTTGTTTGTTCACATCTTTGTCTAATATTTTTGTTTGCAAAGTAATAAAATTGACAAATGTGTCTGTTAAAAAACTTTGTCATAATGAGTTAAACCCGTTAAAAGTTTTGTAATTTCGATAAAAGTGCGAGAGTTTAGTGAAAAAGTGCAAAAATGTGAGTAAGAAAAAAACAACTTGTAAACAGGCAATTCCCAGCTGGAGTGTGCAAATGTTCAATTGTGTGTGTGTGTTTTTTTTTTAATTTAATGGTTTTAATACACGCGTCTTAAATTTATTGGAAAGTAAAAATTATATTGAAGTTTTTTTTTAATATTCCAAGGATTTGGTAATAAGTGATTTTTTAACGTTCAACTAGAAAAAGAAATTAATTATGTAAACTGAGATTTTTAATCTTATTACTTTGCATATTACGATTAACATCCATTAATTACATGATTTTTTGCTTAGGATAGAACTGGCTCCTCCCCCTGACATACATTTTGTTGGAAATGGAAATTTTGCTTTTAGGAAGCAGGATAATGAAAGTGGCATTTATGAACATTCGATTTGAAAATTTTCATATTTATTATGGCAGTAAAGAACTCTGCTTTAACTTCACGTACGGCCAGATCGGATGTAGAAGGAGTTTCTTCTGTAATATGAGAAATAGGAATGATCTCAGTAAGAGGGAGTTTTGTAAGGAAAAGTGTGCGATTCGGGATAAATATTTCTAATTTAAGAGTCTTCTATTATAGTGTTTCCAAGGCGTTTCTTCGACCTCTCCTGCACGCAGTTGCGCAACTTTAAATTGAAAACTTTAACTATAAAACGCGTGGCCATATATGAAAGCTGTATTCCCTTTTCAGTAAGCAGATCGGGGGTCCAGGCAGAAGTGGGTATTGCGAACATTAAAATTTATCCTATTCTTTTGACTCCATTCAATTGTTTTCTCTAGGTCGTTGTGAAACGTATCATTCATATTTTGCTTCATCGTTCTGATTTCTGAAAATATCGTCTCCCAATTTTACAGGGTGGTTTAGAAAGACCGAAGTGGTGTGAATTCCTTATAACTTTTTATTTAAGACATATTTTTTTCAATTTTTTGTTTTTTAAATACAGTAACTTTATAGGGAATATTTTTAAATTAGTTATTAAAAATGATATCCCGCAAGTGATGGCCATTTTCTGCTTCCCACAAATGTGCTCTTTCCAACATATTTTCCATGACCTTTCGCAAAACTTCCGCTGTTATGTTGTTAATTTCGTCTCGAATTTTGGTTTTTAATTCCTCAATAGTCCTAGGCTTATTAGCATAAACTTTCCCTTTTAAATAACCCCAAAGGAAACAGTCTGGAGCGGTTAAATCCGGGGAACGCGGAGGCCAATTAAAATTGCTTCTAGGCGAAATTATTCTTTCACCAAAGATGTCGAGTATAAATGAGCACGTTGAATGCTGCTGTCGTCTGCACGACTGGAAGCTTCACATCAAAGGTCATTAAGGTCATTTGTCAGGCCAAAATTCAAAGTCAACTCATACTTGAGAGTTAAAAAAAATATGGAAAACAGTTTTTTTTTCTTGGACCAGCACTCAGGGAATGACCCCTACATATGCGATGCCTTGGGCCAGAACTAGGAAAGATGGTTATGGGAAGGAAGATAGAGGGAGTAGTGTTTGTGGACGTTCGATTTGTACCTGCCCAAGTTGAAATTGTCAGGAAAGACCTCCGCTGGAAGTTTGTTCCACATACGAAACGTTCGACCAAACAACGAATTCTCTCTGTAATGCGTGGTGCGGTTCACAGGCAACTCAATCACAAAAGGATGCGCCCTATGTGAAGTGCGGGTAGCTCGCAAGAATAAACGGTTTTCGGCCACAAGCTCCCCTTTTTCACCAGAACACATTCCATTGTAGGAACAGTAGAATAGTGAAACACAACCCACGTTGCGTCGATGCTCCAAAGAGTCAATAGAGTTGGCTACCCTACTGTCACCGATGAGCTTCTTCGCTCTCTCCTGTACGCGGTCGAGCAACTTCAAAGTTGACCTTAAAGGACATCCCTGAAACTTCTCGCTAATTTTCCTCGATAAAAATTTTATAATTTTAATTTTACAACTTACGAATGAACCAGCCTGATTGCCACGTGTCAAACGGTGATTGATGTAGTTCTTCGATACCTATGAAAGAATCAAAAATTGATCACATATATAATTTCAGGATGTAGTGAAAAATTCAATTTTTTCCAATTTTGCGTTCCCGAAGTATCACAAACGCACAGAGGAAATTTAAGTTTGAAGGATGCCTTTTAAACACGACTAGTTTGGTTGAAATCGCTTTAGCCGTTCACACATACACACACATACATACACGCACACATGCATACAGACATAGTGACGGCTTCTCTGGAGTATTCAGGAAGCCTTCCTAGGATTTCAGAACGTCGAGATCTGGTGAAACCCTCGATTTTTCCAAAATGAGGTGAAACCAGTAACTTGCCACTTTTTTTGAAAATTTTCAATTTTCTTAGCAGAAAGTTAAAAAAAAAATTTTTTAAAACTATTTTTATGAACATCATTATTCTTTCAAACAAAAACAACAATTATCCCAATTGAGAACACTTTTGTGTCAAAATTGGAGTAAAAAAGCCAGACATAAAATTGGTCGGTAAACAGGCGGGAAAGTTATTTAAGCGTGCGGTAATTAAACGAACTATAATGCATACATAAGTTTTTTATTTAATTATAAAAAATTATAATTATAAAAATTTATAAAAATGTATAAAAATTATAAAAATCTCTTGTGTAATTTAAAAATATATGTAATGCCTTAAAATCATCAAATAAGTTAACTTTCTGCATATATGCGTCACATATGTTTTTTTTTTTGGGTACACTTTTAAGTGTTTTATCGTCCGCCAATATTAATGAAAAATAAATGGTTTGAAAGGTATTTTTGTGTAGATGTGCACAACATCAATAGCTTTCCTGTGGTCTTAACATATGACTAAAAGAACACCGTTTTAAATTTGGCTAAAAAGCAGCAAACGTGCTACTGCATTTTTATATCGTACTTGCAAACACACATGCACAAAATGTGCAACATTGCGAAAACCTATTTGTTACTCCCCTTAAATTTTAGGCGCCCTATATACAGGGTGGCTCAGAAAGACCGAAATGGTGTGAATTCCTTATAACTTTTTTATTATAATTTTGTTTTTCTTTTCTTTTCAGTATTTTGTAAAGAAGACTTGGAAAATTTATAATGGAGCAATATACAACTGAACAACGTGCCCAAATCGTTGAAATTTACTTTTCAAATCAACGGTCCATTGTGTTGACTCAGCGTGCATACCGTCGTCAATTTAATGTGCGGGTTGCACCCTCTCAGTCATCAATAAACCGTCTGGTTGCAAATTTTCGACAACAAGGAGCAGTAAGGAACCTTCCTGGTTCCGGCAGACTACGAACTGTCCACACTTTTGACAATATTCAAGTGGTACAGGAGAGTATTCGGGAGGAGCCAGAAACATCAACCAGGAGACGTTCGACACAACTTGGCATCCCAAGAGGTCGCTGCAGCGAATTTTGCATACCATAAGAATGTTTCCATACAAAATTCAACTTGTCCAAGAATTGAAACCGACAGATTACCAGCAACGACTTGACTATGCAATTTATTTCCAACAAAAAGCACAAGAGAATCCTAATTTTATTCATAACTTTGTTATGAGTTTCCATTTCCAATTAAATGGGTTCGTTAACAAGAAAAACTGTAGGATATGGGCTACGGGAAACCCGAGAGTACTTCATCAACGACAATTACACCCAGTTAAGTGTACTGTTTGGTGCGGTGTTTCTTCAGAAAGGATCATTGGCCCATATTTTTTTGAAAATAAACGAGGTGTCGCCATTTCCGCCAATGGTGATCGATATCGGGCCATGTTGGAAAATTTTGTAAGGCCAGCCGTGGAAAACCATCCGCAAATGTGGTTCCAACAGGATGGAGCCACAGCGCACACTGCGAAGTCCACAATGGCTCTTTTACGCGACATCTTTGATGAAAGAATAATTTCGCGTAGAAGCAATTTTAATTCGCCTCCGCGTTTCCCGAATTTAACCGCACCAGACTGTTTTCTTTGGTGTTATTTAAAAGGGAAAGTTTATGCTAATAAGCGTAGGACTATTGAGGAATTAAAAACCAATATTCGAGACGAAATTAACAACATAACAGCGGAAGTTTTGCGAAAGGTCATGAAAATGTGTTGGAAAGAGCACATTTGTGGGAAGCAGAAAATGGCCACTACTTGCGGGATATTATTTTTAGTAACTAATCTAAAAATATTCCCTATAAATTTACTGTGTTTAAAAAACAAAATATTAAAAAAATATGTCTTGAATAAAAAGTTATAAAGAATTCACACCACTTCGGTCTTTCTGAGCCACCCTGTACATAAAATAATCTCTTATGGGCACTACAAATTTAAATACGTCGAATTTTAGACCCCGGACGATCCCTCTGTGTATTTGAAAAGATCTCATGTTCAACTGAATGCATATAAATTTACATGTGCACAACACATTAAATAAAGGGTGTTTTTTTATGAAGTTTTTTTTTATACGAATCACTCTGTTGTCTGACAGCTGTTTTGACAGTTTAAAGTGACGTCTCTACTCAGTATTATTTGGCAAATCATCATGAACAGGTTAACTCCAGAACAACGCTTCCAAATCGTGGAAATTTATTTTCAAAAACAGGGTTCAATTAAAAATGTTTATCCGCTTTTTTACCGCAAAATTCTCTTCAGTGATGAGGCGCATTTTTAGTTGAATGGATATGTCAACAAGCAAAATTGCCGTATTTGGGGCAAAGATAATCCACACACGCCGTTCAAGAATTACCAATGCATCCCGGTAAATGTACTGTTTGGTGCGGTCATCGGTCCTTATTTCTTTAAAAATGAGGAGGAAGGACGACGCGTTACCGTGAATGGAAATCGACACAGAATCATGATTAATGAATTTTTGGTGCCAAAACTTCAAGATATGGATGTAAACGAAATGTGGTTCCAACAGGATGGCGCCACTTGTCATACTGCGGCCGAAACAATGGACTTATTGAAAGAACATTTCAACGACAACATTATTTCGAGAAATGAACCGGTGAATTGGCCTTCGCGTTCGTGTGATTTGACGCCACTCGATTATTTTTTGTGGGGATACCTGAAATCATTGGTTTACGTGGATTGACGCTTTGGAAACCAGTATTCAACGTGTCATTGCTGAAAAACGCCCCCAAATGCTTGAAAAGGTGGTCGAAAATTGGACCTCCCGAATGACCTTTGTGCCAAATAGTCGTGGTGGCCATATGCCCGAAATTATATTTAAATGTTAAATGACAAGAAATTATCTACCAAATAAATAATTTTTTTTTTGGCCATTTCATAATTTGGCAAGTGTTTTATTTAAATTTCAAATCAGCAAGCTCTTATAAAAACACCCTTTATCTTGACTTGAAATTGCATTTTTTCATTTTTCCCATTACACTGAAAAATTTTAATTTGATATGAAAAACATATATTTTTTAATAAAATTCAGACATGCGACTGAAAAAAGGAAATCATGTGAAAAGTTTTAATTCATGATTTATAATCCGTTGAAAATTTCAACAGGTTTTATTAATAAGGTTTTATTAACAAGAGAATTGAAATAAATATTTTGTTACTTGTTAAATATGTGTGGCATGTCTGTCAGACAGGAGGACATGTAATTTGTACAACAAAATTATAAATAATTATGTTCTTAGCAAAATATTTCGTACGTATTGCGATAACGTAATATTTTATTAATTTAGTTTCAAAGGTGGCCATTACGCGTCCAATAGCTGGTAATTTTCATAAACGTTTTCAGCTAAAGGCGGCAATTGTGCCAAATATCCATTGTCGCTCTTTGCGGGGAAAATGCACAAGATAAGCACACCACACCACGATACGAGTGCATACAACTTTAAATAATACAATGTAAGCGGGCAAACATTGTGTTGTTGGTTGCATGCATTCGCTTTGAAGAAAACAATTTGCAAAAAAAAAACAGGAGAAATAATAATCATTTCTGCAACATTGTAAAGCAAAATTGTTTCGTTTTCATACAATTTCTTAATTATCTTTACAAAAACTATTTATTTGTTTCTTTTATTTACTTTTTTTGTATCTCATAATATTTCAAAAGTAATATTTATTTGTAAGCAAAAGGAAAGGAGTTCGGGTATGATGAGTGCACAATCACATTCATGTTGTTTACATTTTCCATTTAAATTTAGCATTTCGAAAGCAGCGAAGAGAGAGAGAGAGAGAGAGAGGGAGAGGGAGAGCTGTTAGCTTAAGTAGCTAGCATTTAGATTACGAAACCTTAGATCGCGGGTTCGACTCCTCACTCAGTTATGAATAATGGTGTCGGATTAGCATTAATGCATGATTGGGATAGTTAGTGTTGGCTTGTCGCTGAATATTAAACACGGAGGCTAACTCTACCATGTCCTAAACAGCAGAGTACAACGTCCTAAGTCATCGGTACTGTAAAATGGCTAAAACAGATTCACTCCTATCGTAAATAACAAGGGGAATTTTTGTTTACATTAAATTTTTATTCCACTCGAAGGGAAAAATGGTAAAGTGAATCTCCCGTGAGAAATTATTCCCGCTATCAGTTCTCAGTGAATGCAAAAAAAAAAAGAAGAAGCCGAAAACAACCTGACAAATCAAAGATTTTGTGTGGAAAAATTTAATTTTATGCTATAATTTAAAAAAATGTAAAAAAGTATGGCTAAATATTTAATAGTTTGGATAAATTTTGAAAACCAGACAAAACAAATTAAAAATATTCTTAATCTTTAGAATTGGAGCAACAAGTTTTATAAAGACGCCGGGAATTGATTTGTTGCCAGAAATATAAGTTTGTGTCTTATTAACGGGTCTTGCCACTAAAAGAAAATTTGCAAACTCTATTATTAGAATTATAATAGAAAATACTTACATTTTCTACTCTATTCCCCACCAAAAACTAAGTGAATAAATTAAAGGGAAAAGTGAAAAAACTCGCGGGAAAAAAATCATTCACGATCAGGAGAATTTAATTTTAGCGTTAAATCATTCACTGGGAAAAGGGAAAAATTTCGAGGGAAAAATTACAACAATTATCAACTGATTCTAGTTAATTTGGGTGCGCTGAATTCAAATCTGTAATCAGTTTGTCTCTATCAGCTGTAGTTTTCATGATATAGCTTTTTTATACCCTCCACTCATGACCTCCAATTATGACCGTATGCCCGTCTGTCAGTTTTTTCAAAAAAATTCTTTCCATCAAAATTTACAGTTATAGTATTTGCCAAAAAAAAACATTTTTTCCGAAAAAAAATTTTTTACCCAAAATTTTGAATGCTTTGTGAGAATTTTTTTTTATTTTTATAAATTTGTATGAAACAGTTTTACTTCTTTTTATTTATTTTTTTAATTCCCATGGAATAGTTTTACTTTTTAAATACTTAAAAAAATTTGGATATATTTTTTGGCAATAACTATAACAGTAAATAAAAAATTTTTGACAGACGGTCATAATTGGAGGTCATGAGTGGAGGGTATGATAAAGCTATATCATGAAAACTAGAGCTGATAGAGACAAACTGATTACAGATTTGAATTCAGCGCACCCAAATTTACTAGAATCAGTTGATGAATTCAAAGAAACAAGAATCTTTTTAAATTTTGTCGGGCTGTGTTATTCATGAAAGGGGTGAATATCTCCTTTCTTCCTCTGTCTTCTCAACACCTATTCCCTCCTTTCTTAGTTCCGCCACAAAAGAACAGCATCAGTACCAGTCCCAGTAAAAACAAGTAAGAACTTTCTATTCAACCAAATCGAATCCTAAATACCCTCCAAATAGGAGAAGCATGGCTGAAGCACCTTTCCAGCAGCATAAAAGCAATTTACGATATTTTTGCAGTTAATAAAGGGTGTTTTTATACCCTCCAAAAAAGAATTTGGAGGGTATATTCACTTTGTCCTTACGTTTGTAACGCATCGAAATATCCATCTCAGACCCCATAAAGTATATATATTCTTGATCAGTGATGAAATCTAAGACGAACTGAGCATGTCCGTCCGTCCGTCCGTCTGTGGAAATCACGATTCAGTCCAAACGAAAAGAGCTAGACTCTTGAAATTTGGCATAAATATATTTTAAAGCTTAGAGCAGGTTAAGTTCGAAGATGGGCTAAATCGGGCAAGAGGGAAAAAAGTTCCCCTAAGAAGAACTAAACCAACCCAGAAAAAACAACATAATTTTTAAAGTTTTTTGGTTATTTTGTTAAGCAAATGATATATTTTTATGTCAAATACGGTCCAACGCCTTAAACTTGGAGCCATTAAATAAAATAAAAATATTTTTTGACCCCGGCGTTATTATAGGCAAAAATAGCATAAAAATTTAACAAATTGTTTTATTTAAGCCTACATTCCTTAAAAATAACACTTTTAAGCTTTAATGACGAAGATGAGATGAAACCTGGTACTACTCTGCCCTACCCCTTCCTTCCCCTTCGCCCCCTAAATGACCCTACCAAAAAAAAATTGTTTTTTAAATTTTGTATATAATCATCCCAAGCATTTATCTTTAGAGTTTTATGACTGCCGATTTCTGCCCTACCCTTCCCCCCCCCCCTCTTCCTTTGCCCCCTAAATGACCCTACAACAAAAAAAAATTTTTTTTTTTAATTTTGTATATAATCATCCCAGGCATTTATATTTAGAGTTTTATTACTGCCGATTTCTGCCCTACCCCCCCCCCCTTTTTTTGCCCCCTAAATGACCCAGCCAAAAAAATTTTTTTTTTAAATTTTGTATATAATCATAACAAGCATTTATCTTTAGAGTTTTATGACTGCCTGTTGCTGCCCTACCCCCTCCTCCCCCTTTGCCCGCTAAATGACCCTATCAAAAAAAAGAAATTTTAATTTTGTATATAATTATCCCAAGCATTTATTTTTAGAGTTTTATGACAAAGGTGAAATGTTTCCCCCACAGCCCTTGCCGGAGCGACCCCGCCAAAATACAGTTTTTATACCCTCCAAAGAGAATTGTGATGAAGTCTGAGACGGTCTAGCATTGCCCATACGTTCGTCTGTGGAAAACATGATATTGTATATTTTTGAAACCCGCCGCCTTTAGTGGGCGTTGATGTACGATATTATATAAAGGAACTCTGTCCCACCAAGTTAAACATTTCAAATTCACTTACTAAATATTTGGAGGGTATTTAAGATTCGACCCGGTCGAATATAACGTTTTTACTGGTTTTTTTATAAAGTGACACAAGTTGAAATCGTAATAAAACAAGGAAATTTATTTTGAATAGCAATGAAACGGGATTTTCATGGGAAAGAAAATTTTACAAAATTAATGTTAAAATATGATTTATGCCATGTGGCCGCCACGGCTGGCCAATTGCACGATGAGTTTAACGAATAGAACAATTATTTTGATTGACAATTTCTACAATTTGCACGCGTGCCCCAATTTTAAAACTCTATTTTGACAGGGTCACACCGGGAAGGACCGATGGGGCAGACTTCTCAATTTTGTCGCAAAAATTTAAAAAGGAAATTTTTAGGGATATTAAGTGTAAAAAAAATTTTTTTTTGATAGGGTGATTTGGGGCTAAAGGGGGGAGGGGTAGGTCAAAGAACACATTTCAGCTTCATCATTAAAGCTGAAACATTTAATTTTCAAGTAATACAGGCTTAAGGAATATAATTTGTTAAATATTTGCCCTATTGTTCCATGTATTATGTTACTTCAACGCCCATTAAACAGGGCGGGATCCAAAAAACGAATTTTTCTGATTTTCGAGCTGCAAGTTCAATGCTTAGGACCTTCTTTGACATAAAAGTTTTTGACTTGCTTAACAAAATTCCAAAAAAATAAAAATTTTAAATTATATTGTTTTTTAGAGATTGATTTAGTTCTTCTAAGGGGAACTTTTTTACCTCTGGCTCGAGTCAACCTATTTACGAACATGAGCTGGGCTATTCTTTAGAATCTATCTACACCAATTTTCAAGCGTCTGAAGCTCTTTTCTTTTGTACTGTATCGTGATATCCGCAGACGGACGGACATGGCTAGATCGTCTTAGATTTCAGCAAGGATCAAGAGTAATACACTTTATGGGGCCTTAGAGGGATATTTCACTGCATTACACACGGAATGATAAAGTGAATATATGTACTCTCCAATTCTTTTTGGGAGGGTATAAAAACAGACAAGTCAACAGCGTATGAGAGGGACTTCAATAATCAACTTATCCTGGTAGGACACAGATAAAGTTGTATAAATCCCTTAAATATTTCAAGGTCGGTGGATTGATATTACGGCCACTCGACAAAAATGAATTGAATCGGCAGTTAAGCAGAAGTAGTCAAAAATCCCAGGATACCCAAAACGAAAAATGTCGATTCATGTTCACATCATGTCATTTCGATGATTCTAAGAATTTGTTATTACATCAGCATCATTAACATGAAGACACATGACATCATATCAGTTCACATTCACATCATCATGTACTAAAACGGAAAATAGTCAGCCGGTCATACGATCATCATTTGTGAACAATTTTTAGTTAGAAAAATTCAAAACCATTTTATGCACAAAACACGACCACATCAAAGTGTGTGTGTGTGTGTGTGTGTGTTGCACAAATGACATTTTCAAGTTGTAAAAAGTTGCTGTAATTAATGTTTGGAGTAAAACTATTAACATTTTTATTTAAACTAAAAAAATTATGACTGATTTTTATGGCTTAATTATTAAAAATTAAGCCATAAAAAAATACAAAATTTTATTTTATTCACAGAAATAGTTAAAGCAATAAAATAAACCCTATGTAGTTTTACATCTAGTACAAATTATATTATAATATTATTTTAATTGCAAAGGGGTTTTTTTTATTGAAGTTTGCCTTCTGCTGTTAAATTGTTTTGCGTCATTCTAAAACTCAAAGGAAAATGGTACTCATACATTTTTATGCATTTCATAAACAGAGAACAAATTTAATTTGACTTTTCCTATACGAGTAACAAATTCAATTACCATTGATAGGGTTCTAGTGTTCTTAATGTGCTTTAATTCAGAAACACATGAAAAATATTCCCAACTACTAGGAAAAATAAACTTCATTAAGCCAACTTAGTCAGCGGAGCAGAATAGCTGTTTTCGAAAGCCACTACACTTTCGTGAGCAAAACGAAATTGTTGTTCAATTAAATACATATAAAATTCTGCTATCCAATTCTAAGCGAATCGAGTCGCTGCTTTAGTGTTGCCCAAAAAGCGCATGTAAATACAGCAGAGTACAATATTATGTCCTAGGCCTTCATTTTGTAAATAGTGAAGTAGGTGGTAGTGAAATTTATATGTACACAAAAGAAAAATATAATAAAACAAGTAAAAACGTTATACTCGACCGGGTCGAATCTTAAAACCCTCCAAATATTTAGTAAGTAAATTTAAAATGTTTAACTTGGTGCGACAGAGTTGCTTTAAGCCATCTCTGTACCCAATTTTAAATCTCTATTTTGAGAGAGTCATTCCGGGAAGAGCCGAGGGAGAGACGTTTCACCTCTGCAAGATCAGAGAACATCTCCGCTCCTTATAGGCTTAAGGAATAAAAATTTGTCAATATTTACACTAGTTTTGCATATAATATCGTACGTCAACGCCCACTAAAGAGGGCGGGGCCCAAAAATAGACAATATGATGTTTTCCACAGACGAACGTATTCGCATTGCTAGACCGTCTTAGACTTCATCACAGATCAAGAATATATATATTTCTGGGGTTCAATTCTCTTTGGAGGGTATTAAAACTGTATTTTGCCAGGGTCGCTCTGGCAAGGGCTGTGGGGGGAGACATTTCACCTTTGCCATAAAACTATAAAGATATATGTTTGGAATAATTAAATACAAAATTAAAATTTTTTTTTTGATAGGGTCATTTAGGAGGCAAAGGGGGAGGAAGGGGTAGGCCAGAGTAGTACCAGGTTACATCTCAGCTTCGTCGTAAACGCTTAAAAATATTATTTTTAAAGAATGTAGTCTTAAGTAAAACAGTTTGTTAAATGTTTACACTATTTTTGCATATAATAACGCCCACTAAAGGGGGCGGGGTCCAAAAATAATTTTTTTTTATTTTATGGCTGCCAGTTTAAGGCGTTGGAGCGTATTTGAGATAAAAATATATCATTTGCTTAACAAAATAGCAAAAAAACGTTAAAAATGATGTTGTTTTTTCTGGGTTGGTTTAGTACTTCTTAGGGGAACTTCTTTCTCTCTTGCCCGATTTAGCCCATCACCGAACTTAACCTGCTCTAAGCTTATTTTTATACCAAATTTCAAGAGTCTAGCTCTTTTCGTTTGAACTGAATCGTGATTTCCACAGACGGACGGACGGACATGGCTAGATCGTCTTAGATTTCATTACTGATCAGGCCTATATATACTTTATGGGGTCTTAGAGGGATATTTCGCTGCGTTACAAATATGAATGACAAAGAGAATATACCCTCCATATTCTTTTTTGGGAGGGTATAAAAAAAAATTTTTGCTTTACCTGGACCAGCACTCAAGGGCTGGCCCCTACATACGCAGTACATTGCGCCGGAACTAGAAAGGAGGGGATAGTATTGAGGGGACAGATGAAGAAAGATGAGAGGATCAAGAATTTTTTTTGCGGCCTTTTACTTCGCTGTATAATTTTTCATACAGGGCCGACGAAGGAGGTTTCTCTCCGCTTTAGTACACGGTAGTGTCCATCACTATCAGTAATTGTTCAGTGACCAATGCTATGCCTTCATCACTGAAAAAGGTTGGCAACAGCTAACACAACCATGCCCTTACGCTGATCAGAAGAATTCGACACAATTGGTGCTGTTGGCTGAAGTAGTAGAACACGAGACTATGAAGCCCATGGTCCTGAGTTCGAGCCCGCGCTGAGTCATGAAATACTGTGCTCAATTCTTCTGATCAGCATTAGTGCATGATCGTGTTAGTTTTTGCCAGCCTGTTTCAGTGATGAAGGCATAGCACTGGCCATTGAACATAATTGGCAGCGACTGACACTATCATGTACTAAAAGCAGAGTAACAGCACCCGCCTTCGTCGGCCCTGTAGCTAAAATTAGCCGGCGAAGTAAAAGGTTGAAATAGCTACAAAAAAAAACTGTCTATCTTCTCATCTTTCCTAATCTGTCCCCTCGTTTTTCACTTCCGCCGCAATGCATTGCATATATAGTCATCCCCTGAGTGCTGGTACAAGATACAAAAAAAAATATTCATGACTGAGCGCGTAATCGAACCCTGTAACCTCCGTTTCATAGTCGCATGTTAACTACTTTAGCCAATAGCGCCCTTAAATTTGGAACTTAATTGAACCTCTTATTTTATACATTTTAATTGTATTTAACAAATAATTGGGGGATTCCCA
Organism: Linnaemya tessellans; assembly: GCA_951800035.1. Taxonomy (NCBI): domain Eukaryota; kingdom Metazoa; phylum Arthropoda; class Insecta; order Diptera; family Tachinidae; genus Linnaemya; species Linnaemya tessellans. Next base: position 48,255,946 of record OX637535.1, read on the forward strand.
CTGTAGTCATAAGACCATAAGTCATAAAATAATAGCACGAGAAATATGACTAGTGTGAACAACCCGCCATAACTTAGTATGCTATTTCAAACATCTGTTATAAAAGCGGAAGAAAAGTAATACAATTAAAGATGAATCGTCTTAAAACTCCATTTCTCTTTAAAATTATTAAATTTGTCTTCTGGTGCACAGGAATATCTAAATGAATTTGTATGTCTAAACTAAAACAGCTGCTGCCTTGATATGAGCTGAATACATTTTTTTTGCGGCGTCAGACGGAAAAACGGTCAGTGGCTGCCAGCTACGTAAGTTAATTGAGAAAAATGTTTCACTTGTATATATTTAGTTTTTGCGATTTAGTTTTCTTTTAATTTTTTTATGTTATAAAAATGTGATTTAATGTACAGACGAATGAATAATTTTTTAGCCGTTTTTTAGTCGTGAGTCATATACAAGGTGGCGCAAAAGTAATCCTACTATCAGAAAATGCTATAAATTTTGCGATTGGCCCCTAATGTTAGTTCTGTTTTGACATTTGTGTAGTAAACACATACGAAATACACGTTAATAAACAATGGACGGTGCAATAGCACACACTGCACGTGCCACAACCGATATGCTGAAGGATGCATTTCCCTAATCTCCCGTTTTGGCTATTTGCACTGACCAGCAAGATCGCCTGATTTGACCGCTGCAGACTTCATTTTGTGAGGCTTTTTGAAGTCGCGGGTTTGTCAACAAGCCTCAGACTATTGCAGCTCTCAAAGGCAATATGCGTCAAGAATGTGGGGACCTATCGCCGGAAGCTTTGGCCAAGGTAATGGAAATTGCCATAAAAAGGGTTCAAATGACAATCAACTGTGGCGGCGGCCATTTACATGACATCATATTCTCAACTTGATTTAAAAAAATTAAAAGCCCAAATAAAAATAATCCACAAGAAGAATCAAAGTTTTTCATATTTTTTTTAAATTACAGCCAAAAAACATCGGAAGGTTATTTTTGCGCCACCTTGTATAAGTAACGGCGGCAAACATATACTATCGCCGTCTCACCTAAAGATTTTCAGACGTTCGACTCAGATCTCTAGAGCTATTTTATGACAAAACAAAAACATCCCTGAAAGAGTGCTATTATTTTATGACTTTCTTGCATGCAGCACAACAACAACTTTTTTAAACTGGTCTAAAATACTATGACTTTATGACAATATAACTAAATAGCACACAGTGTGAATACCCCAAATATATTTTACTTAAAATTTATATTTTAGGTGCAGCCAGATCACGAATCGTTTACTCTCTTTCGAGAGTTTTATTTTCCAAATAATAATAATATCCAAACAATTGTTCTTCAATATATTTTTGTTTAATTTTTTAAAGCATTTCAAAAATTTTTTTGCTAAATTTTTCAATTAGCTTTTAAATTTCGAATTTTAAAAATATTTGAAATAAATTTTGAAATAACTGCCTGTCCAACGATATCGCCAGCTGTTCTTCCATTGAACAAAAATAAATTTTAAAAATTGGTTTTGTTTTAAATATTCCAGAAATGGCCAGAAAGTGAAAAAATTTAAATTTTACAAAAGTAGTTTTTAGTTGTCCTTGTTTTAAAAATCAAATTTTTAAGGACAAAGCTGAGATGTTATCTAATCGTCCTCTGGCAAATGCAATTAAGCTGAAATTTCTTTTACTGCCTTTCTGTGACGAACTTTACACGACTTTCATATATTGAGGGATGGTACCAATTTATTGCAAATAAAAGATTTCGTTTAAAAAACTATTTCCGAAGATTTTGAGATTTTTTTCCAGCTGTTGTTCGATCTGCATTTCAATTAATTTTTTAATTGCCGCTATATTTTCAATCAATGTAAAATCTTTCTTAACTCTTTCGTAACTGCTTGAGTACATTTAAATATTTTAATGAGATTTTTTTTATTATTTTTTACTTTTTCCTCTGTACTCGCGTGCACAACATCGTTAAAGTTCAATTATTTATTTGTTGATATGGCCAGTATTGATGGATTGACGTAAATCGGGCGTGTGAGTAAATTTTTCATTCAATATTTGTGTAAAATATTCGGTATTTTACGATCTAACATTGTGAATAAAATAAATATTTGCATGCACACATGCACACATTCCTAAACACGATTGATTTAAAAAGTGCTTAAATATAAAGTTCGTAATACACAATTCGCCTTAAACCAATAAAAATATTTTGAAATGCAAATATTTCCATAACCATTTTACTCAACCTGTTTATTTAATTAATGAAAACCGTTTCCTTAAAAAAAGAGTTTCATAAAGAAATTAATTCCCTTTAACAGTTCCATTTACATGTTTATTTTTATTATTTTTACTTTTTTATTTCTTTGTTAATTTCTTTCTATTGGAGTGCATAAAATATATTCGATGACCAATCTGCAGAATTTTTATAAAATTTCATTCATGGAAAAGTTTTCTGTAAGATTTAAAAACAACAACAACAATAACAAAATATATTCCGTTTGTCTGCCTGTCTGTGCCTCCCGTTTATTTGTTTTGGTCACTTGCATTCGTATGTGATGGAATTTTTTTGCATGCAATTACGCAGTCATCATCACGGTATGATGTATTCAAATGTATATGCGGCACCGGACAGTCAGTGCATGATGCAGAATATTTAAGGAATACATTTATTAAATGAAATTCAATATAAAAATCCAGCTTGAAATTTTTCGTAAAATTGGTTTGTTTTGATCAACAACTCAACTCTTTATATACATTTTAGTGTGACCAGAAATCAGAGGATGACCAATGCATATGCGTTGCATTGCGTCGGAAAGAGAAAAGAGGTGATGGCATTGAGTTGACAGTTGAATGAGAAGATACAGAATTTTTTGTAACTATTTGAACCTACAGTACCGACGACGGACGGTGCGGTGCTGTCACTCTGCTCTTCAGTACGTGATATTTTTACTTCTTCTAAATTTCTATTGGCCTTTAATTATTTTATTATATTCTCGGGGTCTTTTTAATAAAATGATTAAAAATTAAGATAAGAATTGTTATTCGCTGATGAGATGGCGCACACTGGGATTTTTTGTGCAATAAGTAATTTTTTTGTACACATAAAATTTAAAAATGTAAGGATGCAGTTTTGTAGAAAATTGATTCAGTATGAAGAATCCATAAATTGTATTAAAAAAAAAAAAACGTTTATTTGTCTTGAAATAATGAAGTAAAGTCACATGTAAATTTTGATACAACATATTGAAAACTGTTTACGCACTTCTATAGTGTTTGTACGTAAGATAATTTTATTGTTCTGATTTAAATAGTGATTTTTTTCAAATATAGCCTTTTCAGATCTCTAGAGCTATTTTATGACAAAACAAAAAGAAAGAGTGCTATTATTTTATGACTTTGTTGTATACAGCACAACAACAACTTTTTTAAACTGGTCTAAAATATTATGACTTTATAACAATATGACTAAATAGCACACAGTGTGAATACCCCAAATATATTTTACTTACAATTTATATTTAGATTTTGTTTTTCATTGTGCCTTTTTTTTTATATACTTTTATTGTTTGCCAACGGCAGACTAATTGTACGAAGGTTGAAAAACAAAATACATAGATTTATATCGAATAAAATTTGTTTGTTGTGTTTTCTTGAATTTCAAATCCTATGGTTTTGCTTGTGTAATTCTCAATTCATTTTTGGGAGTTTATGTATAAGCTGAGAGGTGTTGTTATTTTGGAATTAGGTTAAAGTCTACTGATCATTTGGTGTAAGAACCAATGAAATGCAGTCATATAGACATACTTGACCACATAACAAACAAAAAGCACTTTTCTGCGTATGTATTTAAAAGAAAAATTATAAAGTTCGCTCATATGGTTTAAAAGATATGATAGAATAAAATTTGTTCCATAATGTGTCGTGATTGCAAGCTTCCTTGGAAGAAAAAAAGTGTTGCTCGGTCGTGCTAGGTGCTCCCGCTATAATAAAATGGCAGGTAAGACTCCATATTATCAATTAAAAAGTTTAAATAATTAATAATCTTTTATAATATCATAAAATTTGTCTCCAAATTCATGAAATTTTTATAAAATAATTATTTATAAAATAATTAGTTTTGGTAATGGAACAAAAAGTTGTGGGAAAAAATATAATATGGGTGATATGGGCGGTGAGTGGTGGGCGTTAATTGAGGTAATAAAAGCTCTGTGCCAAATTTCAAAAACTTTAGGCCAAAAATAAATTTTGGGTTCTATTTTATTATAAAGTAATATTTAGGTAGTGGGCGGGGCCAATTTTATTCAAACGTTATATTTTTCTTAATTAAGCTAACCAAAGGCTCAGAGCAAAGTTTCAACATTCTACGAGCACTCCTCATATTTTTTTCCCAACATTGTATGAACAAATTCCACTGTATGGGTTAGCGATCTCATAATCACTACTGATCCGTTCTGCTAGTTCGATGATTATAAAAAATATTCTAAATATTCCACTCTTAATAAAAATAACTTAAACTTAATAAAAATTCATAAAAAAAATAATTTGCACATTGCAGATTTGAACTTCAGTCCGAATAAAAAATTCTCATCTTAATAATAAAATTAATAGGTTCGAAAAATTAAAATTTACATTCATTATTAAAAATTTTAATAAATAAAATTTTTAATAAATTTTTAATAAAAAAAATTTTTAATAAATAAAATTTTTAATAAATAAAATTTTTAACAATTTTATAAAAAAACGCGATCTTAATTTCTTCCAAATAATAGATGTCCTTTAGGCAATCAAAATATGCGTTGGTTTCCAAAAAGAAAATGGTCGCATGGGACTAAATCTGAAAAATATGCTGGATTGACGATGTGTCCGTTGACCATCAAGATCATATATACGATTCGTCGCAAAGTCCGTGACTACGTGAATAGCCCCCTAACGTTGGAGGTAATGACAAGCAATATTCCTCAAGTCATCGCCTAGATATCACCCCCGAAAAATGCGAAAAAGTGGTCGAAAGCAACACCAAGAAGATCGATCGCTGCAACTGATCTATAGTAGGGGCAGCCATTTATATGACATTTTATTTCGTACATATTGACAAGGTCCAAGCATTCTAAGGAAATAAAAGTTTTAGCAAAACCAAAGCTTAACTTAAAGAGAAAAAGTAAAAAGTTTATATTCGACCGGATCGAATCTTAAATACCCTCCAAATATTTAGTAAGTAAAATTAAAATGTTTAACTTAGTGGGATAGAGTTCCTTTATATAATATCGTACGTCAACGCCCACTAAAGGGGGCGGGGTTCAAAAATAGACAATATCATGTTTTCCACAAACGAACGTATGGGCATTGCTAGACCGTCTTAGACTTCATCAATTATCAAGAATATTCTCTTTGGAGGGTATTAAAACTGTATTTTGGAGGGGTGGCTCTGGTAAGGGCTGTGGGGGGGGGCGGACATTTCACCTTTGTCATAAAACTCTAAAAATAAATGTTTGGGATAATTATATACAAAATTTAAAAAATATATTTTCATTTAGATGGCAAAGGGGGGGGGGGGGGGGGGCAGGGGGTATTGCAGAATAGTACCAGGTTAATTCTTAGCTTCGTCATTAAAATGTTACTTTTAAGAAATGTAGGTTTAAGTAACATTATTTGTTAAATGTTTTTGGATATAAGAACGCCCACTAAAGGGGGCGGGGTCCAAAAAAAGTATATTTTATTTTATGGCTCCAAGTTTAACGCGTTAGATCTTCTTTAATATAAAAATATATCGTTTGCTTAACAAAACTTTAGAGGTTGTTTTAGTTCTTCTTAGGGGAACTTTTTCCCCTCTAGCCCGATTCAGCCCATTTACTAACTTGACTTGAAATTTTTACCAAATTTCAAGAGTCTAGCTTTTTATGTTTGGGCTGAATCGTAATTTCCACAGACGGACGGACGGACATGCCCAGTCCGTCTTAGATTTCATCACTGATCAAGAATATATATACTTTATGGGGTCTCAGATGGATATTTCGCTGCGTTACAAACGGAATGACAAAGTGAATATACCCTTCAAATTCTTTTTTGGAGGGTATAAAATTTGATGACCCATAAGACCAGCAATGGAATACAATATCATTTAACTTATAATCTCTAATGATCAATGGGCATGCCTAAAGGATAATCAGTGCCCATTTGTCAATCATATCAGATATTCCTCAGAAATCATGATCCAATACCTTTTAACGACTGCTGCCAGCAAGTGAATGAACAACAACAAAATATTGTATTTTAAGTAGTTTATTTTATTTACTTTCTCATTTACATATTTACTTATTATTTTAACAAAGCCAGCAGTAACAACAACCACAACAACAGCAACAACAACAGCAATAACAATAAAAAAATTTAAGTCGTACAAAAGCGTTCAGTGAACTTCATTTGGCGGGATTTATGAACGAATGAAAAGAACGGGTGTGATGTGAACAAAATTCGTGCCTGTCATTTTCATTTTGCGGCCGCTCTTGTTTTGCTGTTATTGCTTTTTGATTTGTGCTGCTATTCTTAACAATATTATTGTTAATTTTTTTTTCTTCTTATTTTGACCATTTAAGGAAAATAATACACTCACATATATTATTTTTTTCTTAAATTACACATATAAAAAAAAGACTTCAGCACCGCAGTGCTTGACATAATTTTAACGCCTCAATTGCCAATCATTGTGTGGTTTTGTTAATTTATTGTATTTAATCGATAAATAATGAACAATAAATTGCTGAGCCTGAGCCCAGGCAGAGAGAATAAAATATATATAAATTACTCATTCTTATTTTGTACATTAAATCACATGTGAATTCGAAAAAAAATTGTCGCAAATTTTAAAAGTTTCCATAAAAAGACTGATTCATACTTTTGAAATCTAATGCTACAGTTAATGTCGACGTCGTCGACGGCGTCAAATGTCAAAAAAAAAGTTGAATCGTATGAAATTGTATGAGAGCAGTTAATCTCAACGCGTTGCAACGCCGTAAAAGTTCAATATATTTCAACTTTTTCGGCGTTGAAACGCCGTCAACGGCGGCGACATTAACTCTAGCATAAAGTTTGAAAAAATTATTTTCCAGTATATGTGCGTAAATCGGGGCCCGCCAGTAACGACGAGTGCAATAGAAGTTTGATGATCAAAGAAATTACAACGATCCAAATATATTTCAAACATTTTGTTAAACAATAAATTTATATTTGACGAGCATTCATTACAAAAGAAAAATTGTTTATTAAATTTATATATTTCGGAATTGTTGTTTCCCACTTCAATCTGATTCTTTCTCAACGAAATTTCAAAAATGTTTAAATAAATTGTTTGTGTGAACCCCAACGTACGATGCAAAGTTTGACCGCAGGTTAAGTTAAGTTATATCTACGATTAACTTACTGAACTACTGGCATTGCTTAACAAGAAACTAAAAAGATGCTTCAGCAATTGTAAAATATACGAGGTCTGTTCAAAAAATATGCTGAATTTTCAGGTTGTTTAATTTGTTGATGAGAGCCATGAAAGCTAGAAATATTTTCGGTGTTCGGCGATTTTCTGCTGTCGGAAAAATTCCATCCAAAAATCTCCGTCATATTCACAGTTTAAGTTAAAGTTTTAGAAAAGCAGATTTTGTCCGGTTTTTATACCCTCCAATTTTGGGGGTATATTCACTTTGTCATCCCGAATATCAGTCTAAGACCCCATAAAGTATATGTGACAGCGCATAGAGAAAAGCACCCAAGGGTAAAAAAAATCAATATTCACTTTTTTTTTTTTGATGTGGACACCATCTGAGCATCGAATGGTACCGATCCCATGCCCCAAAATTGTTCCCTCCCAGAGATATGCGCCAACACGCTCAGTGATGGTACACCAAAGATACACGCATTAAATCTTTAAAATGGCTCTCCTGAACAAAACCGGTTTTTTCACATATATATTCTTGATCAGAGACGAAATGTAAGACGATCTAGCCATATCCGTCTGTCCGTCTGTGGAAATCACGATTCAGTCCAAACGAAATGAGCCAGACTCTTGAAATTTTATACAAATACATACATCTTGAAGGATGGCACCGGTCAAGTTTGGAAATTGGCTAAATCGGGCCAGAGGGAAAAGAGTTCCCCTAAGAAGAACTAAACCAACCTCTAAAGGACAACATAATTTTGTTAAGCAAATGATATATTTTGATGTCAAAGAAGATCGAACGCGTTAAACTTGGAGCCATAAAATAAAAAAAATAATTTATGGACCCCGCCCCTTTTAGTGGGCGTTATTATATGCAAAAATAGTGTAAAAATTTAAAAAACTGTTTTACTTAAGCCTACATTCTTTAAAAATAATATTTTTAAGCTTTAATGACGAAGCTGACGCGTAACCTGGTACTACTCTGCCCTATCCCCTCCTCCCCCTTTGACACCTAAATGACCCTATAAAAAAAAACTTTTTAAAATTTTGTATATAATTATCCCAAAAATTTATTTTTAGAGTTTTATGGCAAAGGTGAAATGTCTCCCCCCACAGCCCTTGCCAGAGCGACCCCAACAAAATACAGTTTTAATAGCTTCCAAAGAGAATTGGACCCCAAAAAGTATACATATATATTCTTGATCAGTGATGAAGTCTAACACGGTCCAGCAATGCCCATACGTTCGTCTGTGAAAAACATGATGTAGTCTATTTTTGGACCCCGCCCCCTTTGGTGGGCGTTGACGTACGATATTATATGAAGCAACTCTGTCCCGCCAAGTTAAACATTTTCAATTCACTTACTAAATATTTGGAGGGTATTTAAGATTCGACCCGGTCGAATATAACGTTTTTACTTGTTCAAGTTTTTTTGTAATTTTTTCAAGCAAATGATATATTTTTATATCACAGAAAGTCCTAAGCGTTTTATTTGCAGCCAGAAAATTACATTTATTAGACCCCGCCCTCTTTAGTGGGCATTTAAGCAACATATTACCCGGAAATATATTACAAAATACATATTTAACAAATTGTATTCCTTAAAAATTTAATCTTTAAACTTTAACGACGAAGGTAAGATGTCCTGCCCTAACCCTCCACCCACCTTTGCCCGTTAAAATATCCTATCGAAATAAATAATTTTTTTTTCTACAATTAATTACCCCAAAAATTTACTTTACGTTACGTCTTTACCCCCACCGGCCCTTCCCGGAGTGGTAAAATTGGGCATAGAAATTTCTTAAAGGAACTTTACCCCAGCAGTTCAAACATATTTAATATATTTACTAAATATTGACAGGGTATTTATGATTCGACCCGGTCGAATATAACATTCTTACTTGTATTTTATTTCTTGGTTTTTTAGAAAAAATGGTCAACTATTCCGTCATTATACAGATTTTTTTACTTAAACATCAGTACCTTATTTGTAATTATTCAAAAGCTAACAACTAACACAATTAAGCACTACGTCGGCCCTGTAGCAAAAATTAGCCGGCGAAGTAAAAAAGGTTGAAATAGCTAAAAAAAAAAACTGTCTATCGTCTCATCTGTTCCCTCAATACCATCCCCTCGTATTCAGTTCCGGCGCAATGGATTGCATATGTAGGGGTCATCCCCTGAGTGCTGGTCCTACTCCTATAAAAAAAAAAAGAATTGGACACCATAATCATGACTGAGCGCTGGGTCTGTCATGTCCAAAACAAATGCTTTTGCAATGTACTACTGACAAAGATTATATTTTAATTGTGAAGTTAATAGATCCCGCTAATGATACCACAAAGTTAGCGCGTACTTAAATTTCTTTTACAGGACGAGCTTCAAACGATATTTGTTAACGTGGTGTTCTATTTCAGAGGCTCATGCGATCATTCTTTGACTCGCATAGTTCTTGTCCAAGCCAGAGCAAACTTTAATTCAATTCTATTCACTATCCATTACACACACATATACATGCGTACATACATACATACGTACATACATGCGTACGTAAATGTAGGTACGAATAAATGCAAATAAATCTGGCTCCAAGTTCTATTGTTTTTAGAAAACAATAATTAAATTTTTACTGTTCCACTGAGTGACAATTTTTATTGACTACTTCATGTTTATATTAATGAACACACACACACTAAACACACAAATGAATCTACATATGCACGCGCACACATACAACCATTTAAACTTGCCTGGCTCTGTATTGGTGACTTTCTTTCTTTCTCTGGCGGTGTCTGTTTTTTTTTCTTTATTTGTAAATTGTTTTCATTTTAGCATAAAAATGTTATTTAGAAAGAAAAAAGTGAAATTCATAAACAACTTCTGCTTGGTCTTCTTCTACATCTCTGGTTATTGTTGTTATTTTTCAAACGTGATGAGTAAAGAATTCCAAACGCCAAATAACAACCAGTAACCGGTTTTATGCAGAAATGCACCCTACCTGCTGTCTTAATGCTTCCAAATCTTTTACTCAACTGCAAATCAAATAGTCAGCCAAACTGCTATACAAAACGCAGCAATTTTTGATTTCTGTACGACAGGTATTTTTCATAAATACGGCAACGTATCTTTAAGCCAAACCATTCAAATTCGTAGCATTAGTGGCAACTCTTCCAACATGAAATTCTCAATCACTTACATTTTTTTTACTTTTATATAAATAAATTTTTATTTTTATATTAGATTGAATTAAGATTCATAAGCTAATTGTTCGAAATTTTTTTTTAAATCTCAGAAAGACATGATAAATATTCCAAGGCACAAAGGAAAGTCAACATCAGTTTTATTCAACTTAAACAGCAGAGCAAAACAGCTGTTTTCGAAAGCCGCAACACTTTCATCATCAGTGCTCATGTGTATTGTGTTTGTCACCACTTGTTAGGTGGCTTAGTTGAATGTGATAACAGTTCGTATTTACACAAATTTTATTGTGAAAAAGAATCCGAGAACTGTATCAACTGATGTTGACTTTCTTTTGTGCCTTGGAATATTTATCATGTCTTTCTGAGATTTAGAAACAAATTTGGAACAATTAAAATATTCGTGAAAATACTTACTACAATTTTTAAATTTTTATTTAAATAAAGTTCCCTTTGTGGCGGTAAAGGTATTCTAAAACCTTCTAGATTTAATCAAATTAATGAAATTATATTAAAACTCATAATTGGTATCCATCCCTAACAAATAGATCTTTAACTGCTTCACTGATGTCCTTCCAATTCTTAACACTAGTTTTGCTGTTCTTGGGAAAGAAAATTTTAGCTTAACCGACACTCCGCAGTCGCAAAGCAAGCAAATTAAAATGTTAAAGGTAAAATGCACTTGAGCGAACATTTCTTTTGCTGTACATCCGACCGAAGATGGAATAAAACTCTCATGTTTGGGCCGGTGCTTCAAAGTCTATTTTGAAGTTACTCGACCGCGTACAGGAGAGGGTGATAAAACTCATCGGAGACAGTAGGGTAGCCAACTCTATTGACTCTCTTGAGCATCGTCGCAATGTGGGGTGCGTATCGTTGTTCCATCGTTACTATAATGGCAGGTGCTCTGATGAAATTAGGGAACTTGTTCCTGAAACCCATTCTTTCTTACGCTCAACGCGTTTTTCATCAAGAGCGCATGCGTTTGTGGTCGATATTCCAACGAATCGCACTACGCATTACAGAGAAAATTCGACTTTTGGCCGAACAGTCCGTATGTGGAACAAACTACCTGCAGATGTCTTCCCCGCCACTTACAATTTGAGCAGATTCAAATCGAATATCCACAGGCACTACTCCCTTTATCCTCCTTCCCAAAACCTATTTTCCTAGTTCCAGCGCAATGCACTGCATATGTAGGGGTTATCCCCTGAGTGCTGGTCCTACTCCAAAAAAAAAGGCTCTAACAATTTAGAATTTAGACGACAGCAGGGCGACTACTATATGCGTTTACATGACAATGATTGTGTTCACGGCAACCAGAATGGTTGTTGACTGCACTGCTTTTGTATAGGGTCCGCCAAATAACTTTTTTTTGTAAATGCTATAAAAAAGAACTATTCAATATTTTCTCAAATTTCTTTTTTTATTTGAAAGTACAATCCTTCCGGTTAATAATGGAAAATAATTTTATTCAAATGGCTGTATGGCCCGATAACGATCGCTATTGACTGTAACGGCCACTCCTTGCTCATTTTCGAAGAAAAATTGCCCAATTATGCCTCTGGACCAAAAATCCGCACCAAACAGTGACTCGTTTTGGGTGCGTCGGCTTTTCAATGTATGCGTGCGGGTTTTGCTTGTTTACATACCCGCCAAGATCAAAATGAGCTTCATCTAAATATATGATTTTTTTTTTTGGCAAAATCGGCATCTTCTGTAAGTCTATCGCAAGCCCACGTAGCGAAGCGAAAACGCATAGGATGGCCAACCTTATTCGTTCAGCGGTAGGATAAAACTAATTATCTGTCAAATCAGACATGAGCTAAGTGTTACCATTCACGAAATAAGCATTAGTTGAAGAAAAAAAAAAACGTTAGATTGTGGACCCTATAGTTAAGGAAACTAAACTAATTTCAATATTTTTTATCGAAAATTTTGTAGGCAAAAATTATTCACGTTGAGGAAAAAGGTAAAACTTTTCGGGGGAAAAATTATTCACAATAGGGGTGAATGCTTTGTTTGTTGTGTGCTTTGAAAGGTAGAAAAATAAAATAGATTCATATTGAATAAAGCTTAGAATTTTGCTCGTGTAATTCTCAATTGGTTTTTGGGAGTTTATGTATAACTAGAGAAGTTTATTTTATTTTGCAATTTAATAAACTATTAAACATACGGCCAATCATAAACCCATATTTTTAAGCAACGGAATTGGTTTACTTTTAAAGTTTGATTAATTTATATATCTATATAATTTATATATTTATATATTTTTAAAATTTGAAATATAGAAAAGCTGCACCACTGGCTCATGTATACATTCCTTCTGGACTTGTGCCGAACTCGTATATCTACTCTTTTTTCGACAAGATCATAGTTTCTCAAACCCCTTTGAATGATATTGATTTGAACAGGTACTCTCCATTATTTCTTTGGTTGTGTTGTTTCAATATAATTAAGAAACTGACTACAGGATGACTATCAAAGCCAACAATTAGCCATTTACGCTGCAATCACACATGCAAGTAGTGCCATGCCATTGTTGTATACGTATTATCAATGCAAAATTATTCGAAATAGTCGAATCTCATTCAATTTGCTTTTCTGTTTACACATGCCATTGTTAGTTCATTTTCAAAATGACATCGAAGCGTAAACTTCAAAAAATTTGTTTACTAATCCAATTAAAAAAAAATTTAGCAGAAAAGGAAAAATTATTTAAATCAAAGAAGTGTTAAGAGGAGGATTAATTTTAAAATATTTTGTTGGCTCAATTTTGATTCTATTTCATCTTTTTGTTTTGTTTGTTATGTAGAGTTACCGAGTTCGCCATATACACGTATATTTGGGGAAAAGGTTAGCATATATTATTATTAATCTTATTTTAATAGCAATATGAATGCTCTTTAATTAACAAACTTGCTATTTTTTATGCGAATTTCAAGAAATACTGCATAATAATACATTAAATAAGTTTATTATTATTATTATATGAGGCCATAAGCACCGCGACCCAAAGGATCTTTTGTGCAGCCCCAGTGTTCACTGATGTAGATTGAGGCCACGAATAAAGCCAATTACTCTACCCGGTGGGATATCGTACACCTCCCTTGGAGTCATGAAATTGCCTCCGAGGAACCTCCTCCTGCACGACGCCACCGCCGGACAGTCACAGAGAACGTGCTCCGGTGTCTCAGCCTCTGCTCCGCAGAGTCTACACACTTTGGTCTCAGAATTACCCATGGTAAACTGGTGTCGTCTGAGACCACAGTATCCAACCGTTAATAATCTAAGGTCATTCTTGTCCATCAGCATTAATTTTTGGGATTTGTTCCGAGATAATGTAATGAAACGTTTTGCCTGTCTTAGGCCGTGAAGGGCTTTCCAGTGGCGATTAAATTCCACCCGAGCCCAGGAATCATTCTGTTCCTTGACATATCCTCCTGAGATGCCAAAGAAGGGTTCCGGTCCTATGAATCTACGATGGGCTCCTCTATTTGCCAGACAGTTAGCCCGTTCGTTCCCAGCATGGCCCTTATGGCCAGGCACCCAGCATAACGTCAGCCTATTCTGAGCGCCCAGTTCTATAGCATTTTTAGTTTAAATTAAACCTTTTTTTAAAATAAATGAAACCTTTTTCAAAATGAACGAAACCTTTTCCAAAATAAATGAAACCTTTTTCAAAATGAACGAAACCTTTTTCAAAATAAATGAAACTCTTTTCTGAATAAATTAAACTTTATTCAAATTCAATTAAACATTTTTCAAATTAAATTAAACCAGTTTTAAAATTTATCATACGTTGTTGTTTTCTTTTTTTTTTATTTGAAAATCTTTTTTTTTACCGATTCTGTAAATGACCTATTGTTGTTGGTGTCTGAACCCGATAGAGAAAGCATTAATCAAAATGACTGTGCGAACTATGTTATGGATATGATCATGATAATTCCTAAAGCGGTCAGTGGACAAATTCTTCATTAATTTCAACAAGTATTAATATAAAATGAATTTTAAAACTGGTTTAATTTAATTTGAAAAATGTTTAATTAAATTTGAATAAAGTTTAATTTATTCCGAGAAGAGTTAGTTCATTTTGAAAAAGGTTTCGTTCATTTTGAAAAAGGTTTCATTAATTTTGAAAAAGGTTTCGTTCATTTTGAAAAAGGTTTCATTTATTTTGAAAAAGATTTAATTTATATGTAGCAAGAATTTTAACGAACATTTTATATTGCTATATTAAATTGAATTAAGATTCTATAGGCTAATTGTTCGAAATTTTTAATTTAAATCTCTGAAAGACATGATAAATATTCCAAGGCACAAAGGCAAGTCAACATCAGTTTTTGTTATTCAATTTACACAGCAGAGCAGAACAGCTGTTTTCGAAAGACGCAACCCTTTCATCATCAGTGCTCATGTGTATTGTGTTTGTCACCACTTATTAGGTGGCTTAGTTGAATGTGATAACAGTTCCTATTTACACAAATTTTATTGTGAAAAAGAATACGAGAACTGTATCAGAGATTTAATTTAAACTGAAAATGCTATATCAATTAAATAAGTTAAATCTTTCTGGATTACAGTAAAATTGTAATTAAAGTATTAAATAAGTTAAAACTTTAATTACAATTTTACTGTAATCCAGAAAGTTGGCATTAAATTTTTGGCAGGGTAACATTGATTATCGTTTTGACATTTAGTGGCATGCAAGTGCCAAATTTTTACTCGCATGCAAAATTAGCTGCCACTGGCACAGTTGCCACAGTTGGTAACATTCTACCAAAATTGGTAATTTTTTTTAGGGTTGGTAACTTGGTAACTTTGTTTTTAAGGCTTGACAAACTATCAAATTATTGCATTTCTTTTATCATTTTTCCGCATTACTCAACACTGAGAAAAAAATCATTAAAAACAACTGTGTGAATGTGCGCCAAATTGTTCAACGGCGTAATATGCAAATGTCATTATGTTTGGTCAGCAAAAGATTATTTTAAAGATTAAATAATTTATTTAAATGAAATACGGAATTCGTAAGTATAATGAATTGAAATATTTATTTATAAATAAAATTAATTAAAACGTTTTATGTTATGTTTTTTATTAATAAAAGTTGTTGTTTTTATTATAATAAAAATAAAGATTTTTGTTTTTATAAAAAAATTTTGGTAACTTTTTGGTAACATTTTCGGAAAATTTTGGTAAAAAATTTTTTTACTCAGTGGCAACCGTGGCCACTGGAGCTGCCACTAGAAAAAATGTATGTGTACTAAAAAGCAGAGTAACAGCACCCACCTTCGTCGGCCCTGTAGCAAAAATTAGCCGGCGAAGTAAAAGGTTGAAATAGCTACAAAAACAACTGTCCATCTTCTCATCTTTCCTAATCTGTCCCCTCAATACTATCCCCTCGTCTTCAGTTCCGGCGCAATGCTTTGCATATATAGGGGTCATCCCCTGAGTGCTGGTTCAAGATAAAAAAAAAAACAAGTTGTAAGTTGTGACGACCAAAAGTCGCCGACCTCGTTTTTGGCGCACAATAGATATAAGCACAAAGGTGGAAAATAAGGACTGTGGAAATAACGATTTTTATAGAATATTCGATTCGAATTGGGAATTTTTCGAAAATATATGATTTTAAAATGGAGCTTCAACACTTTTTCTTTCGAATCGAACTTCATAACAAACGCCCTCAACTTTGCCAAAATGGGGCTGAACCTGATTCTGATGTGACAATAGAGGAAACCACCGACACTATTGCAAACACTCTTCTAATCGATTACAGTCAAGCTTCCGCATAAATCAGAGCAAGAATCCAATGGCATTCTTTGGAGACAAGAAAATATTGTACACATACATGCTTGACCAGGGCAATGTGTGTATGCTGCGCACAGCTATAAAAGGCGAAGCATTCCGCACAAACGGGGAGTTCCTGTGCAGCCGGCGTGGAGGTAAGTCATTTATAATATAAAATTTATTTTGTTCGCTTAGCTTCATATTGAGAAGCTGGTTTGTGCTGGTTAGAAGAGAATTAATCAGCTAAACGGGATTGAAATCCCTACCTGAGGATACATTCTTTGCTCACCAACACCGCGTTGTAAGGCACTTGTCCGAGCCACTCCCTGCGTTTAGCTTCATATTGGGAAGCATTTGTGAAGGTTAGAAGTGAATTAGCGCCTAAACGGGATTGAAACCCCTACCTGGAAGTATATTCATTACTCACCAACACCGCGTGAGACCTTATCCGAATCGCTTCATATTGGGAAGCATTAGTGAACGTTAGGGGTGAACTGCTATCTAAAAGGGGATTGAAGTCCCTACCTGATAGTACGCTCACTGCTCACCGACACCGCGTGTTAGTCAGGCCGGCAAAACCTCGTAAAGTAAATACGTCATTGGCCACTGTGCCACCCGCCACGCCGCTGCAATCATCATCACTTCGTCGAAGCCCAGTTGTCTACAATAAGGAGCCCAATTAATTCAATCTCTGGAGTATAATTTTCACATCCTTGCAAAATTAAAAATTTATGTAACGACCCTGGACGCCGCTGAGCCATACCCCAGCATACCAGCGGAAACGTGTCGTCACAAAGTGTATTGACATTTACGAACTCCCAGTGGCATGTGTAAACGCTAAGTTAGCGAGCTGCCGTCTAAATGCTTTTGAGCTTTCCAGTACTTGAAACGACTTTTACATTTTCACTTATGGTTCGAATTATCGTAAATAATAAATTTTCGAAGAACATGTCGCTTATGCTACTAGGAACACAACTGCGACGAACGACGAATTTTTGGTCGCGAATATTCGTCGCCAAAAATAAAACACATGGGTGTATATGAAAATGCACACAATCGTGTCGTTGGGCGAAATTCGTCATACTCAGCGAAAGTTGAAATAGATTTATTTCTAATTGTTTCGTCAGCGAACGACGAACAAAACAGTATCAGGTGCCCAGGTTTCAAATACTCAAACTGGTTTTTTATAGAAAAACATAGTTCATTACTGTAATGTTGCATGTAGCACGAAAATTCTTAGTGCATATTAAAAATGCATTCACCAATTCACAAAAATTTATCATTCGGAAGACTTTTTATTAATTTTGAACACTTTTTATAATATATTCTTTCTTCCTATATCCTACTTTTCCATATGGTCACCCCATCAGCTGTTAAATGAAAATAATAATTTACTTACAGAAAAAATTTTTAGAAAATAATTACAAAAAGGAATTTGTTCTGGAAAAAATGGACACCACCGGGGTAATTATTGAATGTTTAAAGAATCTGCCATCAGAGGATTACAAAGATTTTCAATAAAAATTACAATTTTTTGTTCATTATTGTAATTTATTCGTCGTTATTGTGTTTCATACGACGAATTTTTACGAACGAATTCGTCGTACTGAACGAATTTCGTCGTTCGTCCCAGTTGTGTTCCTACCATTAGGTTGTTTTTTTTTTGCGGTTATCGCCCGATATATTCGCCTATGCTGCCGGCTCAGGGATGCCAGATGCTTTTTTTTAATTTGTCGCCAAAATTGTCGTTCAAAAAATTCCCAAAATCGCCAAAGTACATTTAGAAATGGTTTTTATAGAAATTATGTATGCTCAGTTATATACATACATAAAAAATGTTTCACTTACATGTTACATAAACGTTATAAAAATTGGAATAACTTGTCCAGTGGCAGCTACTTATAATTTGGTACAGCGGAACATAGCGCTCTTTCTTGTTTATTTATTTACTTATTTTTTTTTATTTTTTGTAAATTTTTTATTTCTGTTGTTTTTATTTATTTTCTTCTGGTCTCTTTGCAAATAAACAACATGCAAACAACAAAACAGATAAACAAAGAGGACAGACACGCAGACAGAAAACACTTAAAATTAAAGGTGAATGAATTTCACACACTTGTGGTTTAGCAGTTAATAAACGAAAACAACAAAAAAATCAAGAAAACATTCACATATGCATGTACGAGTGAGTATAGCTATAAACATTTAAAATAAAATAATATTTTATGAATATAAACATCAATTCAATGTAAACTGAGGTGTCCATATGCACACACATTCTCATGTACATACAAGTCAGTTTCATTACAAGTGGAATACAAAAGAAATTTTTCAGAAAATCTTTTTCTTTAAATTCTGCATTCTTGGAAACAAGAAGTCTGCTCTGCTCCAAAGTTTATATGTAAACTTTTTTCACGAATATGAAACATCTTTAAATAATTAACTTTAAATCATTTGTTATAGAAATCAATTAGTTGGTTACTTTTATCTACTAAAAAAAATTTTCAATTTTCCAACCCTGGAATGGTCTTTTGGATTTCGTTTGATTTGTAATCGCTATTTAATTTTTCTTGAAGTGTAAAATAGGTTTTATTTATCAAAAATTTGTTTTACCAGGTTACTTTTGGTCCCGGTTTACACTAAGCAACTTTTGTTGCAGCAACTCTTATTTTGTGTGAAAGTCCTGAAATAGGAATATATACTATTTGTATTCCTTTCTCGCTCTTCCTCACTAAATATCAAGAATTGCTGCGACAAAAATTGCATAGTGTAAACCGGGACTTACATACCAATAAATTTAAATTTTCCAGCTCTGGAACCATGTTTTGAATGTTTCTTATTTTCGATGGCAATCTATTTGGGACCATTTCCAAAGCACCAATCCAACACCAGCCAGGGGAGTTTCAAGAAATCGATTACATGTTTAACAAAAGAGCTCTATAAAGTTCACGATCAAAAGTGTTTGTTCACGATCAAACGTGTTTGTTCACGATCAAACGTGTTTGTTCATGATCAAAAGTGTTTGTTCACTATCAAAAGTGTTTGTTCACGATCAAAATTGTTTGTTCACGATCAAACGTGTTTGTTCACGATCAAAAGTGTTTGTTCAAGATCAAAAGTGTTTGTTCACGATCAAAATTGTTTGTTCACGATCAAACGTGTTTGTTCACGATCAAAAGTGTTTGTTCACGATCAAACGTGTTTGTTCATGATCAAAAGTGTTTGTTCACGATCAAAAGTGTTTGTTCACGATCAAAATTGTTTGTTCACGATCAAAAGTGTTTGTTCACGATCAAACGTGTTTGTTCACGATCAAAATTGTTTGTTCACGATCAAACGTGTTTGTTCACGATCAAAAGTGTTTGTTCACGATCAAATCTCTTTGTTTTTATTGTTTGGAAGCGCTGATCAGGCCTTAAAAGCTTATGATTATTTGGCAAACCTTACCGAACATAAATGTCAACACAGTTTGATGTGAACAGCTGTCAAGCCATAGAGCTCATGCCGCTAAATAAAATACCTGATAAAAAACCGTTGATCCCCAAAATAGAAATATATACTTTATTGTCTTTAAAATCCAACTGCTACAAAAATTTAAGGCAGAGGATATTAAAGATTCGACTCCTCCTCTTGCTCGTTGTCTACATCTACAATAAAATATAAAGAAAATTGGAAATACCCTTTAACACTTCATGAAATAAGCTTCAAGCGGCATTTAAAATCGAATTTGCACCTTTAGCTGCTATCAGTAAAAACGATCTTTTGATCTAGAACAAGAAGAAGAAGAAGAAGAAAACATGACAATAGCTTTTTTTCATCTCTCTTAAAAGCCTTAAGAATGAAGTGTTAAGGAAGAAACACATTGAAATTGTAAATGCATTAAAAAATGCAAATATAAAAAATTTAACATTTATTTTACAACAATGCCGCCCGTGCTGTTGTAACTCAACAATTAACCTGTCCATCAGTTGTCGAGCGATCCTGAACTTGTCTTCTTTGTATAGTAAACAAGAGCAAACAAAAGAAAAACCAAACATTCCTTTTTCTTATCACTTGCGTGTGCGTGTGTGGGATTGTAAGCGACCACTTGAAGCACTCAACTTCTACAGGTTGAGTCTGTCAATAGGCTCTTTTAGAGATGAACCACATATCTGAAGTGCATGTGCATCTAAACACTTGATTGTTCCTCTTAAGTTAACTTATGCGGTTGTAGCCGAAAATGACGTTTGCCCAGCGTCATAATGATGTTTTCAAGCTGACTAGAAGAAGTGAACTTAAGTAGACAAAAAAAATAAAATGCTGTTGTGTAGTTTCCTAGAAAAATATGACTCGTTTATCTTAATGATTTTATTTAGTTTTTCGCTTTTTTGTTCGCCTTGTTTTTAATTTTTATTTTAATTTCATTTTAGCAAATATCTACTACAATGCAATGTTGCAAAGAGTTAAACAATAAAAATACAATCATAACAATAAACTACGAGTACGTTTGTGTAAAGAGGTGTTCCCCTTCGGCATAATGGGTTGGAACACCGCTGCACACTGCACTACGAGTATTTATATATGACTTTTCAGATAAGATATAAGAGTATTGGCAGAAAATCGACATGAACAGAGGAGTACAGTACTGCCGTGTTAGAGTAGTTTTAAGAAGGTCTACACGAAAATTATTTTACTTTTTAAACAATTTTTTTATTAGCAGAAGAAAATTAGCGTTTCGCAAATAATTAAAATTTAAAATAGTTCTCGGGAGGGGGTTATTATGTAAGTCGTTTTGAAAACGGTAGTTGTTCGAATAAAGATGCTTTTAAGATAGACATTCGAAAGTTTTTTCATTCGCATCGAATTAAAAAATTCTTATAATAACAATAAATCTGGCATAAAATATATAAGTCCATATTTATTCATGTACTTGTTGTGATATTGTCTTTTCCAGGCAAGTCTGCCATGAGTGGAAATGCATTATGGCTGCAACATGCCTCCACCAACTATTTATTATTTGTTGTTTGTTGCCATCATGTACTTCTACAAATATCCTCGTCTATGCATGCAGATGTGTATGTATATGTAAGTATGAGCGTGTGGATAATATATCATAATATATGTTATAGGTTATCTAGTGGCCGGTCTCACCCCGTCCGTACTTTCTTACCTGCTTTATGTACGACAGTTGTGTTTAAAAACTGAGCATCATTTTAATTTACATACGTCTGGTATGTAAGAAAATTTTATAGGTTAGGGCTGCCCGAAGTAGGCGAGAAAAACACTCGGAGGCCATGAAAAGGCACATTGTGATGCCCAGAGGACTATACACTCTTCTCAAAACGAAGTGGTGGTTCCTGAGAACCACCCAGAACTTCTCACAAAGCCCGCCAGGGCAACCAGCGGTGCATCCCTGAGGCAGTCCAGATCTCACAGGAAACGAGAGCCTAGATGTCTAAGCCGGACAGTCACAAAGGAAATGCTGTACTGACTCCTCTTCTTCGTCATCGAAACAGCTTATGCAGCGGCCATCATGGGGAAAGTCCAAACGCTCTGACATGTGCCCAATTGCACAGTGCCCCGTCAAGACCCCGAACCAGTGCCAGTGTCCATCTTCGAGCTGTCCGTAAAAACCAAGGTTGCATTACTAAGAGTCGCGGAGTTTTCCATCCAATCATTCGTCTCCGAGAATGGGACTGAGAAGGATTTGTCGAAGCTAATGACCGGAATCATATAATCAGTCCATCTCAAGAATTTTATAAGAACCAAATTTGAACGAAAATTTAAGGCGTTTTAATTCCATGCTGATTGAATAGATATAGATTGGTTGGCTGTTATCCTAACTGGATAATTAAACAAATCGTCGTAGGTAGCATCCGAATAAGTTGACGTGAAAAAATCGGCAAATAAATAGCTTATAGATGTCATCATAGTGATGAATGGCATCATCACAAGATTCCATTTGTTGAAACTTCATAGAAGAAGGAAAGCCAGTTGTTTTGCCCTTAGAATTAACAAAATTGAAAAACGATTTTGGATTATGCTAGAGTTAATGTCGACGTCGTCGACGGCGTCAAATGTCAAAAAAGAGTTGAATCGTATGAAATTGTATGAGAGCAGTTAATCTCAACGCGTTGCAACGCCGTAAAAGTTCAATCTATTTCAACTTTTTCGGCGTTGAAAAACCGTCAACGGCGTCGACATTAACTCTAGCATTACGCTTAAAATTATATTTCATTCTGATTGTATAATTTTCATAACACGATTTATTAAGCGAAATGTATTCAGAACGCCTAATCGAGTACCTTAGATAGTCAACCAGAGGAACCAGACATTTTAAATTTCTTAAAGCACTTATTCTTTTTATTTTTAGCACGAGTCAAAAGTTTATTATGCCAGGGTGGACCAGTTATTTGCTTAAGGTACGTTCACACTTATCAAATATTTGATCAAAAAAGCGTAACCACTAAACACTAATAAAAATATTTTTAATTCAAAAAAGTATTTATTGAGTTAAATAGTTTCCAATAACATTGGATTAATGATACTGTCTACTACGTTTTTAATGAAACTGTTTTAATTAATAAACACGTATCTGAACAAAAATATTTTTCATTAGTGTTTAGTGGTTACGCTTTTCGGGGCAAATATTTGATAAGTGTGAACGTACCTTTAGATTTTATTTTCGGGACACACAAATCCATGATAGAGTAAACCTTATTGTAGAATGCTTTAGACATCTGATCAACGTCAGTATAGCACGATAAAATGTTGCCCCAATTTGCGTCAGCGAACATTTCATTTAATATATTGTAGATAGTATATTTTATTTTAAAACAAACAAGTAAAAACGTTATATTCCACCGGGTCGAATCTTAAATACCCTCCAAATATTTAGTAAGTGAATTTAAAATGTTTAACTTGATGGGACAGAGCTCCTTTATATAATATCGTACATCAGCGCCCACTAAAGGGGGCGGGGTTCAAAAATAGACAATATCATGTTTTCCACATGACTAGGCCGTCTTAAACTTCATCACTAATCAAGAATATACATATTTACTTTCTAGGGTCCAATTCTCTTTGGTGGGTATAAAAACTGTTTTTTGGCGGGGTCGCTCTGGCAAGGGCTGTGGGGGAAACATTTCACCTTTGTCATAAAACTCTAAAAATAAATGCTTGGGATAATTATATACAAAATAAAATTTTTTATATTATTTCATAGGGTCATTTACGGGGAAAAGGGGGTAGGGCAGAAACAGGCAGTCACAAAACTCTAAAAATAAATGCTTGGGAAGATTATATACAAAATTTAAATACCTTTTTTTTGATAGGGCCATTTAGGGGCAAAGGGGGAGGAGGGGGTAGGGCAGAAACAGGCAGTCATAAAACTCTAAAAATAAATGCTTGGGATGATTATTTACAAAATTAAAAAACTAAATTTTTTATAGGGTCATTTAAGGGGTAAAGGGGGAGGAGGGGGTAGGGCAGAAACAGGCAGTCACAAAACTCTAAAAATAAATGCTTGGGATGATTATTTACAAAATTAAAAAACAAAATTTTTTATAGGGTCATTTAGGGGCAAAGGGGGAGGAGGGGGTAGGGCAGAAACAGGCAGTCACAAAACTCTAAAAATAAATGCTTGGGATGATTATTTACAAAATTAAAAAACAAAATTTTTTATAGGGTCATTTAGGGGGCAAAGGGGGAGGAAGGGGTAGGGCAAAAACAGTTAGTCATAAAACTCTAAAAATAAATGATTGGGATGATTACATACAAAAATAAAAAAAAATTTTTTTTAGTAGGTCATTTAAGGGGTGAAGAGGGAGAAGGGGGTAGGGCAGAGGAGCACCATGTATCGTCTCAGCTTCGTCATTAAAGCTTAAAAATTTTATTTTTAAGGAATGTAGGCTTAAGTAAAACAATTTGTTAAATTTTTATGCTATTTTTGCATATAATAACGCCCACTAAAGTGGGCGGGGTCCACAAATAATTTTTTATTTTATGGCTCCAGTTTAAGGCGTTGGACCGTATTTGACATAAAAATATATCATTTGCTTAACAAAATAACCAAAAAACTTTAAAAATTATGTTGTTTTTTCTGGGTTGGTTTAGTTCTTCTTAGGGGAACTTTTTTCCCTCTTGCCCGATTTAGCCCATCTCCGAACTTAACCTGCTCGAGGCTTTAAAATATATTTATATCAAATTTCAATAGTCTAGCTTTTTTCGTTTGGACTGAATCGTGATTTCCACAGACGGACGGGCGGACGGACATGCTCATATCGTCTTAGATTTCATCACTGATCAAGAATATATATATACTTTATGGGGTCTGAGATAAATATTTCGATGCGTTACAAACGGAATGACAAAGTGAATATACCCTCCAAATTCTTTTTTGAAGGGTATAAAAAGGTCACTCTTACTGAGGCAACCTTTACTTCTAAAATAATAAAATCAATAAGACTTCAAAAAAAGGAGTATCCTTTGAAAAATAATTTTTTTTTGATAAGTTCTAGTAAAAAACTGAGAGCTCCGTATGACTTCTTGCATTAGTTTCTGGCAACTCTATACCAATCGGACAACTAATTTTGTCTTTGCAATATATTTTTACCCCAGCGTAAACAAAAAACTAGTTATTAATAATAGACAAGAATCATTACACGCAGTAAAAAATTATGTTTTTGATAAGGAGAATAGGAAGAAAAAAATTATGTTTTTGATAAGGAGAATAGGAAGAAAATAGTTTTTTCTTTTTGCATAATTTGAAGTTAAGTGCTACTAAGATTTCAGAAAGAACACATATTAAGAGGGATTATATTCCAAATGTAACAACTTTTGTAGTGCGTCATTTCATTTAAATATAAATAATGTATTTTGAAAGCTTTGGATATATCAATAACAAATACATTTTCTTCTGTTGCATAATTAATGGGAAATTCACAAAGAAACAGCAGGATTAACTAGATAAAGGGAAGTTTTTTTTCTAGTTGCACAGCAGTTGTGGTGGGGGTAAGTAAGAAACTATTTCGTTTTCAGCATACTTTGGCACATCAGCAAGCAAAGACTTATACAAGAACAGCCAGTCAGAAGTCGTGGAAATCTATTTACAAAATTAACGCTCTATTCGTTAAACTTATAGAGCATTTCGTTAAATTCACGGTGCTCATAATAATCCGCACGAGTTGCTAATACTCATTTTTATAGATCGATTCCTGACCACATTTACCCTTTCTTGGGCAACGATCCTCCGGCACTCATCTTGCTATCGAAGCTATCACCACTGCATACGTGAATTTATCGATCCCAAAGCGTTGCTAGCAAATCGGTGTCTTCCTGTCCTCTACTTTCAAAATTTTTAGAAAAAATCTTGTTTTACATCCACATAAGACACAATTGGAAAATCCAGCGAATCATGAATTTCACTGTGTGTTCGATGAATGAAAGTTTATTAAAATTTCGGGGTTCATTTCTATGTAGATCGCCTTAGCGACTCTCAATGGTTTAATTAAAATTTAAACAATTCCGCTGACGTTTTATCATTTAGAGGAAGGCGTCTGTGACAGCGTGTGAAAGACTGCCAGGTGTTGCGTGAGCTCATGTTCAAATACAAAAAAATCAATTGCAAGAACGTATGCAAATTAAAAATTTCCATTGTATGTGATTTTGATGATTTTATGCGTGTGAATTTTGAATAGAAAAGTTTGGGATTACAATTCAATTGAAACAACATGCATACTTATGCTTTAAACACAGTCGAGACAGCAGGCTACACGAGCACACGACTACAAAAGCCGTTGTCTATAATCGTCGCCTAGTAGTCAGCTACTAAATTATTTTTGAGACGGCAGCTACATTGTCAACATCTCATTTTAGTGGTGCCACTTTCATATATAAAAAAGCGCTTATTCTCAATGTATTTATAGACCGAAATAAAATTAATAATCAAAACACTTTAGTTGTTTATAGCTCTTTGTTGTTTTTGCATTTGTAATAAATACATTTTGAAGTCCTTCTTTTTGTTATGGCACTATGAAAATGAGTTTATAAGTTAATTCATTTGTGACCTCACTGAAGTCTTTTATCGATAACGGCTATCAGATATAGATATACAAAGTGAGAGTATTCAAAATAATGGAATTTTTACTTGAAAAGTCAGATACAAAATTTCAAAATTTAATAATACTTCCAATATGTGAATAAATTGAAGGATATATCTAATAATAGAAAGACATTTTGGAGTACTTTGAAATGATACCCATGTCGTTTATATGGGGCCTATATTCTAGGAGTTATTACAAAAAAAAAAAATAAATAAATACAATTAAACAAGTTAAAGTGCTATATTCGGCTGTGCCGAATCTTACAGATGTAATTCTTCTTTCTTTCTTTCTTACTTACATTTAATTTACAAACAAAACAAAAAATCCGTTTCATGTACCCCAAAAAGTTCTAATTGGCCAACCGTAGAATCGTCTTTTAGATTTTGTTGGTTTTTATATAAGTATATAAAGTAGGTATATAAAGTAGGTATAATTCATCATAAAAATCAAAAATATCAAATAAAATGGCTGCTTTTATGGATCAGAAAATTTCGATTTTCCAACACTGGAACAAAATTTTTAATTTTTTAACACTAATTTAATTTTTTTCTGATATATAAAATAGGTTTAATTCACTAAAAGCACAAAATTTGGAATATATGTATGTACCATTATGTACCAAAAATATTTCGATTTTCCAACTCTGGAAGCGAATATTTATTTTTTTACCAATGCAATTCTTAGTGAGGTATAACATAGTTTTACTTGACAAAAAAATTAAAATTTTTAAACTTTTTGGTCACTTTCATGTACCATAAAATATTTCATTTGTCCAAACCTCGAAATTTTGATTTTAATAACAATTTTGTTCTTCCCGAATTATAAAACAGCTTTAATTAGCAAAAAGAAACAACGTCAATTGCCTTTTTGGTTACTTTTATGCAGAATAAATATTTCAATTTCCCAACCCTGGATATGATATTTAAATTTTTTTTACCAATGCAACTCTTAATGAGGCATGAAATAGTTTTATTTAAGAAAAACTTAATATTTGTAACCATTTAGGTAATTTTTATGTACCACAAAATATTGCAGTTATCCAACTCTGGAATCTAAATTTTGATTTTTTTTTAATTTTTGATACCAATTTTGTTTTTCCTGAACAAAAAAATAGTTTTAATCAGTAAAAAAACAACGTCAATTGCCGTTTTGGTTACTTTTATTTATGGAAAAATATTTCAATTTCCCAACCCTGGAAGCGAAATTTAAATTTTTTAAAATTTTCTTTATCAATGCAAATCTTCATGAGGTATAAAGTAGTTTTGTTTAAGAAAAACTCGAATTTTGCAACCATTTTGGTTATTACATGTACTACAAAATATTGCATGTACCAAAAAAAATTTAATTTTTCCAACACTGGCAACCAAATTTTAATTTTTTTGTTTTTTTATCAGTGCAAATTTTTTACCATTTTGGTAACTTTCATGTACCATAAAATATTGCTCTTGTCCATCCCTGGATTCGAAATTTTATTTTTTATTTTTGAATTTTCGATACCAATCTTGTTTTTCCTAAATTATAAGACAGTTTTAGTTACCAAAAAACAAAAAAAAAAACATCAGTTGCCTGTTTGATTACTTTCATGTATAAAAAAAATTCAATTTCCCACCCCTGAAAGCAACATTTGAAAAACTTGAAATTTTTAACAATTTTAGTTACTATATGTACTACAAAATACGGAATGGGCCGAAAAAAAAAATTTAATTTTCCATCCCTGGAAAAAAAATTTCTATATTTTTAGTTTTTAATAGACTATTGAGGCTTCCCAAAGCACGATATATGTTTAATTTACAAACATAAAAAAAAATGAATTTTTGGGATAAATTTTGCGTCGAGAAATAGGTGTAAGCTTCCCAGCTCTGGAACCATATTTCGGATATTTCTGAATTTCAATAGCACTCTATTTAAGCTCATTTCCAATCCAACGGTCCAAGAACGAAGTCTCTAGCTCACGTACAGACTGACGGACATCGCTCAATCGTCATAGCTATTCATAAGGATCCAAAATATATATACTTTATGGGGTCCCATGTGCATATCGAAGAAATTACACACGGAATGACAAACCTATATATACCCTTTCACTTTTTTGCGAAGGGTATAAAAATAAAACCCGAGAGAGAACGCAAAAAAAAATATATAAATAAAAATTACAAAATAATTTTTATTCTTGAAAGGGCTATTACATTTTTTTATTTCAACAATTTTCATATTCTTGACTAGATTAAACAATTTTTTGAAACGTTTATTTATTTAAGACTTTTCATTGTATTGGCAGCACTAATCTGTTTATTGTCGCCTATGAAAATAGAAATTAGTTTAACTTGACTACAACCACAAAAGTAGCACGGACAACAACCTGTCGTGTAGTGGTGAAAATATTCACACTCATATAAACACTTGTATTCTATTTTTGACAGGTTGTAGTCGGTAGCCTGCTGTCTTAAATCTGGAATAGGGTAAAAATTTCGGTTCAAGGCCTTAAATATTGAAGAATTCTTGTCGACTATTTTGCTTATAATCGATTAATACTGGTTTAAACGAAAGAAATTGTAACCAAATAATCGTTGGTTATTAAAACATTTCTCAAATCATTTGATTACATTTTACCTTTCAAACAGTTTCATGTTCTTTTCTAGCAAAATGTGCACTATTTTCATAAAACTTTAATATATATTCCATCTGATATGATGACTCTTTTGCAGCTAAATAATTATTAGCTATAGCCGACTACAGCTGTGTTATCTGTTGGGTTGCTCTTTTTTCGGGCAACACTGTAGTTATTGCAAAAAGTAGTAAGACAATAATATTGTTGCAACAATGTTGCAAAATAGCATTTTGCTCAACACTCTCATGATTATGTAAACAAACAAAAAAATAATAAATAAATAAAAACAACATTTCTGTTTTTCTTTTTTTAATTTTTATTATTTTATTTCTTATTTTTTCTATATTTTTATTATTTTGCCAAAGGAATAGCCCGGGTAAAACTCTTTATAAACATCCATCCATCTTTTCATGTGCATGTGGTATTCGTTATACTAAACAGCAGTTTGGTGCATGCGAAAATAATGATGATGGGTAGAAAAAGAACCGAGTAGACAAGAAAAAAAAATTAAAATTGGACAACTACAGCAAAAAAATACCTTAAGATGACTTTCAGTATGATGATCTTTTACTTCAATTTTGTTTGCATGTAAACAAAAATATTTTCACACAGAACGGGTTAACCATTTGTTGGTTTCAAAAGTGCAGTTATGTGAAACATACACAACGTCTTCGCATTCTAATGCCCCGACCTTGCCTTTACGAGGGCGAATTGATATTGAAGTTACCTAGCGCTAGATGGCAGCACAAACACAAACACTTTTTTTCTAGAAATTGCGATCTGTCAAACGTCAGCTGTTAAAATTTCACCCAAATTCATCGATTAGTTTATTTGTTGTAGTCGTTTTGAAGTAAACAACTTTTGTGTTTCTTGAAAAATGGAAAAAAGTGAATTTCGTGCAGTGATTAAGCACTTTTATTTGAAAGGGAAAACGGCGAAAGAAACAAAAGAAAAGCTCGATAAATATTACGGTGAGTCTGCTCCGTCAGATTACATGGTAAAATATTGGATTGCTGAATTTAAACGCGTCCGAGCAAGCACTGCAACAACACCATCAACAGGATGGGCAAAAGAGGTGGTTACTGAAGAAAATATCAAGAAAATCCTCGATATCGTTATGAATGATCGCCGAGTCAAGTTACGTGAGATTGTTGAAATGGTAAACATTTCATATGAACGTGTGTTCAACATTTTGCATGAACATTTGCATATGAAAAAGCTATCGGGAAGATGGGTGCCGCGTTTGCTCAGTGTCGAACAAAAACAAGTTCGACAGACCACTTCAGAGCGGTGTTTGGACATGATAAAGCGTAATCCTGTTGATTTTTGGCGTCGATTAACAACTGTGCGTGGTTGTGTTAGTTGTTGCCAGCCTGTTTCAATGATGAAGGCATAGTCACTGGTCACTGGATATAATTGGAAGCGACTGACACTATCATGTACTAAAAAGCAGAGTAACACCACCCACCTTCGTCGGCCCTGTAGCAAAAATTAGCCGGCGAAGTAAAAGGTTGAAATAGCTAAAAAAAAACTATCTTCTCTCTCATCTTTCCTAATCTGTCCCCTCAATGCTATCCCCTCGTTTTCAGTTCCGACGCAATGAATTGCATATATAGGGGTCTTCCCCTGAGTACTGGTTCAAGATAAAAAAAATATAACTGTTGATGAAACGTGGGTCCACCTCTCTACACACCTGAAACCAAAAATCAATCGAAACAATGGGTGGCAGCTGGTGAAAGTGCTCCGAAGAAGGCGAAGACAATGAAATCGGCTGGCAAGGTTATAGCCATTGTAATCTGGGATGCACACAGAATATTGCTCATCGATTATCTTGAATAAGGATCCACTATCACAGGAAAGTATTATCTATCGTGCATTATTGGATCAATCAAGAAAAAAAACGACCACATTCAAAGAAGGAAAAAGCGTTCTTTCTTCAAGACAACGCACCGGTTCACACAGCATTAGATACGATGCTAAAATTACGTGAAATACACGTCGAATTGGTTGATCATCCACCTTATAGTCCAGATTTAACTCCTAGTGACAACTTGAAAAATGGCTCGCTGGAAAAAGATTACCGAAACTAACGCGTATTTTGAGAGGTTCCCAAAATCGTATTATTCCGATGGTATAAAAAAGTTGGAATATCGTCTTACTAAAGCTGGATTCACCCATTGTTTCGAAACAAAAAATTTGTTCCGAAACAATTTTTTTTATATGTAGTTTGACGTCTCTCTTTTTGAGAGAGAGAGCGAAAGAGAGTTAACTTGGTTCGGAATATAAATTGGTTTAATTTTAATATTTGTTCTGAAACATTTCAACTGTGATGCCAGCTACTTTACATTTTTAAGTAAAGTTGAACTGAGATGCCACATCATATTATATGAACATCTATATAATACAATATAATCTTAATTAAATAAAATGTTTATTTTATTAGGATTTTTTAATTTACAATTTGTTTATTACACAACAAAATATATGAGTGTGATGCCAAGAAAACAAGCAAATTGCATTCATCTGCTACTGTGCTGCCTAATTGAAAAACTAATACGCATCGTTTACAAAAATATCTCATATGGTACCCTTGTTTTTCCAAAACAATTGTTCGAAGTGGGTGAATCGTTTCAGAACAAACTCTCAAAAAACTAACATTGTTTCGGAACAAATTTTTTGTTCCGAAACAATGGGTGAATCCAGCTTAAGTGTATTGAGCTAAAAGGAGACTATCAAGGCGAATTCATACCAGGTGGTCTTAGTTCAGAAGTTGGTGATCAGCTGTTACCAAGGCAAAATTATTGAACTGTCAAGGTGTTCTTCTGGTTTTTCGTTTTTGTGTGCGGCCATTGCATTTTCCAAAGCATTTCATTTGACAGTTCAATAAATTTTACACAGAGTTGCATAAGTGAGTTCACCTTGTATGAATTCGCCTTGGAGACTTTGTTGAGAAATAAATGTTTTTTCCTACTTATTTAGGTAACTTCAATATCAATCCGCCCTCGTATGTACGAAATAAAATGTCATTTAAAAGACCACACCTAGATTAATTTCCCAACATTTCGACTATAACTTAACAAAATTTTGCCTTTAAAATGCTATAATTTTAGGAGATTATCCGCGTAAACACAGTCCTTGATGTGGACCTACTAAAAATGTCTAACGCCGCCAATTGTATGATTTGGATGAAAATTGCCTTTGACAAAAAGTGATATTACGCTTTCTGGAAACTTCGCTTGTAATAAAACTCCAAATCGGGTGCCATTATCTTGTTTAAACCACATATCGTCCAGTTCACAATCTTCAATTTTCAGATAGATCGAGTTCCTGAGAATGGCATAGAATTAATTTATCCGTCATACAGAAATGATATATTCGGAAACCTGACCACATCTGTAATGTTTCCAGTCTCTGTAAATTTCCCTCCAATATTCGACCATGACGACCATTATCACTCGGTAACACTTGACAGGTGGCCACTTTTAAAAAATCCCCAGTTGCAACGGACTACAGACTTAAAAGACATGACGTCAAGATAGTTTGGGTTCCAGGGCATGAAGGCATTCAGGGAAATGAGATGGCGGACGAATGCGCAAGAGCGTGTTCGACCTGGGATGAAGCAGTGTCATGTAGAGATATTAACATTCCCTCAGTTGAATGTCAATGCTGAACGAAATTCAGGAGTAGGCACAGAGAAAGGTGACAGGCAGGTGGTCAAGTATTACCACCTGTAGGGTCTGCTATGGCCCGCGCTTAGCAGAGTTAGGACTAGACAGCTTCTGACTTTTGGGAAGGAGTCGTTGGCACTCCTGGTTGGGGTCTTGACGGGGCACTGTGCAATTGGGTACATGTCAGAGCGTGTTTGATGGTCGCTGCAGTAGCTGTTTCGATGAAGAATAAGAAGAGTCAGTACAGCATTTCCTTTGTGACTGTCCGGCCCTAAAAGAGCGTAGGCTTAGAAATCTAGGCTCTCGTTCCCTGCGAGATCTGGACTGCCTCAGGGATGCACCGCTGGCTGCCCTGGCGGGTTTTGTGAGAAGTTCTAGGTGGCTCTCAGGAACCATTACTTCGTTTTGAAAGGATTGTATAGGGTATACTTCTCTGGGCATCACAATGGACCTTTTATGGCCTCCGAGTGTTTTTCTCGCTTACTGCGGGCAGCCCTTCTAACCTAAACTTAACTTATGGACCACATTCGCAAATGGCAAGGCTTTCACTAAATATATGACACTTCACATGACAGATGTTGAACTGCTGAGGGCCTGGGAATACCGTAGGCTATTGTTGACTTAATTAGTTAACTTAATTCCTTAAGCGGAGGGATCTAAGTTCGGCTCCGAGATTATTCATGAATATTGTGTTGAATTCTTCTGATCAGCACTAGTGCACAGTTGCGTTAGTTTTTACCGGCCTGTTTCAGTGATGAAGGCCTAGCACTGGTCACTGAATAATTCCTGGCAGCGATTAACAGTATCGTGTACTGAAGACCAGAAGAACAACACCCTCCTTCGTCGGGCCTGTAGTAAAAAATTAGCTTCATCAATTATATCCCTTTCTTTCTTGTACCGGCACAATGCACTGCATATCTAGGAAAGTGCTCTGGCCCTACTAAACAAAAACTACGAAATGAATAACCCTTTAAAATATGTATATGATAATCTAATTTATACACATACTAATATAAATTTGTATGTGTGTAAGTACATGGATGTGTAGATATCCATCTGGTATGTCTCTTGTATCCATCTGTCAAACTATTGTTGTTTGAGTTTGATTTTGAGTTGAAGCACGAGTAAAGTTAAATGACCTTAAAGATGGATTAGCAGAAATTAACATGTAACAACAACAGCAACAACAACATAGTAATTACTTAAGATAATGCAATGTCTTCCTTGGAGATGTTAACGTGAGTAGCTGATAGTTCACTCTGTCATTTTAGTAAATTTTACTACACTAGATTGAATACATCTGACTCACAACAAAAAGCAGTATTTGAATTAAATTAAATTCTGCAAATATTTAGAACACATATAAGACTTTTAAAGTTTTATAAGTTTTAAAAAAAATGTATGATTTATGGACAGGTTAATAAAACAGTTTAAAAAATTTAATTTACAGGCCTCTTCTTAGTCAATTTTTTTTTTATAAATTATTCTGACTGTATTTTTGGCATATTTAAATCCACTTAAAATGATAACATTTCGAAAGACATGATAAATATTTCAGAAAATTAAGGAAGATAAACAACAATTGAATTACTAACCTACACAGCAGAGTAGAACTCTATTATTTTCGGAAGTGGCTACAAACCCATCATCAGTACTCAAGTGTATATTTTTTTCTGTCACCAATTCTTAGGCGGCTTAATTGAATGTGACAGCAATTTTTATTTATAGATGTCTTATGAGAAATTTTGTATATCTACAAGAACTCAATCAATACTAAGCGGCACATATAAAAGCCAGTGTTGCGGTCTTATTATTTTCTTCATGCCTCATTCCATTTAAGTCAAATTTTTTATGCCAATAGTGTTCTTCAATTTCTAAATGTATTTCAGACTTTTCCATTTACATTAAAAAAAATTTATTTAATTTAGTGACTGAAGCTAGACTCATTTTATTCAACTTTTTCTTTAGTTTCGACTTTTCTAAGACAAGAATTTTAAAAAAGCTCATTACTTTGGTATAAATTAAAGGAAACTAAATTTTTACAAAATATCATACCTTTTCAGAGGCTTCGAAACAAAATTCAGCAAAATGGGATATGAAGAAAATTACTCAAACGGTAACACGGGTATTAAAATAATAAAATGTTAACATCAGCTTGATACAGTTCTCGTATTCTTTTTCACAATGAAATTTGTGTAAATAGGAACTGTTATCAAATTCAACTAAGCCACCTAATAAGTGGTGACAAACACAATACACATGAGCACTGATGATGAAAGGGTTGCGTCTTTCGAAAACAGCTGTTCTGCTCTGCTGTGTAAGTTGAATAACAAAAACTGATGTTGACTTGCCTTTGTGCCTTGGAATATTTATCATGTCTTTCTGAGATTTAAATTAAAAATTTCGAACAATTAGCCTATAGAATCTTAATTCAATCTAATATAGCAATATAAAATGTTCGTTAAAATTCTTACTACATAAAATTTATTTAATTTAACAGAAAATATTCTATCACTTAACATGACAATATTAAGAGTGACAATATGTATATATGTCGAAAATATCGTTTACGATATTTTTATTAATTGTAGAGCAACATGACTTCATTACGAGAAAGAAAACGCATATTAATCAAAAACACAAGACAAATATATTTTTCCTTATTCCAATTGTACACATCGACATGATGTTGAGCACGTCTATATGCCTGCATTTTATTAGTTCTTACGCCTTATCATCAATGGAGTTTAATAAATATAAGAAACCCTAGTAAATTATGCTCAAACTTTCCAAAACAAATTGAGAATTGCATAAGGAAAAAACAAATAAAAACGTTATATTCGACCGGGTCGAATCTTAAATACCCTACAAATATTTAGTAAGTAAATTTAAAATGTTTAGCTTGGTGAGACAGAGTTCCTTTATATAATATCGCACGTCAACGCCCACTAAAGGAGGCGGGGTCTAACAATAGACCATATCATGTTTTCTACAGACGAACGTATGGGCATTGCTAGATCGTCTCAGCTTTCATCAGTGATCAAGAATAAATATATACTTTATGGGGTTCAATTCTCTTTGGAGGGTATTAAAACTCTATTTCGGCGGGGTCGCTCTGGCATGGGCTGTGTGGGAGACATTTCACCTTTGCCATAAATCTCTAAAAATAAATGGTTGGGATAATTAAATACAAAATTAAAAAAAAAAATTTTGTGATAGGGTCATTTAGGGGGCGAAGGGGAAGGAGGGGGTAGGGCAGACTAGTACCAGGTTACGTCTCAGCTTCGTCATAAAAACTTAAAAATGTTATTTTTAAAGAATGTAGGCTTAAGTAAAACAATTTATTAAATTTTTACACCATTTTTGCATATAATAACGCCCACTAAAGGGGGCGGGGTCCAAAAATATTTTTTTTTTATTTCATGGCTCCAACTTTAACGCGTTGGACCTTCTTTGACGCAAAAATATATCATTTGCTTAACAATATTATGTTGATTTTTAGAGGTTGGTTTAGTTCTTCTTAGGGGAACTATTTTCCCTCTTGCCCGATTTAGCCCATCTTCGATCTTAACCTGTGCTATCCTTCAAGATATACTTATACCAAATTTCAAGAGTTTAGCTCCTTTCCTTTGGACTGAATCGTGATTTCCGCAGACGGGCGGACGGACGGACATGCTTAGATCGTCTTAGATTTAATCACTGATCAAGAATATATATATATATATATATATATATATATATATATATATATATACATATTATGGGTACTCAGTTGGATATTTCGGTGCGTTACAAACGGAATGACAAAGTGAATATACACTCCACATTCTTTTTTGGACAATATTTTACTCGATATGTTATGTATTAAAAAATAACTTGTAATTCTCAAATGGTTTTTGAGGGTTTGCGCATAAATTTTGTTATTTTTGTAATTATTTTAAAATCTGCTGTAGAGACCAATGAAGTGCAGGATTATGGACGTACATAGCCCTCAAGTAGCAAGCAACACTCGTATATAGAAATATTTTAATTTTTTCTTATTTCGCACAGAATTTTCCTCATATAATAGATAAATACAAATAAAATATTTTTGGGACTTACCTGCAGCAAATTTACATTGTCTCGTACAATAATACAAACTTGACAGGGATTATCTCGTCAAGTACCTGCAAAAAAGAGAAACATGTTAGAATATCTAAAAAAATATAATAGTAAAATATCAAAAAACAGAACAGTGTTCTAAAATTCAAAAATGTATACAAATTCTTTGAATTGTCCTACTAAATATAAAATTAGTTCTTAATTTGAAGCAACAGGACAATTAGCCTGGAGAGCTTCTTTGATGTATACATATGGAAATTGTTCATATAAACTATAATCCACAACATTAAAGTGTGTTCAAGAGAGTCACTTGCAAGGAAAGAGATTTATTGGCAAATGCTACCTCTTACTTAAAACTCTCATAATGGGTTTGGAGCAACAGATCGTGATAAGGCTAATTAAACACGTACTTATTTGCAGGTGTGGACTGAAGAGTTAAAACAATTAAAATATTTATTCACCTTTGTAAGTGATCTTAATCACGCCCAGAAGAGTTACATACATTTTTCCAAACCTTCTCGACATTAAGCCGAAAATACTTCAAAATCGCCACAAAAAAAAATATTATTTGTCACACATCGTCATACACAAAAATTTCCGGATATTAAAACCTCAAATAACCTCAAAATACTAGTTTTTGTAAAGAAAATCGTCACTGTGTTGCATTTTAAGGAAACAAACATCGGACTGAGTTAAAATCGTCACGTCTAATATCCCTGATCACGTCATCTATGCTCACCTCTAATTGTTATATATTAAATTGAAAAGAAAAATCACATACAAACATACAAATTGAAAATCTTTTGACTGAAACCATCATTCAACATCGTCAGTCATGCTACACCATAAGGAGGGCATTTATTTCAGCAATTTTCGACATGCCAAGTTGCCTGATCACAGATTGTCTTAAATCGCAACACCTGAATACAACGTAAATGAGAAACTGTTGCAAAACCATTTAATTACGTCCATTGTGATGTGGCATATCTTTAGCTTAGATTTAGATTTTAGTTTTTGAAACTATTCCATGGCTTTTGTTTTCAATTATATTTCATATCTAAACGGTGCATGTTAGAGATGGACCACGCTTATGTGATAAGCTTAAATCAAGAGCGACCACGTCTAATCAGAAGTAAATTTTTCTTTTTAATCGTGTTCTTGTACATTAAGGAGTCGTTAGGAACGAAATCAGCATGAATGGAATAGAACACTTAGATAGTGAATGACGTCAAGGTGGTTTTCAAAAATCGTGTTTTCCAGAGATCTCAACGTTGTGGGATCCTATAATGCTGTTCTTACTAATTTCAAGGTTATGTCCGTATATATCGTTGTGTAAGAGATCTGTTCAAAAATTAAGTTGAAATTTAATTTTTCTCAATTCAATCAATCAATATCTCTTTTGTCACCTTAAAAGTGAACGCCGTCAGATATAGTACACTTGTTCCAGAGATTTTTCGAATCCGTAAAGCAGTTGTGATATGCAGTTTTTGTTATATGCTTACAATCTCTCTACGACTCGGTTTTTATCTCCTTAATCTTCAAAGAAAAAACATCGTCTTTTTATGGGACTTTTCAATCTTAGGAACAGGAAAAAATCATAAGTGGGACAAATCTGGTCTTGTTGTTTTTGGACAAAAAATTACGCTTTAATTTTGGTGCTTCGAAAATTCTCTACTTTTCGAACAGACCTCGTATATCAAGGAAAATCGACTTTGGAAATTTTTGTAGTTATATTTAGCTTTTTCCTGCAATTGCAGGTTAATTCTGGTTAAGAATTTGTTAATGTCCTGCGGCGTTCAGCATGTGCCGCACCCATCCACATCTTCTCGAACCTCTTCGAAAAAATTCTAAAACTGAAAAACTTTTTCGTAAGTGAAAATACAATCACCCTATGCTCTATGCATTTTTTACAAAAAAAATTTAATGCAAATGTTTTGATCTGTTTTTTTAGACTGCAAAAAATCGCCAAATAAGAAATAATTATTTCAATTTAAACATGATAAATAGCTGAAACTGTGATCATATGTTCGAGACGAGTGTTTAAAACAAAAACAAAAAGATAGTTGAAAGTTCACCTTATTTTTTGAACAGACCTCGTACGCATGCTGAAGTGATCAGAGTAAAATTTGCAATTGCAATACCTGCTGTTCTGTTGACTGGGTGCACCACCAAGAGAAACTTTTTTGGTATATCATTATTCCGATCAGCACCACGAAAACCAAAATGTTTCTGATCATTTTCAGATTAAGCACAAATGTTAGCAGGACATCTTTAGTTTAGAGTGCTTTAACATGCAGGATACGGCAATGAGAAGGATATTAATTTATGCGATGTCAGAAATGTTAATAGAAATAACCGAGATCATTTCGGTAGAGACACTCCTCCGCAAGCCAAATGTAAACTTCGCTAATGATCGATTGATCGGTAGGAAACTAAAACGCTTTGTTCTTATAGCAATAAATAAGTTCCAGCATTAAAAATATTCAGCACGTTAACTGCAACCAGAATGTGGCAAATTGAGAGGGGAAAGTGAAATTTCTCTGTACTTGTCTGGTGTTTATATGACTTGAGGCCAAAGACGTCGGGAATCAGCATCCAACAGCATAAAAAACAAAAATTTTAAATCTCTAACACACAAAACACTATTGATCTGTTTTAAACAGAAACTGTTCAATTATTGTAAATTATTTGCCAGGCGTAAAAAAACTTAAAGTACTGAATCTATTAAATGCAGAAGGCATGACTGCGTCATTACAATAACTTTCGATCGAAGTTTGATTAAAAACCATTTAGTTGTGCAGTTTTTTCGCCTGAATCCCTCCTCAATACGTGTGCATCTAAATTATTTTGCTTTTCGATCGCCGTAAAAAAAAAGTCGTAAATATTTTTTGTGTTTTTTTTTTTTTTGCCGAGAACAAGTACTTCTTCCCATTCCCAGCACAACAACTTAGTTACTTGCAGTGTGTTGAGCAACAACAAAAAAATATCCTACCATTTGCAACATTGTTGCAATAAATACTATATTTACATTAATTTCTCTGGTTGCACATCGTTTGTTTATGTGCCGGTATTTCGTTTATGTTGTTCAAAGCTCACATTCCACTGCGGGCAACCAACACGGCACTGAAAGAAAGAAACGCGTTGCTTAAGGGCCTGCACACACATTTTATAACACACTGAAAGGGCAAAGGATTGAATGAGAAATATAATATTAAAGGAGAGAATGTTTGAACTCTGCCGTAGCAGGGCAATGCCGGCGGCTATAAACGTAAAAGCTCTTAAAGAAATTTAACAATTAGTTTTTTCCTATTGAATTTTCTAGACAAGAACGTGTAATCTAAATTTTTTTTTAAGTAGGACCAGCACTTCAGCAGTTCAGTGGGCTGGAACATGAAAGGATGGGATGCTTATGACAAGACAGATGAAGAAAGATGAGGAGATAGAAATTTGTTTTTTGTAGCTTTTATAACATTTTACTTCGCCGGCTAATTCTTGCTGTAGGGCCGACGAAGAAGAGTGCTGTTGCTCTGCTCTTAAGTATATGATAGTGTCAGCCGCTGCCAATCATCACTGAAACAGGTTGACAACAGCCAACACAACCATGCCCTAATGCTGATTAGAGGAATACGACATCATATACACGACTGAGTGCGGAGTCGAACTCGGGACCTTCCCCTTCATAGTCTCGTATTAACTACTTCACCCAACAGCATCCTCAATAACTTGTGACTGTTCATTTCATTCATTTTATAATTTAAATTCTTTCTGCAATTGTCAGACGGAGCTGTAGGCTAAAGCAACTAACGCTTAGACTACCATGCCGGGTCTGATCTGCACTACTGGCTGGCAGGGTTAATAACACCGATCATTCAACACTATTGACAACGATTGATGCATTCGTGGCCTGGGCAAGTGATGCCTTTTGGTATTGTAACTAAAATTGGCCGACAAAGCAAAAAAAAAATATCCTATAAATTCTCCCTCTCTCTTCTCATACTTGTAGCTCCCTCCGTCTTCCCCTTCCGTAGCTCCGTCACGACGCAAACAACTTAATTTCACGCTGGGCTGAAGTCTCATTTCACCAAACAAAATGATTTTTTATTCCCTACAGAAATTAAATGGAGGGTTTATTCACTGTCATTCCGTGTGTAACGCAGCAAAATATCTCGCTAAGATCCCACAAAAAAGGGGCTGCCCGCAGTTAGCTAGTAAACACTCGGAGGCCCATAAAGTTTATATGTATATTCTTGATCAGTGAAGAAATCTAAGACGATCTAGTCCATCCTTCCGTACGTATTTGGAAATCACGATTCAGTCGAAGCGAAAAGAGCCGGTCCGGCGAGAAAACACTCGGAGGCCCATAAATTTTATATGTATATTCTTGATCAGTGAAGAAATCTAAGACGATCTAGTCCATCCTTCCGTACGTATTTGGAAATCACGATTCAGTCGAAACGAAAAGAGCCGGACCCTTGAAATTTGGAATAAATATATTTTGCAGAATAGCACAGATCAAGTTCGTAAATAGACTGAATCGGGCTGGAGGGAAAAAATTTCCCGTAAGAAGAACTAAACCAACCTCTAAAAGACAACCTCATTTTGCTAAACAAATTATATATTTTTATGTCAAAGAAGTTCCAAAGCCTTGAACTTGGAGCCATAAAATCAGAAAAATCAATTTTTGGACCCCGCCCTATTTAAAGGGCGTTGAAGTTACATATTATATGCAAAAATAGTGTAAATAATTTAACAAATTGTATTCTTTAAGCCTACATTCCTTAAAAATTAAATTTTTCGGCTTTTATCACAAAGCTGAGACGTTATCTGATCGTCCTCTGCCCTCCCCCTTTGCCCTCTAAATGGCCCTATAAAAAAAGCACATTCGAAACCACCGCATGAAAACAAATTTTTTCCTTCTTTACTTCAGCCCAATACCATGAAATTTTAATAAGAACAAGTAAAAACGTTATATTCGACCGAATCTTAAATACCGTCCAAATATTTAGTAAGTGAATTTGAAATGTTTAACTTGGTGGGACAGAGTTGCTTTATATAATATCGTACGTCAACGCCTACTGAAGGGGGCGGGTTTAAAAAATAGACAATATCATGTTTTCCACAGACGAACGTATGGGCATTGCTAGACCGTCTTAGAATTCATCACAATTCTCTTTGGAGGCTGTAAAAACTGTATTTTGGCGGGGTCCCTCTGGCAAGGGCTGTGGGGGAAACATATCACCTTTGTCATAAAACTCTAAAAATTAATGCTTGGGATAATTATATACAAAATTAAAATTTTTATTATATTTTATAGGGTCATTTACGGGGAAAAGGGGGTAGGGCAAAAACAGGCAGTCGTAAAACTCTAAAAATAAATGCTTGGGATGATTATATACAAAATTAAAAAAAAAAATTTTTTTTGATAGGGTCATTTAGAGGGTGAAGGGGGAGGAAGGGGTGGGTCAGAGTAGTACCAGGTTACATCTCAGCTTCGTCATTAAAGCTTAAAAATGTTATTTTTAAGGAATGGAGGCTTAAGTAAAACAATTTGTTAAACTTTTATGCCATTTTTCCATATAATAACGCCCACTAAAGTGGGCGAGGTCCAGTTTAAGGCGTTCGACCGTATTTGACATAAAAATATATCATTTGCTTAACAAAATAACGAAAAAACTTTAAAAATTATGTTGTTTTTTC
This sequence comes from Linnaemya tessellans, assembly GCA_951800035.1. Taxonomy (NCBI): domain Eukaryota; kingdom Metazoa; phylum Arthropoda; class Insecta; order Diptera; family Tachinidae; genus Linnaemya; species Linnaemya tessellans. The sequence continues at coordinate 48,298,526 of OX637535.1, forward strand.
TGGGTTGGTTTAGTTCTTCTTAGGGGAACTTTTTTCCCCCTTGCCCGATTTAGCCCATCTCCGAACTTAACCTGCTCTAAGCTTTAAAATATATTTATACCAAATTTCAAAAGTCTAGCTCTTTTCCTTTGGACTGAATCGTGATTTCCACAGACGGAAGGACGGACGGACATGCTCAGATCGTCTTAGATTTCATCACTGATCATTAATATATATACTTTATGGGGTCTGAGATGGATATTTCGATGCGTTACAAACGGAATATACCCTCCAAATTCTTTTTTGGAGGGTATAATAAAAATCAAGTTTTAATTTAATAAATATTTGGAGGGTGTTTAAGATTCGACCTGGTCGAATATAGCATTTTAAGTATTCAATTGGCAGATGCCCGCCCGGTACTACTATTTGACGATGAACATGAGCACTTAATTTTAAGCGGGTGGAGAAATTATTTGGGCGCGATTTAAAGGGTATAGGTGGTGCCTGAAAACAATTCACTATTGCAAGGCTGCACTTTTTTTTTAGAAAAGAACACTTCAATAGTTAACACAACTGTCCTACCTTTCGTTTCAGTCTTAATAGATTTAAAATTTATACTACAAAATTTTCTCCCAACAATCAGGAATCGAATTTGCAAACAAAGATGTTTTTTTTGCAGTGTATGTAGCAGAGCAGAGTACAGCAGAGAACTGTTGTATGATTTGGAGCACAGAAGAACAGTGAAAGACCTTAAGCAGCCAGTGATCACTTGTTCATTTTACTTGTTTGCTGTTATTTCCCGGCCATGTTGATTGACCATTTATAGTCTGATGAGTTTTTCATTATGCCAGTGTTTCGTTGTCTACAGTGAATAATTAAATATTATTGAGCCGGAAAATAGCATGATATAAATAAAGTGTTGTTTACACACACAAACAATATCTTTTCATATTACGAATGTATGCGTTCATACAAAATAAAATCAAGTTTTACCTTCTCTTAAGGGCATGATGGCAGAAACAAGACGTCTTAGTTTGTAACGAATGCGATTTCGCATTTTTTTTTTTTTTTTTTTTTTTTTTTTTTTGTTATAATTTTCTAGCAGATCATGTAAATAATTGTTAATTGACCATAAATAATTACTTTATCTTTAAAGGAAATTTACGATTTGAGGCAAACAATGATCTTCCTTTTGCGAAATTTATATGAGAAAAGTAACCCTTCCTGCTGTTATTGCAGAAAAATTTATAAAAAGAATTTTTAGAAATATAATAGAATTATTGTAGTGTATCACGCGTGATGGCGAATTAGTTTTTTTTCACATATATGTAAATACAGGGCTGGGCACCAGTCGATTTACATCTGTCGATTTGAAGTTGAAAAGTTTAAAGCCATATAAAAAAAAGAAATTCTAAAACTTCAACAACAGATTTCCTTTGGCTGCGTGGAGTTGTTTATAAGACAAATTTCTTAAATACATGCATGCAGGGCTGGGCAATATATTTAAAATAGCAATTAAGTCAAAATTGCCCAAGTGTTTTGTATTTTATTTCAATTTAATTTTTTTAAGGAAGTCCAGCACTCAAGTTATGACCCCTATATATGAGGTGCATTGCGCCGGAACTAGCAACGAAGGGATAGTATTGAGAAAACAAAACGGTCCTACGAGCCACTTTGGCTTTACTGCATAAGATGCTGCCAGATCGCGTAAATTTACGTTGCTGGTTTTTGACGCCGTTAGACATTTTTTGTGGAGCCACATCAAAGACCGTGCCTAAACCTGACAATCCTGTAATAGTACAGCTTTTAAGAGACAACATACCATACGAACTGTTCGAAAAACTGGTCGAAAGCTAACCCAAACGAGTCGACTGCTGCAACCAATTTAGACGGTGCCATCTAAATGGACATTTATTCTGTGCACAAGGGTAATATCCGGACATTAGAGAGAAATAAAAGTTTCATTTAAATTTTTTTTACATTTAGCTCCACTTGTGAAATTGAACAAGTAAAAACGTTATATTCGACCGGGTCGAATCTTAAATACCCTCCAAATATTTAGTAAGTGAATTTGAAATGTTTAACTTGGTGGGACAGAGTTCCTTTATATAATATCGTACGTCAACGCCCACTAAAGGGGGCGGGGTTCAAAAATATACAATATCATGTTTTCCACAGACGAAAGTATGGGCATTGCTAGACCGTCTTAGACTTCATCACAATTCTCTTTGGAGGCTATAAAAACTGTATTTTGGCGGGGTCGCTCTGGCAAGGGCTGTGGGGGAAACATTTCACCTTTGTCATAAAACTCTAAAAATAAATGCTTGGGATAATTATATGCAAAATTAAAATTTCTTTTTTTTTTATAGGGTCATTTAGAGGGCAAAGGGGGAGAGGGGGTAGGGCAGAAACAGATACACATAAAACTCTAAAAATAAATGCTTGGGATGATTATACACAAAATTAAAAAAAAAGTTTTATATATTTTTAATAGGGTCATTTAGCGGGCAAAGGGGGAGGAGGGGGTAGGGCAGCAACAGGCAGTCATATAACTCTAAAGATAAATGCTTGGGATGATTATATACAAAATTAAAAAAAAAATTTTTTGGCAGGGTCACTTAGGGGGCAAAGGAAGAGGGGGGGGGAGGGGTAGGGCAAAAATCGGCAGTCATAAAATTCTAAAGATAAATGTTTAGGATGGTTATATACAAAATTTAAAAAAAATTTTTTTTTGGTAGGGTCATTTAGGTGGCAAAGGAAGAGGGGGGAAAAGGGGGGGTAAGGCAGAAATCGGCAGTCATAAAACTCTAAAGATAAATGCTTGGGATGATTATATACAAAATTTAAAAAAAAAAAATTTTTTTGGTAGGGTCATTTAGGGGGCGAAGGGGAAGGAGAGGGTAGGGCAGAGTAGTACCAGGTTTCGTCTCAGCTACGTCATTAAAGCTTAAAAGTGTTATTTTTAAGGAATGTAGGCTTAAGTAAAAGAATTTGTTAAGTTTTTACACTATTTTTGCATATAATAACGCCCACTGAAGTGGGCGGGGTCAAAAAATATTTTTATTTTATTTAATGGCTCCAAGTTTAAGGCGTTGGACCGTATTTGACATAAAAATATATCATTTGCTTAACAAAATAACCAAAAAAACTTTAAAAATTATGTTGTTTTTTCTGGGTTGGTTTAGTTCTTCTTAGGGGAACTTTTTTCCCTCTTGCCCGATTTAGCCCATCTTCGAACTTAACCTGCTCTAAGTTTTAAAATATATTTATGCCAAATTTCAAGAGTCTAGCTCTTTTCGTTTGGACTGAATCGTGATTTCCACAGACGGACGGACGGACGGACGGACATGCTCAGTTCGTCTTAGATTTCATCACTGATCAAGAATATATATACTTTATGGGGTCTGAGATGGATATTTCGATGCGTTACAAACGGAATGACAAAGTGAATATACCCTCCAAATTCTTTTTTGGAGGGTATAAAAAGCCATAACCCGTTCTATATGTTGTATTCTGCAGATAACATCCCCAGCGTTGATTCATTCACCTAAAACGAATACAACTTGAATAAAGCAAATGTTTTCACAAATTCTTTCTGTGCAAGTGCAGTTTAGTTTTGTTTGTATATTAATTATTTAATATTATTTTTTTATAATGACGAGGTCTCTTTCCCATTTAATTTGTTTACAATTCCATAATGAATAAATGGAAATAAAAAATTGAACAACAACAGAGAACATCCAACATAAAGAGCCGCTCAAATATTAATTGAATGATAAACAACTTTATTAAATGATTAGTACGAGTTCGTAAAGGAATGCAAAACAAAATAAATATATTCATAATTTTAAAAAGCCCAAGCAATTGGAAAACAAATTGCCCAGCTGCCATTATGATGTGTCATGACGCACTCAAATGTTTTAAGATCACCATCTCTGGCTCATTGTGTGATCATTTTAATACTAAAACGGTCAATTATTCGATATGTTGCTGAAGATATCGTATAAGTCCCGGTTTACACTGATCGTAAGCAGGCAAATACTCAATTTCTTCAGCTTCAAAGGAACGAACTACCTGCCATTTCGAAAACAAAGTAATAGATTTTCTTAAGAATTAAATTTCAGATATTTTTATACCCTTCAAAAAAGAATTGCAGCGAAATATCTCCCTAAGATCCCTTAAAGTATATATATATATATATATATATATATATATATATATATATATATATATATATATATATATATACATATATTCTTGATCAGTGATGAAATCAAAAGACGATCTAGCCACGTCCGTCCGGCCGTCCGTCTGTGGAAATCACGATTCAGTCCAAACGAAAAGAGCCGGACGCATGAAATTTAGTATAGATAAACTCTGAAGGATGGTAGAGGTCAAGTTCGTAAATGGGCTGAATCGGGCCAGAGGGAAAAAACTTCCCCTAAGACAAACTAGTTCAACCTGCAGAAAACAACATAATTTTTAAAGTTTTTATACCCTCCAAAAAAGAATTTGGAGGGTATATTCACTTTGTCATTCCGTTTGTAACGCATCGAAATATCCAACGCAGACCCCATAAAGTATATATATTCTTGATCAGTGATGAAATCTAAGACGATCTGAGCATGTCCGTCCGGCCGTCTGTGGAAATCACGATTCAGTTCAAACGAAAAGAGCTAGACTCTTGAAATTTGGCATATATATATTTTGAAGCTTAGAGCAGGTTAAGTTCGAAGATGGGCTAAATCGGGCAAGAGGGAAAAAAGTTCCCCTAAGAAGAACTAAACCAACCCAGAAAAAACAACATAATTTTTAAAGTTTTTTTGGTTATTTTGTTAAGCAAATGATATATTTTTATGTCAAATACGGTCCAACACCTTAAACTGAACCATAAAATAAAAAAAAAATTATTTAAGGACTCCGCCCACTTTAGTGGGCGTTATTATATGCAAAAATAGAATAAAAAATTTAACAAATTGTTTTACTTAAGCCTACATTCCTTAAAAATAAAATTTTTAAGCCTTATTAACGAAGCTGAGACGATACCCCCTCCTCCCCCTTCTTCACCTCCATAAATGACCCTACCAAAAAAAAAATTTATTTTTTTTTTTGTTAGTAATCATCCCAATCATTTAATTTTGGAGTTTTATGACTGCATGTTTCTGCCCTACCCTCTCCTCCCCCTTTGCCCCTAAATGACCCTATCAAAAATAAAATAAAAAAAAATTTGGTATATAATCATCCCAAGCACTTATTTTTATAGTTTTATGACTGCCTGTTTCTGCCCTACCCCCTTTTCCCCGGAAATGACCCTATAAAATAATATAAAAAATTTTATTTTGTATGTAATTATCCCAAGCATTTATTTTTAGAGTTTTATGACAAAGGTGAAATGTTTCCCCCACTGCCCTTGCCAGAGCGACCCCGCCAAAATACAGTTTTTATACCCTCCAAAGAGAATTGGATCCTATAAAGTAAATATGTATATTCTTGATCAGTGATGAAGTCTAAGACGGTCTAGCAATGCCCATACGTTCGTCTGTGGAAACCATGATATTGTCTACTTTTGAACCCCGCCCCCTTTAGTGGGCGTTGACGTACGATATTACATAAAGGAACTCTGTCCCACCAAGTTAAACATTTTAAATTCACTTACAAAATATTTGGAGGGTATTTAAGATTCGACCCGGTCGAATATAACGTTTTTACTTGTTTTTTTTTTGTAATTTTGTTAAGCGAATGATATATTTTAATGTTAAAGAAAATCCAAGGCGTTCAACTTGAAGCCCGAAAATCAGAAAAAAATCCATTTGTTTGAGCCCCTCCCCCCGTCCTTTAGTGGGCGTTTCTAGCAATTTGTATAATTTAATTCTACATTCCTTAAAAATTAAATTTCTCAGATTTTATGACGAATCTGAGATATTCTCTGATATTCTTGATCGGCCTTCTTTGAGGTCGGAATATTATAGCCAGTGCTTAGAGACAACAGCCAACCAATTTAAGTCAGAAAACCCCTAGGAGAAGCTGGAGACGTCCAGCTGGCCAATTGATGCTATCGTTAACCACTATAGGGCGTGTTCCATTAAGTGCAAATGTTGTTTCATTTTAATACCTTTTGTAGTGAATCAAAGCAGTTTAAAACAAGCTTGAACTGCACTTTAGAGCTTCCTGGCTACTATGCTTAAGCTCGACAATCAGAGCCGCCAAGTTATGCAAAGTAGTAAATTGATTATAAATTTCAATTTAACAGAAAGAACCCTGCATCAAGCCAAATCGAATTTTGTAAGTCGATTCCTAGTTAAATTACAGACCAAACTGATCATGTTTGACAGTAACATGTGACACGAAAACAGCTGAGTTGCCAAAAACAGTGCTGCCAAAACGAAAATTTGCTAAAACATCATCTGTTATTTGAAAGTTCTTGAAACGAAACACATTTTTCAATCCAGTTTCTTGATCACATTTCATATGATGGCTACGCGTTCCGCTGTCTAACATAGAAGACACTTGAAAAATAAATTCCTGCTTTATTTGTCCTTTAAAAATTTCATACACGTTTCTTTATAATTTTTTTCTTCCTCATGAGCATGAATGAAAAATCAGTTTACTGTGACAACATCAACCGATGAACCAATTTTTTTCAATTATTCTTTTCAGTTAAACCATTAAGTCCGATAATATGACAATACAATTTAATTTTATTTTTCAAAATCCTTTTAAGTAATTTCCCGAAATAGATATTCAGTAAATAATCCGGATATCCTTTCGTAATATTTCCAAGCTGAACAAATTCTATGAGAATTTCAAGTTTGGCAGTTAAGAATTTTAACTTAAGCCGAGTAAATTCATGCACACTCACACACTTATACATACATACACCGTACTATGCCATGAGTTAACTGCGGTGGAGCAAGGCTGGGGGAAAATTGGAAAAGCAATTACAATGCGTGTTCGTAATCGTTTTTCGTATTGTGAATGTAAACAATGATTTTTTTTTATTATTTGCCACTCATTAACAGTAAATGTTGTAAGCCCATGCTTTTGCCTGCACGTGTGTGAGTGCGCATGCATGTGTTCGTATGTGTGTGTGCGTGCGTGTGTGTGCTTTAATAAAATGCTGGTATTTGTGGCAATAATTTTAGTAACTGGTACATGAGTACATATTTTCCAAGGCGGAATGTGGAAAATAACTGACAAAACAAAATAACCAAAACAAAAGTGGAAAAAAGTGCTTCAATAAAAACATTAAAAAATAACAGCAACAACATCAACCATAACAATAACAAATTTAATGAATGAGGAGACAACAACAGAAGTAATAACTATTTAAGTGCGCGTCGAAGTGCTAAAGTTGTTTGAAGCCGAGACGATAAGAATCTGTAGTACGTTAGGCGTCGCTTTTTTCGTGCATGTCCCTGAGCAAGGATATCACTCCATTAATGTGATCATCTGAGCCTCAAGGTTCTGTTGCAAAGCCTACGAAACCTTCATGCATCACACAATAAATTGGGCTGAGGATATGGGACTGCATTGAATAACGATATTTCGGAGGATGTGGCAGCTTGAGTTTAACTATCTCTGTGTGCTCTTACTCTCCCGGCTCGCAGCGTTTCGATCTTGCCTCTTTCAATATTGCTCAGGAGAGCTGGTGAAATAACAGCTCTTGTGTAATAGCGAAAAACCTCTGGCTTCGTCTGGCCTCATCCCAAGCAAAACTAGGACTCCATCATGACCTTTACAAAAAAAAAACCTTAAAACGTCTCCTGGCCACATTGACAAAATACTGGAATCTAAAATAAACTTACGGATCTACCGCATAATTACTACTGTTTCATTTGCAATAATGACGAGGATCAGAGGAGCGTTATGCAAATTCTCTGTCTATATCCCTTTCTGTCGAGTCGTCGTCTTAACTTTCTTGATACACTATCCTTCAGCGCAAACTTCCTGAGATGCAGCAAGTAAGGCTTAAGAGGGCAAGTCTTTATATCAGGAGCAGCGATCAGTTCAAAAAAAAGAAGAAAGTTCAGAAAACAATAATCACGATTTAAGAGCCCGTAATTGAAAGTGAGCCGTTTGCGTTGGCACTGACCGTATCACATGATCGCGCATTTTGCTTTGTAACAGTAATTGTACGATTGTTAAAGCAAGGAAGTGTGTATGTGTGCGTGTGCAATTGAATGAATTGGTTGTGGAACAAGATATCGAAAGTCAAACCTTTAAAATGTACTTTTTTTTCAATTTAAGTACAATATTTTTCCTCATGGCACGGATCACTATATTAAGAGGGGTGATCCGCTAGAGTTGCTCGTGTAGGCAAATATTTTCACTGCAGTTAGTTTGCAGATTTGTCAAATCCATAAAAAAGTTATTAACTCTTGCTCATGCAAGAAACTCCCTCCACGATCCCGATGCGATGTATTACAACTTTAATAATTATCTGAATAAAGAACAGATAAAATAGGGATGCATGGGAATGGGAACCTCCATATAAAAGAGCGCACAACAGGCCTTTGAGGCCTAAGTGTAATCCTGAACGGCTTTGGGACAGCTATAGCTTACGCCCCTCTCTTCAACCTAACCTAAATAGGGATGCATATTCCTGTTGGCTGAAGTAGTTAACATGAGACTAAGAAGCCGAGAGTCCGAGTCCACGATCACTCATGAATATTGTGTCGCATACTTCTGATCTGCATTATTTAATGGTGGCGTTAATTGCTGTCAGCCTGTTTCAGTGATGAAGACATTGCACTGGCCTCTGAACAATTACTGGCAGCCATTGACACCATCATGTACAAAAGAGCAGACTGATAGCAGCCTTCTTCGGCGATCCTGTAGCAAAAATTCGCCACCGAAGTGAAAGAGGTTAATATAGTTACAAAAACTCTCTATCATCTCAGCTTTTTCACCTGTCGTCTCTATACAATCCCCTCCTTTCTGATGCCAGCGTAACGCCCGGCATATGAAGGGGCTCGTTCCCTGAGCCCTGCTCCTACCAAAATAAAATTGAATGTTAAAAGAGCTATTTGCACATCCTTTTGAACCAGATCGGCAGTGGAAAAGTAATTTTTCCAGATGTGATGGAACTCATTTTAGTAAAATGAATTCGGTGATATTCCTTTTAGGCTTGGATAAAAAATTGTGATTGTAGCTTCTTAGGCGGTCATATTTGGGAATTTTCTTTTAAATCCTCTATGCAAAGTCCATTATTTCCTTTTCCTCGTGTCTTCCTGTATACAATACAACTAAAATTGTGAAAAGTGTCGAAAATTGTCCCAAAATTTTCATTTACTGCATTTTGTTTTATCCTGCAATCTAGTCAGAATAAATATAGCGAGCCTGGAATGGAAAGCAGAAGAGGCGCAGTATAAACAGCGCTTGTGAGGCAAAATGAGACTTCAAAGCAGTCAAGCAGTTTCAAGAACTGATACTATTATTAATGTTAATGCACAAAAAAAATTTTAAGATTATTCACTAAAATGATATTGTCTGATCGGTGATCGCATTCTCAATGTCAAACGATATTTTAAAGATATAGACACTTCAGCTAATACTTTATCGAGAATACGTTGCAACAGAGCCCGCAAGTTGTACAGGGTCCGCCAAATAACTTTTTTTTTGAAAATGCTATAAAAAAAACTACTGAATATTTTCTCAAATTTCTTTTTTTATTTGAAAGTACAATCCTTCCGGTTAATAATGGCAAATAATTTCATTCAAATGGCTACCTCGGCTGGCCATGCAGTAGGCTACACGATCGGTCCAATTTTTAAGCACATTAACGATTGTGTGCAGCTGTATTTCACCAATGGCTTCACGAATATTGTCCTTTAAAGCGTCAATTGTCTCTGGCTTCTCTTCGTAACACTTATCTTTGACGACACCCCACAAATAATAGTCCAACGGAGTCAAATCGCTGCTCGAAGGTGGCCAAACGACATCAGCTCTGCGGCTGATAATACGATCTTCAAAAACAGGGCGCAAAACATCGAGTGTAGCTTCGGCTGTGTGGCACGTAGCACCGTCCTGTTGAAACCAAATGTTGCCAATATCCTCCTATTCGATTTTTGTGAACAAAAATTCGTTCAACATGGCCCGCTAACGATCGCCATTGACTGTAACGGCCACTCCTTGCTCATTTTCGAAGAAAAATGGCCCAATTATGCCTCTGAACCAAAATCCGCACCAAAGAGTGACTCGTTTTGGGTGCGTCGGCTTTTTAATGTATGCGTGCGGGTTTTGCTTGTTTACATACCCGCCAAGATCAAAATGAGCTTCATCTGAAAAGATGATTTTTTTTTGGCAAAATCGGCATCTTCTGTAAGTCGATCGCAGGCCCACTTAGTGAAACGAAAACGCATTGGATTGTCAAACATATTCGTTCAGCGGAAGGATAAAACTAATTATCTGTCAAATCAGACATGAGCTAAGTATTACCATTCATGAAATAAGCACTAGTTGAAAAAAAACCGTTAGATGGCGGACCCTTTACAAATTCCTGCGGTACCTTTCATTTAATGCGAAAAACGCATTTGTTTCCTCAATGCTTTTCGTCACTAAACGAAACTGGCGCATTTAAAGCAAAGAGCCTCCTAAGGCCATTTTCGAAATATCGTTGCTTTCTGAAAAAGTCAGCGCATGCGTTATGGGACGGAGAATTCAGTAGTCTGTATATTTACCGAGGTTGCTGTTGGCAAAAATTATTAACTGGAGACTACAAAGCCGATGATCCGGTATTCTACTGCGCTCGCAGACATGATTATAGTATCGAATTTTTCTGATCGGCAGCATATCATTTGCCTCCAAACCTTACCAAAAGCGATTGACATTATAATGTACAAGGGTGGGCCAAAGAAATTACCCTATTGGAAGATGTTATTATTTTTGCAAATGGCGGCCAATGTCAAATCTGTTTTGACATTTGTCAAATGTAGTCAGATGTAGAATACAAGTGAACAAGCCGTGGAGCTATACACTCCCCATCCTCAATCTCGAGAACGAACTGGACGATTTTTCGACCAAAATCATAATGAGCGAAGAGGCTAATATCGACTTCAGCGGGTACGTGAACAAGCAAAACTATCGCTCCGAAAATACACGAGTGATGCACGAGGAGCCATTACACCAGCTCAAAGTGACTGCAGTGATGCGCTGTTCAGGCTGGAGGAGTCATCGGATGACTTATTTTGGCCCACCTTGTACTGAAGATCGCATTACAGGACCCTTCTGCATCTGCACTATAGCAAAAATTCCCCGGGTGAAGTATAAAATTAAAATATTCTCATCTTTCTTCATCCGCCTTCTGAAAGCTTCTTTCTAATTCCAAAACAATGCAATGCATATGTAGAGGTCATTTCCAGAGTGCTGGTCCAAGTAGCGGTCACGGACTTTTATTTAATGCTACCCGCTACCAAGTCAAGATCTTCGACTACGTTTCTCAAGCCATTTAATAAAAGAAGTATTCGGCAAAAGAATAATTTTTTTTTAAAGTAGGCCCCAATTTAATAACGGCAGACAATTTTTTGAGGTTATGTAATATTCCGACAATTGTGACCAATATCCCTTCCGAAACAGACAAACTTTTATTAGTATTTAGCAGCCATACGCAACAAATGACTTCAAAGTTAACGGAAACCTCGGGTAATATTTGCTTTATGGTTTCCGATATGAGGAAATGGGTACTTTTTATGTCGTTATGGTACGTTAGTACATCCCCGTTGTAGAATACGCTCATTCATGTGCACAAGTACCTATTACCAAATGGCTCTTTTCTGTTTCGACTGACTAAGTGACTGCTTCAGTGGACTGGCTAAATGGCTTTATTGACTGAACACTTACAAACTTCACTGGTTGACTGGTTGGATGGATGGATGGTTGGTTGGTTGGTTGGTTGGCTGATTCAAAACGTTGTTAGTTGATTATTATTATTATTGTTGTTGCTATTGCTGTTTTTGCTTTTTTTCGTTAAAATTGTTGTTCAAACAGGCACTTAACTTTGTTTTTGTTATTGTTGCTATTATTATCTATGTTGTTATTGTTTTTCGTAGTTGTTGACGTTGTCATATAGTTGATGTCTGCTTTAGAGCGGCAGCAATATTATTGTTTACAAACAGACGGTAATTTTTTTAGTATTTTTGTTTTTTTCGTAGTGTTTTGCAGTGTTGTTGTTTTCTTTTTATTTTTAAATTTTATTTCATTCATTTTTCGGGTCATGTTTGTTTACATGAATAAAAATTTGGGTCATTGCGAATTCATTTGAGTTCGAAATATGTGCGCAAATGTGAAAACGATTACGAATACAAACAAATCATTCATCAGCACACATGCACAAACGGCAACAGCAAAATGAAAACTATAATCACATTCATTTATTTATTTATTTTGCTAAATATTTAACACTCACTGCGAATTGCATAAGGAAATTGAAATTTTTATTATAATTATTACGAGTATTATTATTGTTGTTATTGTTATTATTATTATTATTATTATTTTTAACTTTTCAAAACTGTGGTTAAAGTCTACTGACGATTTGGTAAAGCACCAATGAAATGCATATAGACATTGCTTAACCACCAACAAATAAATTTCATTTATATATTATTATTATTATTATTATTTTTTTATTGTTTTTATTTTAGAATCAAAAGCCTTACACTCGTCACCTCAGTAGTTATCGATGCATGTATTTCCACAAGCATCTGATAATATTTTGCACAGGGTGTCTCAGTAAGACTTTAAATTTTGTGTTAACTTGTTTTTGTGCATCTGGCAGCTCTGGCAGAAACTTGACAGCTGAGACACATTTTTTTATTCCGATTATTACAAATGGAGCGATTTACGTAAGAAACCAGCAGACCATGGAAATCACCGGCAATTCGTTGAATATGTAATGGAGCAAAGTGCAGTCAATTCCAATTTTCCGAAAAAATGGCGGCAGGAATACACAAAATTGTAGGCAGAATTGCTGGCTAAAAAAACTCATGCAATTCCTGATTTCTAAACAGATATTTGATGCGTCATGGGAGTAGAATACAGCTTCATCTTGGTGAAAGAGTCATGAGAAATTTCACGAAAAGAGCAATGGCCAAGGGATATTTTATTCCTTATTTAATCCGAGCATATGTATCTTCTCTGCAATTCGATAAAAAATGTCGAATAAATCGTTATTCTAAAATGAAAAATTACGTTCTTACTCAAACTCCCTTTACTATTCCATTCCGAACGGTGGAATATTTTAACGGTGGAGACGTTATACTGCTGGTGTTCTTTCTTTACTAAGACAATAGTGATCTTGTTTTGTTTGTGGCTAATCAAAACACTCCGTTGTAGTTTTCCGAATATTTCTTATTTAAATGAGACCAATACGAGAACTAAATAGATCCAGCCCCAAGTCTTCTCGATTCATATTCATTAACGGTTTAGTGTAACTCTAAAATAGTTATTAGCAACAAAACAAATGAACAAATACATTTGAAGTTAATGATTGGAAATTATAAAAAAATTTATTATTTCACATACAAGGTAATTTTTCATATTTCATGCAAAATTTATGATAATTAAAATCATTTTTGTACCAATAATTATTTGGCATATATTTTTTTTTTTACAAACTTATGCAGGATTCCCAAGGTGAAGTGATCAGTCTTATTCAAAAAACAAATTGCATGGAAGTTTGCACCAATGAGGACTTTCAGCAAAGAAATATATTTTGGAATAACTGCCATTAAAGTTACACACTTTTCTGCAAAACGTAACACACTTTTTTACTATAACTTTTTATTCTAAAATTTTACTGTAAAATTGAGTTTTAGACTAAAAAATTATCTACTAAAAAATTATCTAGGACGTAGAAAAATTCTTAACAAATTCACTGTTTCAAAACACATAATATGGGAATTTTTCTTTGAAAGTACAAAATATGTTGCACTTTTTTACAAAAAAAATGTTGAAATTTTTTAAAAAATATGTTGCAGTTTTTTACAAAATGTGTTGCACCTTTTTACAAAATGTGTTGCACATTTTTAAAAAATGTGTTGCATTTTTTTACAAAATAAGTCGCACTTTTTTACAAAATGTGTTGCACATTTTTAAAAAATATGTTGAATTTTTTTACAAAATAAGTTGCACTTTTTTACAAAATATGTTGCACTTTTTTACACGAAATTGTCCACTTTATTTTTATAAAAAAATTCTCACTTTTTTAAAAAATATGTTGTACATTTTTACAAAAAATGTTGCACTTTTTTGCAAAATAAGTTGCATTATTTTACACAAAATTGTCCACTTTATTTTTACAAAAAAATTTGCACTCTTTTAAAAAATATGTTGCACTTTTTTACAAAAAATGTTGCACTTTTTTACAAAATATGTTTTATTTTTTACAAAAAATTTTGCACTTTTCTACAAACATTTTTGCAATTTTTTACAAAATATGTTGTACTTTTTTACAAAATGCGTTGAATTTTTTTACAAAATGAGTTGCCTTTTTTACAAAATAAGTTGCACTTTTTTACAAAATATGTCGCACTTTTTTTTTTAAATTTTGCAAAAATTGTTGCACTTTTTTGTAAAGATTATTGCATTTTTTACAAAAATGTTAGCACTTTTTTTAGAAATTAAAACAGCATTAAATATATTAGGAACTAAAAGAGTATTAAGAACATTTTTACACCCCCAGGAGGCACATTCAACAAGTCGGTGATTCCCAGTTGCACCTCGTTGTTGTGCCTACTGGGGGGAATATGGTAAGATGGCTTTTCCAGGTCAACATCTGATATAACAGAGCGAATATGTAAGAATTGAAAGTAAATAATTTCACCTAAACTAAACCAGAGAAGAGGAATGGGTACCCCACGGCTCGTCCAACGCCAAAGTCAATAGAAAATCAAACTCCAGGGGCCAAATTACGGCATTCGATATCGATCGAAATTTGTATTTAAATTGTATAGAAATTTCGTTCGATATCGAATGTGGTAATTTGGGCCCAGGGATTGTCTTTCGACTACTTTAAGCAGTAACTATACAATGGTAGCACGGATTACAATATGCCAGGGATGACCTGCCTTCTAGGGGCTAAAGTGATGGTGATTTCCTGAAAGCACGAATTTCCAATAGGAATGAAGTTGCTGACGCATTATCTTCTACGATAATGTGCGCGAATATATACAGACTTTCCTGAAAGTGCCAAGTTTCCGCACTGCGTAGCCTAAAATGGTAAGCATTAACTCATCCCATAATAAATAAAAGACATAAACCTGCTTAACCCAGAAACAGTCATTCACTTTAGTCCTCTTTGCTCTTTCTAAAAATTTTTCATTCTCTTGTCTGGTTTTACCTAATTGTTTGCTTGCTAATTAAATTTAAACTTCCACAAAAAATAACACGAAATAAAAACATACTCGTGTTACAAATACTTTAATATTGAAATCAAATTCATTTGGGTCAAGTATTTTAGCCTCCAGCTTAACACAATTTCATTTTTAATTCTTCTAATAATAATAATATTTCCATATGGAAAAATATACAATTTTCTTTCATTTATTTTGCAGTTATTTTTAAATATTTATGATTTCTTTTGAATTTGATTGCTTTTTTCCATAATTCCAAACATCTGCTTCTTATTAAAGTCTTTGGAATTCTTGAAATAATTGAAATTTTGCGAGAAAAAAATGTATTTTCATGGTTTAATACGAGCATTTAATTGGTCTCAATGTGATTGCAAATGTGTGTTGGTTTCTGTGTATAATTATGGTTAAAAATAATTTTACTTGTGCGAAAAAAATCCAAACAAATTGCTAACAAATTAGCAACAAAAAAAAACAACAAAAACAATATATTCTAAATCGTAATTGAGGTGGAAATTTGTGTCAATGACAAACTACTGCAATAGAAGTGTTTCTTTATCAAACAAATAAATAATAATATTATTTGTTAATTCCGAATGAAAATAATTGCATAATTATATAAATAGTTTTATATGAATAAACAATTACAGAAATATATTTTAATAGACATGCATGGAAATAATTTAACTTAATTAAGTGTTAAATATAAAATTAAATCTTTAAATATAATTTAAAGATTAAAAAAATAATAATAGGAAAAACCACCTTTCAGTTACATTTTTCTTACAAACATAATACACTGCGAGAAAAAATAGATTACCTAGGAACCTGCTATTATTATTCTTATATCGAGGACCACACCAATCGCTTCTCGAAGTTTTCGTAACTGTTATTAAGTCTAACACAAGACCTTGTGTTACACTGAAAAACTGAACTTTTGCATCTTTATGCACGTCTAACTCAATAACTTCATTCCTTGTCATCCGATTTGCAGTTGCAGAACAGACTTGGAGAGAATAGGTTGAGACCTTTCAAACGATGAACATTTTAGTTAAAGTACTTTGAGAAATATTTACTTATTTCCCCAACTTTTTTGTTATATTTTTTAATATAGGGTCCGCCAAATAACTTTTTTTTTTTGTTGAAAATGCTATAAAAAAACTACTGATAATTTTCTCAAATTTCTTTTTTTATTTGAAAGTACAATCCTTCCGGTTAATAATGGAAAATAATTTCATTCAAATGGCTGCCTCGGCTGGCCATGCAGTAGCCTACACGATCGGTGAAATTTTTAAGCAGATTATCGATTGTGTGCAGCTGTATTTCACCAATGGCTTCACAAATATTATCCTTTAAAGCGTCAATTGTCTCTGGCTTGTCTTCGTAACACTTATCTCTGACGGCACCCCACAAATAATAGTCCAACGGTGTCAAATCGCAGCTCCGAGGTGGCCAAACAACATCAGCTCTGCGGCTGATAATGCAATCTTCAAAAATAGGGCGCAAAACATCGAGTGTAGCTTCGGCTGTGTGGCACGTAGCGCCGTCCTATTGCCGTCCTCCTCTTCGATTTTTGTGAACAAAAATTCGTTCAACATGGCCCGATAACGATCGCCATTGACTGTAACGGCCACTCCTTGCTCATTTTCGAAGAAAAATGGCCCAATTATGCCTCTGGACCAAAGTCCGCACCAAACAGTGACTCGTTTCGGGTGCGTCGGCTTTTCAATGTATGCGTGCAGATTTTGCTTGTTTACATACCCGCCAAGATCAAAATGAGCTTCATCTGAAAAGATGATTTTTTTTTGGCAAAATCGGCATCTTCTGTAAGTCGATCGCAGGCCCACTTAGTGAAACGAAAACGCATTGGATTGTCAAACATATTCGTTCAGCGGAAGGATAAAACTAATTATCTGTCAAATCAGACATGAGCTAAGTATTACCATTCACGAAATAAGCACTAGTTGAAAAAAAAACGTTAGATTGCGGACCCTATATAAGATATATTTTTAAGCATTTTTCTTTTGTATAAGAACCGCATGAACAATTATTTTATTTACAGTAGGTAGGGTGACTAGAATTCTATGGGGGGACCCAGATGGTAGTAGGACAAAGGTGGTCCTAACATTGAGTAGGCCAACACTACGGAGGTTGGTTTATTTAATAACAGGACATACAGAGTTAAGGACTCACCTGGCACGAATGGGAATCGTTGGCGATATAACATGCAGGGCCTGCCAGGAAGAGGACGAGACACTGGAGCACTACTTGTGCTACTGACCAGCTTTTAGCCAAGTCAGAAGACAAACATTCAATCAAGAGATTATACAGGAGGTGGAATTTCTTAGGGTCTCTAATTGGAAAGACTTAAGGAAGTACATTGAAGAAACTAGGCTCTTGACGTAATCAAACTCAGAGGTTTTCCATGGTATCGGTGGAGGCTCCTTACAGGAAAATGGGAACTCCTTTTTATAGAGCGCACAACAGGCCTATGAGGCCTAAGTGTAATCCAGGACGGATTGGGATGCTTATGCCCCTCTTTTCAACCTAACCTAACCTAACCTACAGTAATTTGATTTTCAAGAAACCGCTCCAAATTAAATAACTTTTTCAATTTCGTCATATCTTTCAAAAGCTCTGTGCAGCAGGCAAAAACAGGACTTTGGCGATTTTGCCCCTCATCAATTTCATGAAAAGCACTTCGAAGTATATTTTAACCCCCTGTATCTGCACTAAATAGATCTATTTTTACATTTATAGGGGCTACTACGGATTAGTTACGTGAGATAAAAATATATCGTCACAAAATGCGCCAATTGAAAAGTGAGAGTTTATCGGATGAATAAAACTACCATCCTAGCAGATAGGGTGAACTTCACTCAATTTAGGTTCAAGTGAAATTGTAACCATAGAAATATTTTCAAATGTTGGACGAAATACTACTTTTAACAAGAACAAGAAGCTGTAACAATATCCCCAAATCTTTTTATACTCGTACATAAATAAAAGCTCTAAATTCCGGTTACAAGCCAAATTAATTCGTATTAAGATTCCTGCCAACTGATCAAACATTTTAAAGAAAATGTACATATTTTTATATATATTAAATTTTGCTTCCAGGGGTGGGAAATTGCATTTTTTTATACGTGAAAGTAATCAAAGAGGCAACTGATGTTGTTTTTTTTTTTTGCTAACCGAAACTGTCTTATAATATAAGAGGAACAAAATTGGTATCAAAAATTCAAAAATAAAAAATAAAATTTCGAATCCAGGGATGGACAAGTGCAATATTTTATGGTACATGAGAGTTACCAAAATGGTAAAAAATTTTAGATTTTTCTTAAATAAAACTACTTTATAACTCAAGATAAAAAACACTAATAAAAAAAATTAAAATTTCGTTTCCAGGGTTGGGAAATTAAAGTTTTTTTTTGGTACATTCAATATTTTGTGGTACATGTAATAACCACAATGGTGAGGTATAATGTAGTTTTTCTTAAACAAAACTACTTTATACCTCCTGAAGATTTGCATTGATAAAAATAATTTTAAAAAATTAAAATTTCGCTTCCAGGAAATGTATACATACATTCTTGATTAGTGATGAAGTCTCGGACGATCTAGCAATGCCTATACATTCGTCTGTGAAAAACGTTATATAATCTATTTTTGGAACCCGCCCCCTTTAGTGGGCGTTGACGTACGATATTATATGCAAAAATAGTGTAAATATTGAAAAATTTTTATTCCTTAGCCTATAAGGAGCTGAGATGTTCTCTGATCTTGCAGAGGTGAAACGTCTCTCTCTCGGCCCTTCCCGGAATGACTCTCTCAAAATAGAGATTTAAAATTGGGTACAGAAGTACCTTAAAGGAACTTTGTCCCACCAAGTTAAACATTTTAAATTTACTTACTAAATATTTGGAGGGTATTTAAGATTCGACCAGGTCGAATATAACGTTTTCACTTGTTGTTAATTAAAACTATTTTATGTTTCATGAGGAATTAAATTTTTATTAAACAGCAAACAAAATCAAAAAGACGATTGCAGGTTTGGACAATTGAAATGGTACATAAAAGTAATTAACAAAAACAAATTTATTATTTTTGCGCTGACACTCCCAACGTTTATAGTTAATTTTATATATTTCGGTATTTCTTGTTTTACATAAAATTTTTTTTAATGTTATGCGTGCTGATTTCCCTGGTGATCTGCATTAGCCTCAGTGAAATGCGCATAGGAACTAGCTTATACCCATCAATTATCCATTTTGAATTTGAAGAGAATCAGCAAGAATAAAATTTAACAACAAAAAAAAATTGTGAAAAACCATCTATTTTTTAAATTAAAAATATTTCATGTTTTGGAAAGGTATTAAAAAATCAAAAAAGCCAACTAGATACCTGCAGAGCTGGAAAATTTAAAACTAAAGGCGGATTCACCCATGTTATCCGAACAAAATTTTTGTCCGGGCAAATTTTTTTTATATGTAGTTTGACGTCTCTCTTCTTGAGAGAGAGAAAATATTTTTTACGAACAACTCTCACCTTGAATTGGTTTAATTTTATATTTTGTCCGGACAAAATTGAACTGAGTTGCCAATACGTTAAACTTTTTCACATAAACTTGAGGTGTCATTTTGTGTTTGATATATTAAATTATGTGTGAGACTAAAAAAATAAATTTTGAGAACTAATATTATCTATTTGTTTCTTTTTTTATATGTATTTTGCTAATAACAATGCTTTATGCAATTCAATGGCCATAAGGTAAAGCAATTTACTTTTCTCGTCCATTATTATTATCACAAATTCTTGAAAAATAATTTAAAATATGTAATATCCAAATATCTAAAATATCAAGAAAACAAAGCAAAACATAAAAAATCGCTGCAGTATTACCATTTTGCAAAACTCATTTTTTATATGTGAATGGCAACTTTGAGTTTCCGGACAAATTTATCGAAATGAGTGAATCGTGCTGCAGAAAACTCTCAGTAAAATAAATTTTGTCCGGACAAAACTTTTGTTCGGAAAACATGGGTGAATCCGCTTTAAATAATATATATTAATTTTATTTATTATTTTTCAATCAAACATATTTCATATTTTAGAAAGATATAAATTAGCATTGAAAATCAGAAAGATCAAAAACAGGATGCCTGCGTTGGAATGATCGTATGTCTGTATTCCAGGTAAAGGCTATATAAGATTCGACCCTGCAAACTATAGAATTTTTTACTTGTTTTCACTTCTATTTTGTAATTAAAATGAGCTCGTTTCGCTCAACTTCAGTGATAATTTGCAAATGAAAATTAAAATTACAATAGCCCATAAAATAAATCATTAGTTGTTGTACCTACTAAAATATCTTTAAACTTATTTTCATTACTTTAAATTGTTTTACGTCTGTAGCAAAAATGCGCTTTAATGACGTAAAAATTACTGACGTGTACTGAAGAATGTGTGCTTTAAGCCAAGCTAGTACCTACTTTCTTCGAGAAGATCGTTTATTATAGAGAAGACGTTAAATATTTTCCACGTTTGCGGTATTCGTTGACGGTAAAGGGCAACAGATGGTGGCTATTTGACTTGCGCGATCAACTTCATACATTGTATTTATTAAATTGAATAGTTTATTTTACAGGTTATCATCGTGTTTTTCTTTAATGAGAATCGTTCATTATATTGAAAGCCAACTGCAATTTGTTTCATTACAATTACGTACAGACACACACACACACACACACATACATGCAGGCATGCATGTTTACTCGTATTTATTTATTTCAATATTGTAAAGATAATTATTATTGTTTTTATGGCAACTGTTGTTGTTTTTGTATGCACTTTTTTTTAATATTGCAACACGAGCCATTTAGAATAAACACGTTTCTGCTGCTGACGTTGTTGTTTTTATATGTATTCTTCGATCAACAGGTGCCAATGGAAATACACATGGCAGATGAATCCAGAAAATCCATTTTAATTGTTTGAACACAAGAGAAGCAAACAAATACGCATCTGTCTCTTTTGTAGCTTTATTAAACCAACAAACAATTTTATTGGCATTTTTTTCATTTTAATATGAAAATAAACAGTTTAATTTTCAAGTATGTACGCTTATACAAAAAACACTCAAAGAAGAAATGAGAATTACAAGACACAAATTATGGACCAAATATCTGGTCATTGCATTATTACAATAATAGAAAATAAAAAAAAATATGTAGTAGTAAATTTTTGGCTTAAAATTTTTTCAATTTTGTCAAATCAAATTTTAAGACTTACACACATGCAGTAAACACATTCACGACAGCAGGCTACCGACTACACGACTACACTAATAGCATACATGTGCTTACATGAGAATAATTACTTTGTTAGGTTGTTGTCCGTACTAATTTCCCACATAACACACATGTATTCTACTTCCATAGTCGCCTGATTATTTTCACGGCTACACGGAAGGTTGTTGTCCGTGCTAAGTTTACCATATAAACACATGTATTTTAATTCTGAAGTCGTGTAATCGTTAGCAAATATTTTTTTAGTCAAAACAAGTGTCCTTCTTCTTCTTCGTCCCCTCCCCCTCTCTCTCTCTCAATCTCTGTCTCTGCCAACAAAATCACACCTCCTTCAAAAAAACCGGATGCATGTTAAAGCCAACATAAAAATAAATAATTGCTATCCGAATGTTTGTTGGGTATAGGAAGTTTTTAATACTAATTTCATTATGGTTTCATTGTTTTGTTTTTCCAATTGTTCAAATAGTTCGTAGGAATAAGCAAACAACAAGGATTATTTGACATCTGCAATTTTTATTCAGTCCTCGTGTAAATGCAACAAAATTAAAATCCCCACAAAGGTAGCAATATTGTTGTTGTAATTACTTTACAACAAAAACTCCATTAAAAAACAATGCCAGTAACAAAAGAAAAATATTTGTTTTTTTTCATGTAAAACACCAGATGTTAAGTAACTAGAGCACGGAGCCGAAAGCAGCGGGCCCATTTAAGGCCAACAACAATAACAAGCACATGTAAACATGACAACAACAACAACAACAACAACTAACCACCTGCCAGTTGAAAAATAAAGGTACAGTTGCATTTCTGCATTGATAGTCATTTACACAAGGATCCTTTACGTAAGGATACGAATTAACAAGGAGTTCAACTCTTCTTCCTTAGAGAGTGAGAGACTGCAGCTGGAAATACGAGCAGTTAAAAACGTGTTTGCAAGCAAAATAAGATTTAGTGAATTTTTGTGTTAAAAGAAATTAAATATTTTACTCTTGGCACATGAAAATAAATTGTTTTTGGAGAAACGATTTTTATTCAAGAGAATTTTGCAACTCAATTAAATTCGCTGCTTTATATCATGCTCAGACATGCACGTTAATTGAATCCATTAAACTATTAATTAATTCACATATTTCCATTTTAGAACACCCAATTAAAATTTTACAACTGAAAGGATTCCTTCACTGACATCATTCCACCACAGCTGCTTCTTTTATGCTTTTCGTGTTTTTCCGGAGCCACACTGATAAACTTAAGTTATTGACATTAAATTTAGTTTTAATTAGAAAATTAAAAATATATATATTAAAAATGTTTAACCTGCTGGATCAGGGTTTTTGACCGAGTCATTCCGGAAAGGGCGCTGGGGAAGACGTCTCACCTTTGCCATAAAACACTTAAAAGTTATATTTGCAAATATGAAAAAAAGAGAACGTCTCAGCTTCGCCACAAACGCTTTAAAATTGAATTTTTAAAGAATTAGGCTTAAATTATACAATTTGTTAAATATTGGCACTATTTTTATACCCTCCAAAAAAGAATTTGGAGGGTATATTCACTTTGTCATTCCGTTTGTAACGCATCGAAATATCCATCTCAGACCCCATAAAGTATATATATTCTTGATCAGTGATGAAATCTAAGACGGACTGAGCATGTCCGTCCGTCCGTCCGTCTGTGGAAATCACGATTCAGTCCAAACGAAATGAGCTAGACTCTTGAAATTTGGTATAAATATATTTTAAAGCTTAGAGCAGGTTAAGTTCGGAGATGGGTTAAATCGGGCAAGGGGGAAAAAAGTTCCCTTAAGAAGAACTAAACCAACACAGAAAAAACAACATAATTTTTAAAGTTTTTTGGTTATTTTGTTAAGAAAAGTATATATTTTTATGTCAAATACGTTCCAACGCCTTAAACTTGGAGCCATAAAATAAAATAAAAATAGTTTTGGACCCCGCCTACTATAGTGGGCGTTATTATATGCATTAATAGTGTAAATATTTAACAAATTGTTTTTAGCCTACATTCCTTAATAATAACATTTTTAAGCTTTAATGACGAAGCTGAGACGATACCTGGTACTACTCTGCCCTACCCCCTCCTCCCCCTTCACCACCTATATGACCCTATCAAAAAAAAAAATTTTAATTTTGTATATAATCATGCCAAGCATTTATTTTTAGAGTTTTATGACTGCCGATTTCTGTCCTACCCCCTCCTCCCCCTTTGCCCCTTAAATGACCCTACCAACAAAAATAAATTAAATTTTGTATACAATTATCTCAAGCATTTATTTTTAGAGTTTTATGACAAAGGTGAAATGTTTCCCCCACAGCCCTTGCCAGAGTGACCCCGCCAAAATACAGTTTTTATACCCTCCAAAGAGAATTGGACCCCATAAGGTAAATATATTTTTGATCAGTGATGAAGTCTAAGACGGTCTAGCAATGCCCATACGTTCGTCTGTGAAAAACATGATATTGTCTATTTTTGAACCCCGCCCCCTTTAGTGGGCGTTGACGTACGATATTATATAAAGGAACTCTGTCCCACCAAATTTTAAATTCACTTACTAAATATTTGGAGGGTATTTAAGATTCGACCCGGTCAAATACATATAACGTTTTTACTTGTTCAATGTAATATTTTACTACAAAGCACACTAAAGAGGGTGGGGTACAAAAATGTTTTTTTTTCTGATTTTCTGACTGCAAATTCAATGCTTTAGACCTTCTTTGACATTAAAATATATCTATCGTTTGCTTAAGAAAATTACACAAAAGAAAAACTTTAAAAATTATGTTATTTTTTAGAGGTTGCTTTAGTTTTTCTTAGGGAAACTTTTTTCCCTCTGGACCGATTCAGTCCATTTACGAACTTGAGCTGTGCTATCCCTCAAAATGTATTTATACCCAATTTCAAGGGTCTGGCTCTTTTTGTATGGCAAAGGACAATCAAGGAATATTCCAGTTTTCTCATAAAAGCCTAAAAACTTTGTTTGTAAAGAATGTAGGGTTAAGTAATACATTTTGTTATATATGTTGTTATGTTATTTGTTATACGTTCAGCCCATTTACGATCCTGTGCTATCGTTCAAATTTTATCTATACCAAATTTCAAGCGTCCGGCTCTCTCCGTTTGGACTGTATTGTGAGATCCACAAACGAACGGACGGTCCGCCGGACATGGCTAGATCGTCTGAAATTTCATCACTGATCCAGAATATATATATACTTTATGGGGAATATACCCTCCAATTCTTTTTTGGAGATTATAAAAACCTCCTATCTTTCAACATAAAGTCCTTATGAATATCAAATGTTTATTTTTAACTATCATACGTTAATTGAATAGACTAAATTTTGGATATGTGAAGAGGAAGATAATTATGTCAATAAAGTGAATATTGACTCAATTAAAAATGCATATAATATTCATTCTAAATGATTAATAGAATAATAGGCCATTTAGTTTTAGTTAGGAAGTTTGATTTAAACCTCCTAAAGTTCCCTTTATTGTTGAAAATATAGTTCTTAAAATTATAATCGGTTTGATAAAAACTATAAAAAATTAATATTAAGAGAGCAATTTTTAGTCATATTATTGAAATTAAAACATTTAATCGAGATAGCACTTATTTCAAAAAAATTTTTAAGCTTTAGACTTCATGTACTAGTTTTAGACCATAAGTCCAGACAGCTTTTTTTCTAAAATGGGCGAAAGAATGAATGAGTTCTTTCTTAATGAAAGAGACTAAGGCCTGAAAACGGAAGGTGTGGTGATTGATATAAGAGGAAAATCTCAACTGCAATATAAGTTGAAGCAGATATTTTTTAGAACCAGCACTTTGGGGACGATTCCTACATACTCGTATGCAGTGTATTGCGCCGCAACTAGGCAGGACAGAATCGTGTTGAGAAGACAAGTGAGAAGATGGAGAATTTTTTGTGGCTATTACTTTGCCGGCTAATTTTTGCTACAGGACCGGCGAAGAAGGATGCTGTTACTCTGCTCTTGAGTGCATGATAGTGTCAATCGCTGCCAGTAATTGTTCAGGGACCAGTGCTATGCCTTTGTTCTTAAAACTTGCCAACAACAACTAACACAATCACTAAAACACTAAAGGTTATCAGAAGAATTCGACACCATATTCATGACTAGAAATAATTTGCAGATTTCCGGCAGTATTCACAAAAAATAAAGTAGACTTGATCAATATTTTAAAATAAATTTTCTATGAAATTTGTACTTTAAAGCACACTTTAAGTACAGACTAATTTTTGTGAATACAGCAGTTGAACTTGAGTCTGAATAAAATATTCTTATCTTAATAACAACAATAAATAAATATTATAATTTTGTTCTTAAGTTTGAGTTTGAGAAGTTTTCACTGACTTTGTGATTTTTTCCCGTTTTAAACCGTTTTTCCGCATCTTTAAATAAAAAGCTAGAAATTTGACTGTTACCTCTTGTTTTAATCTGTCCCCAGGTTTATACTGGATTAATTTTCATAAAAATCCTACCATATGAGTGGCAATTGGCTTAATGGAATGTCGTCTTAAACCCGTTTAATGCTTTTGTTAACAATTAAATCTTTTTATGAAAAAATATTAAAAATTTCGCAAACACACACACACGTACATACATACAGAAACTATGATGCTTTGGGCCAGTGACCAGATGACAATTTAAGTAGTTGTCCAGCTGCCCGTATTGTGTATGTCTGTTTATTTCAGTGTGTCATATCATTTGCCTGTCCGATTAACAGCAGACACGTAGTATATCTCTGGCGATTCATTCTCCCTGGCTGCTTGATTTGTCAACAAACAATTTGGCGCTGGTGCTGCTGCTGCTGCTGCTGCTGCTGCTGGTACTGCTGTGGTGCTTTTGTCAGTGTTTTATTTTTCAATTTTAACAGAAACGTAATCTGACTCATTGGGGGCGCTTGGGTAATTTACGCATTTACTTAACAACAACAACAACAAAAAATCGTTTTTACATTTATAAATTGATTTCTTTTTCTCTTTTAATTCCAACAATTATTTACATGTGTTGTGTTTTTACTAACATTCCGCCAATTTTACTTTTTTTTCCCAAATGACTTGTTTATGTGTAATATTTTGTTTTTAGCTGAGATTGTAAAACAAACAAAAAATAATTCTAAATAATTTTAAATTTCGTGCGAAATTTATTAAGTAAGAAATTGTTGTTATTTCGGTGGTGTTCAGACATATGAAATACCATTGAATGTGGGTTTTCTTGGTAAAATCCATTTGGTTTGGAATTTTGAAAACCGTTTTTTTTTCAATTCCACGCAAATTCAACTGCATGTAAATATGTATGCACATGTGTGTGTGTGTGTGTGTATCGTATGCGACGACAACAAACTTCAATTATAAAAGTTGATGTGCGGTTAATGCACACAACGAAATTCATATTTGTGCCAGTGCAATATTCTAATACAAAATATTTAGTATGTAAAATTAATATGTTTAACTGGGTGGGACAGAGTTCCTTTATATAATATCGTACGTCAGCGCCCACTGAAGGGGGCGGTGTGCAAAAATAGACTACATCATGTTTTCCACAGACGAACGTATGGGCATTGCTAGACCGTCGTAGACTTCATCACTGATCAAGAATATGTACATATACTTCATGTGGTCTAACTCTTTTTGGAGCGCATTAAATCTGTGACGCGCAAAATCGAAAGGGACCTAAGGGTAAAAACCGGTTATGTTCAGGAGAGCCATTTTAATTTAAATACGTGTATCTTTGGTTAGGCTTGCCAGATCCAGATTATTAAAAAGCTGGACATGTGAATTAAAAATGCTGGATATTAAAAAAAAAAGCTGGACATTTTGAAATAAAATTTTCACGAAAAGTTACTTGTTTATTGTACAAAAAATTTTATTAATTATATCGACATACCTTTCATTTGCTGGAACAACGTCATAACTCAAAAAAGTGGTTTCCTATTTTAATGTAGAATTAATTATCGCTTCTATATTTATCTTGAGTAAAAAATTTATGTAAAAATCTTGCATATTCAGCTCTTGAGAGAAATATCATTTTTCGTTTTCCCATTGACTTCTTTGCAAATTGAAAACTTTGATTATGACCTTTTCCAGCATATGAGCGATATGTATTTAAGAATTAAAATTAAATAACGAAAACAAAAAA
The DNA here is from genome assembly GCA_951800035.1 of Linnaemya tessellans. Lineage (NCBI taxonomy): Eukaryota > Metazoa > Arthropoda > Insecta > Diptera > Tachinidae > Linnaemya > Linnaemya tessellans. Next base: position 48,326,340 of record OX637535.1, read on the forward strand.
TCATACCAAAAAGACGCAAACAAAACAAAAAAAGCTACTAGATATTTTTGTACTTTGAAGTAAAAAAGTTATAGCAAATTTATAAAAATTATTTTAAAGCAGCAATAAATGTTAAGAGCATTTTGTGGAAAATTGTTTTTAGCTGGACAAATTTCTTTTTAGCTTGAAACTGGACAGGCCATTAAAAAGCTGGACAATCCAGCCAAAACAAGCCCGACTGGCAACCCTAGCTCTAACTCTTTTTGGAGAGCATTAAATCTGTGACGCGCAAAATAGAAAGGGACCTAAGGGTAAAAACCGGTTATGTTCAGGAGAGCCATTTTAAAAATTTAAATACGTGTATCTTTGGTGTACCATCACTGAGCGTGTTGGCGCATATCTCTGCGAGGGAACACTTTTGGGGCATGGGATCGGTTTCATTCGATGATCAGATGTTGTGCACATAAAAAAATAAGTGAAAATTGTTTTTTTTTTAAACTATGCGCTGTCACATCTGTATTTTCTGGGGTCTCTCTGGCAAAGGCCTTGGGGGGGTGGCGAGACATTTAGGCATAAGACTCTAAAAAAAATATTTCGGATAATTAAATGTAAAATTTATTATGTGAGTGAAAATATATATGCCGAGTTAAACATGTTTTGACGTAAGCAGTTACGAAACCACGTATTTAGCTGTGAAGTTAAGTATGTTATGACGTAACGAAATGGCAAACAGTGACGTTTTTTTATGAAAATCTATATTTAATAAAATTTTTAAGCATTTTGTGCAAATATTTACAGGCCTGAAAGGCCAATTTTCAGGCCATGAGAGTGTGTGATCTTAAAGGGATTTTGCTCCCAGTGGCCAAATAACGAGTTGGCGTGCATTGCCAGTATATACAATATAATGTATGGGATAGAAGACACTCCCATAATCATTTTGTATATAAATATGGAATTTCATACAAAAAAAAAAATTCACTCATGGCCAGTTACGTCACGTCATAACATATTTAACTTCACTTCGTAACTGCTTACGTCAAAACATATTTAACTCGGCATATTTATCTTCATACACATAAATTTATTAATTTTTTTTTAAGAGTCATTTAGCAGGCAAAGGAGAGGAGTGGGTCGGGTAGAGGAGTAACAGGTTACGTCTCAGCTTCGTCGTTAAAACTTAAAAATGCTATTTTTAAAGAATCTAGGCATAAGTAAAACAATTTGTTAAAGTTTTACACTATTTTTGCATATAATAACGCCCACTAAAGGGGCGGGGTCCAAAAATATCTTATATTTTTATTTTATGGCTCCAAGTTTAACGTGTTGGACCTGCTTTGACATACAAATATATCATTTGTTTTAACAATATTATGAAGTTTTTTTAGAGGTTGGTTTAGTTCTTCTTAGGGGAACTTTTTTCCCTCTTGCCCAATTTAGCCGATTTCCGAACTTGACCTGTGCTATCCTTCAAGGTATGTTTGTACCAAATTTCAAGAGTTTGGCTCTTTTCGTTTGGGCTGAATCGTGATTTCCACAGACGGACGGACGGACATGCTCAGATCGTCTTAGATTTCATCACTGATCAAGAATATATATACTTTATGGGGTCTCAGATGAATATATCGCTGCGTTACAAACGGAATGATAAAGTCAATATACCCTCCAATTCTTTTTTGGAGGTTATAAAAACAACTACAACATTTATTCATATTTGGGTTTTTTCCCTGCAAAAAATTGTGTGAATTACTTTTGCTAAACAAAATGAACTGCATAACTTTTGCGGTAACGAAGACGTAAATAAAACAAAAAAATACAAAAACAAACGAAATAAAAATTCCCAGAAAAACAAGCAGATCATAATTATTTGCTTGCTCAATGACGTGAATCATATAGAAAAATATAAATACTGCAGTGATTTTTTATTTGTTATTATTTAAAGCAACTTTAGCATCGCAGGGTTCATTAACAGCAGTTCATCATTATAAAATGTTTATTACACTAATTAATTAAACATATACAATAATAATAACAAAAAAAAAAACAATTAATAAAAACTAGACTACAAACATTTGACTGAGACGAATTTAGAGTATGAAGTAAAAATATATTCTAGATAAGATATAAATAATGATCTAGAAAAAATACACAAAGTGTAGCGACCTTCGAAAACATCTGTTCTGCTCTGCTATGTGTACTAGATTGAATATTAATCGTGTCCTTCTGAATTAAAACACGTCACAAACAATAATATCCCATGAATTTAATTGAATATATTTTTTACGTTACATTTTATGCAAAAAGCAGGGTGCTTCATATAACAAGGAACATATTGCTATATGAATCGCCCTACAAAAAGAATGCCGACAAGCATAATTAGCAATTTTTTGCTAATTAGAAAACTTTTCTCATGGTACAGAACATCGGCCCAAAAGTTTATAAAGCAGTTGGCGCATATAGAACAATATCGACATCTGGTATATGATGATGATTTTATAATAAATTTTATTAAGGCTATTGTGAAGGGAGCATTGTAATCAATTGTTATTTAAAAAAAAAAACATTTTAATACCCTCGAGAAAAGAATATGGAGGGTATATTCGGTTTGTCGTTCCGTTTGTAAATATATATTCTTGATCAGTGGAAGTCACGATTCAGTCCAAACGAAACGAGCTAGACTCTTGAAATTTGGTACAAATATACCTTGAAGGATAGCACAGGTTAAGTTTGGAAATGGGTTAAATCGGGCAAGAGCGAAAAAAGTTCCCCTAAGAAGAACTAAACCAACCTCCAAAAAACAACATAATTTTTAACTTTTTTTTTTTAATTTTGTTAAGCAAATGATATATTTTTATGTCAAAGAAGGTCCAATGCGTTAAACTTGGAGTCATAAAATAAAAAAATTTGGACCTCGGCCCCTTTAGTGGGCGTTATTATATGCAAAAACAGTGTACAAATTTAACAAATTGTTTTACTTAAGCCTATATTCTTTAAAAATAAAATTTTTAAGCTTTAATGACGAAGCTGGGACGTAAACTGGCACTACTCTGCCCTACCCCTTCCTCCCCCTTTGCCCCTTAAATGACCCTATCAAAAAAAAATTTTAAATTTTGTATTTAATTATCACAAACATTTATTTTTAGAGTTTTATGCCAAAGGTGAAATGTTTCCCCCACAGCCCTTGCCAAAGTAACTCCGACAAAATACAGTTTTAGTGCTCTCCAAAGAGAATTTGACCTCATAAAGTATTTACATTCTTGATCAGTAATGATTGTCTGTGGAAAACATTATATAGTCCATTTCTTGAACCCTTCCCCCTTAAGTGGGCGTTGACGTACGATATTACATACAAAACTAGTGTAAATATTGAACAATTTTTATTCCTTAAGCCTATAAGCAGCTGAGATGTTCTCTGATCTTGCAGAGGTGAAACGTCTCTCCCCCGGCCCTTCCCGGAATGACTCCCTCAAAATAGAGATTTAAAATTGGGTACAGAAGTCTCTTAAAGGAACTCTGTCCCACCAAGTTAAACATTTTAAATTCAGTTACTAAATATTTGGAGGGTATTTAAGATTCGACCAGGTCGAATATAACGTTTTTACCTGTTTCTTTTTAATTATTTATTATATTTCGGTTTGTAAAATGATATGATAAATAAATAAAAAAAATTAAATGATTTGATATAAAAATCAGGCGCGAAATTACCTCATTCGATATCGATCGAAAATTCAATACAATTTCAATACAAATTTTGATCGATATCGAATGTCGTAATTTATCCCCAGATCATATCTGCTTTCTTGTTAACGGTATATTGGGTGCTGTTGGCTGAAGTAGTAGAACACGAGACTATGAAGCGGAGGGTCGTGAGTTCGAGCCTGAGTCATGAAATATTGTGTTGAATTCATTAGTGCGTGTTTGTGTTAGTTGTTGCCAGCCTGTTTCAATGATGAAGGCATAGTCACTGGTCACTGAACATAATTGGCAACGACTGACACGATCATGTACTAAAAGCAGAGTAACAGAACCCACCTTCGTCGGCCATGTAGCAAAAATTAGCCGGCGAAGTAAAAGGTTGAAATAGCTACAAAAACAACTGTCTATCTTCTCATCTTTCCTAATATGTCCCCTCAATACTATCCCCTCGTTTGCAGTTCCGGCGCAATGCTTTGCATATATAGGGGTCATTCCCTGAGTGCTGGTCCAAGATAAAAACAAGTAAAAACGTTATATTCGACCGGGTCGAATCTTAAATACCCTCCAAATATTTAGTAAGTAAATTTAAAATCTTTAACTCGGTGGGACAAAGTTCCTTTATATAATATTGTACGTCAATGCCCACTAAAGGGGGCGGGGTTCAAAAATATACAATATCATGTTTTGCACAGACGAACGTATGGGCATTGCTAGACCGTCTTAGACTTCATCACTAATCAAGAATATATTTACTTTATGGGCTCCAATTCTCTTTGGAGGGTATAAAAACTGTATTTTGGCGGAGTCGCTCTGGCAAGGGCTGTGAGGGAAACATTTCACCTTTGTCAGAAAACTCTAAAGATGAATGCTTGGGATGATTATATACAAAATTAAAAAAAAAAAATTTTTTTGGTAGGGTCATTTAGGGGGCAAAGGAAGAGGGGGGGGGGGGGGGGGTAGGGCAGAAGTCGGCAGTCATAAAACTCTAAAGATAAATGCTTGGGATGATTATATACAAAATTTAAAAAAACATTTTTTTTTGGTAGGGTCATTTTGGGGGCAAAGGAAAAGGGGAGAGGGGGTAGGGCAGAAACAGGTAGACATAAAACTCTAAAAATAAATGCTTGGGATGATTATATACAAAATTAAAATAAAATTTTTTTTTTCTGGTAGGGTCATTTAGGGTGCAAAGGAAGAGGAGGGGGTAGGGCAGAAATCGGCAGTCATAAAACTCTAAAGATAAATGCTTGGGATGGTTATATACAAAATTTAAAAAAAAAAATTTTTTTGTAGGGTCATTTAGGGGGCGAAGGGGAAGGAGGGGCTAAGGCAGAGTAGTACCAGGTTTCGTCTCAGCTTCGTCATTAAAGCTTAAAAATTTTATTTTTAAGGAATGTAGGCTTAAGTAAAACAATTTGTTAAATTTTTATTCTATTTTTGCCTATAATAACGCCCACTAAAGTGGGCGGGGTCCAAAAATTATTTTTTTTTATTTCATGGCTCCAAGTTTAAGGCGTTGGACCGTATTTGACATAAAAATATATCATTTGCTTAACAAAATAACCAAAAAACTTTAAAAATTATGTTGTTTTTTCTGGGTGGGTTTAGTTCTTCTTAGGGGAACTTTTTTCCCTCTTGCCCGATTTAGCCCATCTTCGAACTTAACCTGCTCTAAGCTTCAAAATATATTTATGCCAAATTTCAAGAGTCTAGCTCTTTTAGTTTGGAATGAATCGTGATTTCCACAGACGGACGGACGGACGGACATGCTCAGTTCGTCTTAGATTTCATCACTGATCAAGAATATACATATATACTTTATGGGGTTTGAGATGGATATTTCGATGCGTTACAAACGGAATGACAGAGTGAATATACCCTCCAAATTCTTTTTTGGAGGGTATAAAAAAATAAGAAAAAATATTTGGGCTTTTGTAGAAAATTTTTAAAAGTACAGAATTTGTTTGCAAAACAGATAAATTCCTGTAAGTTTTAATTTTTGCTTAACCGAATTCGACTGTCTTGAATTGAAAGTAAGAAAATTAAAAAAATAAAACTATTAGTCACATGATATGGCCAATATTTTCTTTATTTAAGCTGAATTAACTAAACAAAAGCAGTCTAAATTTAAGATGTGCTAAATACAGTACGAGTATAATTGAAAAGCAGACTTTCATATACTCAAGTGAAAAAAATGCCATTAATTTGTGAGAGTGTGTGTGTCTGTGTGTGTTTGTGAGTTCATGAAAATTAGTCTCCCCACCAATTAATTAATACCTTTTCATTTTTTTTTCTTTCTAAAACGGGACAACTGCACAACTTCAATGGATTTCCTTTAATCTTTCTTCCTACTTCTTTCCTCAATACAACACATTCAAGTTCTACGCGCAGAAGAAAATTAAAAGCGGCTGTCCAAATATCTAAACGTGTTTGGAATTTGAAAGTAGCTGTGAAAAAAAAAATTAGAACGAAACCGAAAATGGTTCAATAAATATTTAATGGCAACCACGAAAATGCCTCGTACATAAATATAAAAATTTTGTAAATCTTTCATGTCTAACAAAAATGCTCTTCTTAAGATGCACGAAAAGAGGTTGGGGGGGATATGGCTGATGTTCTTGAATTCGATTAAACTCACTGACAACATATCGTTAGTAATACTTAAGGGTATCTAAAATTCTTTCTTTCTTTGCCCTTTTCGATTTTATTTCATAAAAAAACATGTGGCAGAGCACACAGATTCAAAAGGTGGTTGCATATGAATTTTAAGCATTTCGCTAAGAAGTTGTGTTGACAGAAGACTTAAGGCTTTAATATGCCAGCTTCGTTCGTATTTGGGTAAGAGGTAGGAAAATTCAAAAAAAAGATAAAACAAAAGCTGAAATTTGGTTTCAATTTAATACGATTCTTGTTAAGCAGTGACGATAATAAAAATACAAACTTGTGTAATGGAACGGAAATTATCAATGAAGACATATTCTTGCTTTCAAATGTATTTCGAGAGGCATTAAAGGATTTTAAATAAAATGTTAAACAATTTTCTTTGAAATAAAAGTTAAACTAAAGATTAGACCCTAAAGGGATCTAAGCGAGACGACGGGATCAGATTGTGCACTGAGCACAGTGGGCTGATAATAATATAATATGCGGCTGTCCGAGTTGTGTAAAAGGGTCCTCATGTTACACACAGAAACAAGAATTGCTTCAAACATTTCCCTCTGTCGCAATGTGTTCTTCAAAAATATAAAATGTGACCATTAACCTCAAGGTTGCCCAAGAGCAACAGTCTATTTGTGTTCTTTTCTACACAAATAATTAATAATTAAATAATGCGGGTGGGTGGTTTATTTTTCTGTTATCATCCCAAATACAAAAATTATTATATTTATGAATGATATAAAATTAATACCAAATAAAAATAATAAAAATCTCATCATGAAATCAAAATAAATTTTCGTGAAAAGAAAACACCTTGCAGCCAATCGGCGTGCAAAACTTTTTTAAGGCTTTCAGAAATATTTTGTTGACAACCTAAATAGCTGATGGCGGTAGTATACAAATTAAAAACGGATTTATCACCTAAACACACACACACACACACACACGCACAGAAATATAATGCAAAAGAACCATTAAAATAGCAGACATCAATGTTTAATCCACAACATAAGTGACATTAACTGAACGCCGCCAAATGACTTTATATTTTAAGTGCAAAAATTATCACAAAAAAAGTCCTCCCTCAGAAGCGTACAAAATAAATTTGACAGATAATTAAACATGAACAACACTGAAAACAATCTCAAGAAATTATCTGGGTTAATTACCTTGCGAGTTACTTATTGATGATTGAGGAAAACATGATAATTTAGCCAACATGCAATTTCCGTACAAACAAGATCATTCTTTCAATGATCGTGTTTTTGCTTTTTGTCGCAAACAAATAATTTTAAAAGAAAATAAATTTTCTTTAATTTTTTTATTTGTTTACATCTTATGTACATTAATGTTCTCCCGAATTATCACAAAAATGGCTTAGCAAATATATTTAGCGAAAATTTTATGTGTTATTGTTTAGGTATAAAGTTCTGCACAGTGGGATCGATGGCCAAATAATTGTATATAGAATTCATATGCAAGTATTTCTTTAATGCTAATTCCAACTCAACAATAAATTTTCAATAATCATATTCCGACAGTTTCCAACTTTACTTGATTTTATTAAAACCCGCAATCATGCGGGGAGAATTAATATAATGACGATATTCAGTGTTCGGTGTAAACGATCTTGCATAATTGCAAATGCAAAATATTTGTACTCAACATAAACAAAATGCTTTAAAAGTCTCTCAATTACTCTCCCACTTTGCATTTGCACTTGCGCAAGACCATTTGCACCGAATACTGAGTATCGCCAGTGATTGGAAAAACCACAATGACAATTAATTGAAAGACCATATGAAGAAAGTAAAGAACTGATTTCGATACGATTCTATTTTTGACAAGGTTTTCGATTAGATTCGACGGGCTTCCAGTAAAGTAGCGATTTCATTCGGAGGCCATTAGATCCATTAGAATGCCAAAGTTTTGGTATTTTGGTTCTTGAGCAGCAGCCAGAACTCGCTACAAAGTCCAAGAGGCCAGCTACTGGTGCTTCTCTGAGACATTCCAGATCATGCGCTGCTACTGGATCGAGAAGCTCCAAAGAATATGTGTTTCTGATTTGTCTTTTTCATATTCGAAGCTCCTCTTGCAGCCTTTAAAACATTTCAATAGTTTTTTACAAATTTTATGCAACTGATCAAGACTTTGTCAACGATAAAGTCATACAGTTGACTCCGCTTCACTGGAAAAAAACAAAACGCACTTTTTTCAGTTATCCGATTTTTTTCTCTAAAACGTAGTTCGGATTACTGAAATTTGTTACAGTTAATCGCACCGCTTAAAATCAGTAAAACATTATTTTTTATATCAAATCTGTATATTTTTTACATCAATTTAATGTAAAAATTTTATTTAAAAAAATTATTCATAGAATTATTCATTTTGTTGTTGAAATTTTTCACGAATTCCTGGAAAATGTCTAGCCACTTGCATTGACAATATAATAGAAATATTACAATAAAGTACGTAAGAGCGAAAAGGACAAACATTTAATTTTTTATCGGACAAAACATGCACAATTTTTTCAGGCTTAAGTTATGCATTCGATATCTAATAAATAAATTTGTCATTATTTATTTTTTCACTAAAGCGAAGTAAGTTTTATACAAGACGTACTAGTTGTGGGCTTGCTTTTTGTTTTCCGTAATACGATATTTTCAGTGAAGCGATGTTTCGCTAAAGCGATGTTTCGCTAAAGCGATGTTTCGCTAAAGCGATGTTTCGCTAAAGCGATGTTTTGCTAAAGCGAAGTGAAAAAGACTAGCTGCGTTTAAAATCAGTGCGTTGATTTGTATCGCTTTCAGTAATCCGATTTTTTCCACAAAAGCGTGTTGCGCTAAAGCGGACTCGACTATATATTCATAAATATTTCGGATATATTAAAAAATTTTTGCATACAAACTTTAAAATTGTATTCAATTGATCATGTTTCAAATTGTCAAGAAGGCTTTACCTTCCAGCAAGAGCGGACAAGGTTGTAAATAGAGTTGGAAAACTATCGATAGTTTTTTTCGTGACTATCGATCATTTTATTTTGCAATCGATTGATATTTAAAAGCAAGCCAAATTTTTTCATCACTATCAGCGACTAAAAATGTAAAACATTTTTTCAATATCGGCCAACTAAATAATTGAGGAGAAATAATTGCGGCATTACATATCGACTGAAGTTTCAATACAATTGCCCCTACACAATTTCAATCGATAACGAATGCCGCGCGTTCTTCTTTATTTTGTTTTGTTACAAAATAATTTATGTTGCCATTTTAAGGGCAAATAAATGCAATCTGTGAACGGCAAGAAACTTTGAAACTATCGCAATAATATCATCAATATATCGATAGTTTTCTTAATTTTAAGAAATTCTAGAATCGATATATTGGCATATATTACCAAACTATCAAAATATTTCGATAGTAATACTATCGATATCTTCCCATCTCTAGATATAAAAGGGCATTGGCTGAAATAGTTAACACGAGACTAAGAAACGCAGGGTCTAGAGTTCGACTCCGCGGCCAGTCATGAATATTGTGTCGAATTCTTCTGATTCTCATTACTGCATTTTGGTGTTAGTTGTTGTCAGCCTGTTTCAGTGACCGAATTAAACAAAAATTGGTGTACAAAATTTCAATCGATAACGAACGCTGCAATTTGCTCTCTGTTTTGTTTTGCTAAAAAATGTTTTATTTCGCAATTTAAGCAAATAAATGCAATTTTATGAGAAGCAAAAATCAGTGATACTATTAAGATACAATAGTATCGTCGATATATCGGCCATAATCTGGAATCAATATATCGGCATATTTTTTTATGCTATCGAAATATTTCGATAGTAACACTATAGATAGTTTTCCATTTCTAGCTGTAAAAGAGCATTAAAAATCAATAATCCAAGGAATAATATGAAGGGGGTTCAATATTTAACGTCCTGCAATTGGGAGCCTTCGGAGGGGTCACAGGTGGCGGGGGGTAGCACCCTGTTTTATGTAGCAACAATAAATGTATGACTACTTTCAATGCATGGGAGCTGGCCACGTAATTCCAAAACTCCTTGATTAATATGGCAGATATGAAATAAGTAAAAGATCGTGAAATTAGTGAAACCAACCGATCAATTTTTGTGTCCAATAAAATTACACAATACCTGCAAGTAATGCTGGGTTCTTGAGCCAGAACAGCAACTACGATTAGCCGTCCTGGCGGTACTCTATTTTAAAAGTATTGCAATACATTCGCTTCCATAGAAGTTCCGATATTTGAATTATATTTTTTTATACAAAAAATTATTTTACAAATCTTTCACACTGTGCATTCATTGTGATATTTTATTTATTCGCAGAACTATAAAGATTCGCAAATATTTCTATTTCGCTTCACATATTTAACATTTTCACGATCATAACAACACATTCATCAAGTGTGAATAGAATTTGTTTTCAAATCTGTTTATTTAATTGTTTGCATTTGTTTTTATTCTTTTCACAATATTGATCGAACAGAAATCAAAGATGCTGACTGCCAGGCGATATATTGTTTTTCTAAATAATTCAAAAAACGTCACAGAGTTTTATATAAATTTAAATCCAACAAGTAAAAACGTTATATTCGACCGGGTCGAATCTTAGATACCCTCCAAATATTTAGTAAGTGAATTTAAAATGTTTAACTTGGTGGCACAGCGTTCCTTTATATAATATCGTACGTCAACGCCTACTGAAGGGGGCGGGGTTAAAAAATAGACAATATCATGCTTTCCACAGACGAACGTATGGGCATTGCTAGTCCAATTCCATTGCTAGGCCCAATTCTCTTTGGAGGGTATAAAAACTGTACTTTGGCGGGGTCGCTCTGGCAAGGGCTGTGGGGGAAATATTTCACCTTTGTCATAAAACTCCAAAAATTAATGCTTGGGATAATTATATACAAAATTAAAATTACTTTTTTTTATAGGGTCATTTAGAGGGCAAAGGGGAAGAGGGCGTAGGGCAGAAACAGGTAGACATAAAGCTCTAAAAATAAATGCTTGGGATGATTATATACAAAATTTAAAAAAAAATTTTTTTGGTAGGGTCATTTAGGGGGCGAAGGGGAAGGAGGGGGTAGGGCAGAGTAGTACCAGGTATCGTCTCAGCTTCGTCATTAAAGCTTAAAAATGTTATTTTTAAGGAATTTAGGCTTAAGTAAAACAATTTGTTAAATTTTTATGATATTTTTGCCTATAATAACGCCCACTAAAGTGGGCGGGGTCAAAAAAAAATTTTATTTTATGGCTCCAAGTTTAAGGCGTTGGACCGCATTTGACATAAAAATATATCATTTGCTTAACAAAATAACCAAAAAACTTTAAAAATTATGTTGTTTTTTCTGGATTGGTTCAGTTCTTCTTAGGGGAACTTTTTTCCCCCTAGCCCGATTTAGTCCATCTTCGAACTTAACCTGCTCTAAGCTTCAAAATATATTTATAATAAATTTCAAGAGTCTAGCTCTTTTCGTTTGGACTGAATCGTGATTTCCACAGACGGACGGACATACGGACGGACGGACATGCTCAGTTCGTCTTAGATTTCATCACTGATCAAGAATATATATACTTTATGGGGTCTGAGATGGATATTTCGATGCGTTACAAACGGAATGACAAAGTGAATATACCCTCCAAATTCTTTTTTGGAGGGTATAATAACGGGTGGCTCAAATACAAATAACTTTTTAACGGTGAAGTGCACCAAAGATCGAATGCGAAATTTCAAAGCCTCCGCACTTATGAAAATGGTATCGAATTTTTTCGCCTGATGAAGTGAAGCATTAAAATAGCCACAACAGATTCTCTATCTTGCCATCTTTCTTCGTCTGTCTTTTAAACACTATCGCCTCCTTTCTAATTCCAGCTCAGTGCAGTGCATATGAAGGGCTCATCCTCTGAAGGCTGGTCCTACTAAAATAAATAATTAATAAATAAAACAAATGGACCTTTTTGTCTATCCACTTGTTATTAGTGAGGACGAATATGAAACTGGTGGAGATTATTTCAAGTGTTGCTTTTTCTAATCTGTTTAACTTTGTAATATTTTCAGTCCTGACTGTTGTCCTTAAACAATATCATCGAAATAAACTTTATCTGAATTATTATACAAATAACTGTGAAATGTTATTATTTGTTACCCTGTGTAATGAAATTTGTCTTCCTGTCTGCATAAAATATACAAGATATTCGCATTAAAATACTTGTAATGAGTGCGTAATATTTAAAAATTTATTTGCTGATTTGAATAAATGAAGGTGCTTTAAAGCTTGAGCAATATTAAATATTTTTGTTGTTGTCTTACATACAGACACACAATTCGTGGGAGTTTGTTGCCATTCTATGCACACCGAATAGTAATCAATGAGTCATTTTGAGAAATATCATGAAGACGTCTAGATTTTGGTACATCAGCTTGTGTTGCTTGTATATAAATAACTTTTGCTTTTTCGTACCCAGTCGTTGTTTATATTAACAGCAGCAACACGTTTCACGGTTTCACCGGCAGCGTATTCTTTTGCTATTCTCATTAGGGAATTAAACTAAAGAGCGTTTATCGCGCTATTCGATTCATATTACTTACGCTTGTTGTGTCATATCTTCGCCAAAACGCGTATCTTGTGGGATTAAGAAAATTCTTATAAAGAGTGTGTCAATAAGAATGTCAATTTAAAATAATTCTTTTTTTATTGTGACTTTTTAATGGGATTGTAATGAAGGCATGTTCGATTCGCTCCACTTTATATCTTCGGAATAAACCTATTTTACAGCTGCCAAATTTCAGAGTTGCCATTTGCACAAAAAATATTATGAAGACTATATTTAAAAAGTGCATTCGTACTGAGACACCCTGTATGTTTGATATTTGAAGTTTCACATAAATTACACTCTAATTTTATAATGCATGTATTTGTTACTGTTTATTTTCGCATCACACAAGCACAATTATGCATTTAGTAGTTAAGCCAAAAAGAATCTATAATATAATTGCCAACTTCAAGAACAGCTGGGCATATAATTGTAATCGCTTAATCTAAATGATCGGATATGACAAGTGATCTTGCTATTTCTGTTGTATTGTGGTGAATTGTTTTGGTAATATTTTAATGTCATTCACTTGTTGTAGTTGTTGTTGTATCAAATCTAGGCCATTTATGACGCATACTCTAAATTGAATATGAATAAAAAAAGAAAATTGTTTGTTCTTTCTAGAACATTCTGTTATTTTACTTTTTCTTACAAAAAACAAATTCACAATTTAGCAAATAACAATTTTTTTTCTTTTGAATGTCAATTTTATTTTAAATTTAGAAACGAGTACATATACATACATACATATTTGATTTATGTAGATAGTTTATCAAATAGCTAATCGCCGCACAGTGGGGACGACTGCAAAAACAATGAAATTAAATCTAAGTTTTTTTTAATAATTAACCGTTTACATATAAAAATATTCTAGACACATTGCCCTTCAATAAATTTAAGTATATTTTTTTAACTCCGACCAGTACTCAGGGGATGACCCCTACATGTGCAGTACATTGCGCCTGAACTACAAGCGAGGGGATAGCATTGAGAAGACGGATGAACAAGGATGAGAAGATAGAGCATTTTTGTAGTTATTTCAACCTTTTTGCTAAGAAAAGAAACAAGGCTGTTTTCAAATATGAACCATAGATATTAAAATGTTAGATAGATATTGAATGTCATCTAGACTTGGTTTTATTTTCTTCAAATATCTGTGATGGCGTTGATAAATTTTAAATTTCAAAAAGCGATTGAAAGTGTACTAACATCAGTTCTCGTATTCAATTTCATAATAAAATAGTTATAATAAACACCTGCTATCACAATCAACTAGGCCGCCTCAAAACAAAACAAAATACAGTACTAATAGTAAATGTGTAGCGGCTTTCGAAAACACTTGTTCTGGTCTGCTGTGTAAGTTTCTTTGTACCTCGGGATATTTATCATGCATGCTATGAATAAGTGTCTATAAGTTTTAATTGAATTATATATGGTTTAATTTAACGTTTTTTCGGTTAAACGCATTTTCTGTTAAGCGATTTAAAATGCTTGGAAATTTATCTAAATTAATAAATAAATATATTTTTAAACAAATAAAAAAAATAATTCGATAAAATTGTTTTAATAAAATATGTTTGTCTAAATTTCTGGCTCATTGAGGCCGTCACAAAATAAAGCAGAAAAAATTAATGGCAAAATAAACAAGCATCCACTTGAAAAGATTTTGCATCGATGAACTGAAGAATCTAGATGGAAATTCAGGTAATTCCGTGATACGAAATTACGTAATGCGTATTAATCAATTACGAAATTTGTGCATTACGCGTTACGTAATGTGTATTACATATTACGTAATTGTGTATTACGTAATCGTGCATTACGTATTACGTAATTGTACATTACGTATTACGTAATTGTACATTACGTATTACGTAAATGTGCATTGCGTATTATGTAATTGTGCATTACGTATTACGTAATTGTGCATTACGTATTATGTAACTGTGCATTACGTGTTACGTAACTGTACATTACGTGTTACGTAAATGTACATTACGTATTACGTAATTGTGCATTTCGTATTACGTTATTGTGCATTACGTAATTGTGTATTAAGTAATTGTGTATTACATATTACGCAACTGTATATTACGTATTACGTAATTGAGCAATACTTATTACTTAATTGTGGATTACGTATTACGTAATTCTGTGTTACATATTACGTATTTGCGTAGTACTTATTACGCATCTGGTTCAAACAAATTTTATATATATACATATATTTTTGTTAAACTTTTTGATTCCGATATCAGATTTGTCATACTATCTTGACTTTATCAAATTAGGTCGCCCCAGAAACATATTTTTCTCCTCTGGTATTCACAGGAAGTCAGGTTTAAGCAAAGTCTCAGAATTTCTTATCAACCACTGTTTTTTTTTGTATGACTATTCATCACCAGCAACAGAAAGAATCAATGCATTTTGTAAATGTGTTTGTGATTTTTTTTTATATTAAATACAAAACTTTTTTTTCAATACGTTTGTATGTAGTATTTGTTTATCTGTTTCATTAAGAGCTCGTCTAGACATAAATAAAGTTATTGAACAAAATATAAAGTTCAATATTGAGGGAAAAAACTGTTTTGTTGCATTTCGACTGGCATCAGTTCCCACATTTTTACAAAAAAAAAATATATATAAAAAAATTATGCCATAAATAGCTTAACACCTTGGTTCATTACACCCAAATCTTGCTGCAAACCAAAGTTGTAAAAAATATATGAAGGGATTACATTTGGCTATACAAAATTTTATATACCCTTCAGCTAATTTTATATAAGTTAAATAATAAAATAATTTCATGCTTTAAATTTAATCAATGTGAAATTTTGAGTAAATTTTTGTTAAAATTTCCGAACGGAATTGATTTCGCATTTCGCTTTCTCAGAAAATGGACAGCAAACGAATTCTTCGTTATGAAATTATTTGTAGTATTACGAACGGAATTACCTAATAAAATTAAAAAAAGATTTCATTCGGAAAAATTGTTCTCTGAGGAACTAAAATACAGAAACAATTCCGTTTCCGAACGCAATCGGATTCTGAAATCTTTCACTGAGAATATTCTCACAAAAACCCTAAACTGGTTCCAGTACACGATATAGAACCATACGAGATCCTATTTTCCGATCATAGTTATGGAACATATTTTAGCTATTGCGTTACTTTATGTCAACAAGAGAACATCCAAAACAAAATATTCTAAACAGTGCAAACGGCCTGACAAACCTGCACTTATGTACGTACGACCGTGTGTAAGGCATAGCCTACCAGCCAGCTTGTGGTAAATGCAACTGCACAAATTATGTTTTGACATAATGCAACCCCACGTACACAAACGACTGCAAGAGAACTGAATATTGGGTAACATTTTTGCAACAATAACAACATTTTCTCAGGGAACAAAGTGCAGACACATTTAAAAGCTCAATATCAATCTGACTGACTGCAAAAATATACGTGCAGTGCACACAGGCACAAACGAGCTTAATAAATCCATCAGCATGTAAGTCAGTCAGTCAGTCAGTCAGTCAGTCAGTCAACCAGCCAGCCATTCAATCATGCATTATTTTACTTTATTTATGCCGCCAGTATACAAAACATTAAATGAGAACCTACAAGTGCAAAGTCAAGTAAGTCATTAAAACAATCTTTTTACTACGCAATTTTATTTATTTATTATCTTTTCATATCGTATTTTTGAAGTTTTTTATTTCACTATAATGCGCTACAATACGTACTTGTACTTGGTAAATATTTACTGACAGACAGGCAGAGAGACGGAAAGACATCGGTAGGTTTTTATTTTTTTTGGTGTGTTTCTTGTTAACACAAGTACTCGACGTCATAAAAATATTACATATCGTTCTAGCTGCACACAGAGTAGATTCTACACCTCAGTCTGGAGTAATAATAGTGTAACAGTGTATTCCTCTTACTGGCATGCACTCATACATTCATACCTACTCGTACTTGCACTAGTATTTTTAATTATTCTATTTCAATACACAAACTTCCGTATTCAGCCGTATCATATTTTATGGCCGATTTCATATGCGCATCATATGACTCGTATTATGTGTAATGTCGTCTCACACCCGGCTGGTGTTATTGACATTGGAGTAATACACGTGTAGTCTGTCAAATTTACAATTATGTTGTATGTGCTAAGTAGAAATTCAGCGAGAACTCTTTAGTGTGCGGAGAGAAAACAAAACAAGAGCGTAGATACGAATCTGTAATAGCTTATACATTTAGCGGTTTCAAAGCCGCCCGTCTGACAAAGCTGTCAGCTGAAGTGTGATTTGGTTGGTGAAAGTGTGGCCATCTACGAATACAGATCGTTTAACAACCGAAGAAGGCGTAAAAATCATGGTGAAATATATATTACGCGGCAGCGCCAAGCCACATGACAGTTTTTTACTCAACCCATGGAGAGTCTGCATTGATGTCAGATCCTCCGTGAGTTCATGAGATCGTGCATGTGTGCACCACTACCATAAAATAATTTTTCTTCATAAATCCAGCAAAAGAATTTCATTAGAGTTTTTTCACAAATCCAATAAAAATTTCGAGATATTTCTTAAAATTTTTTCATTGTAATGGGTGTTTTTATACCTTCCAAAAAATAGTATGGAGGGTATATTTACTTTATCATTCCGTTTGTAACACAACGAAATATCCATCTGAGACCCCATAAAATATAAATATTCTTGATCAGTGATGAAATCTAAGACGATCTGAGCATGTCCGTCCGTCCGTTCGTGTGTGGAAATCACGCTTCAGTCCAAATGAAAAGAGCTAGACCCTTAAACTTTTGTATGAATATATATTGAAGGATAGCACAGGTTAGGTTCGGAGATGGTCTAAATCGGGCTAGGGCGAAAAAAGTTCCCCTAAGAAGAACTAAACCAACCCAGAAAAAGCAACATGATTTTTAAAGTTTTCTGGTTATTTTGTTAAGCTAATGATATATTTTTATGTCAAATACGGTCCAACACCTTAAACTGGAGCCATAAAATAATAAAAAAGTATTTGTTGACTCCGCCCACTTTAGTGGGCGTTATTATATGCAAAAATAGCATACAAATTTAAGAAATTGTTTTACTTAAGCCTACGTTCCTTAGAAATAAAATGTTTAAGCTTTCATGACGAAGCTGAGATGATACCTGGTACTCCTCTGCCCTACCCCCTCCTCCCCCTTCACCACCTAAATGACCCTACCAAAAAAAAAAAATAAATTTTTAATTTTGTATGTAATCATCGCAAGCATTTATTTTTAGAGTTTTATGACTGCCTGTTTCTGCCCTACCCCCTTTTCCCCGTAAATGACCCTATAAAATAATATAAAAAATTTTATTTTGTATATAATTATCCCAAGCATTTATTTTTAGAGTTTTATGACAAAGCTGAAATGTTTCCCCCACAGCCCTTGCCAGAGCGACCCCGCCAAAATACAGTTTTTATACCCTCCAAAGAGAATTGGACCCTATAAAGTAAATATGTATATTCTTGATTAATGATGAAGTTTAAGACGATCTAGTAATGCCAATACGTTCGTCTGTGGAAAATATGATGTAGTCTATTTTTGGACCCCACCCCTTTAGTGGGCGTTGACGTACGATATTATATAAAGGAACTCTGTCCCACCAAGTTAAACATTTTAAATTCACTTACTAAATATTTGGAGGGTATTTAAGATTCGACCCGGTCGAATATAACGTTTTTACTTGTTTATGTTTAATATCAAAAAAAAGTTGTTGTTCTTATTTTTCCAATTTATATACGTATATATATATATATATATATATATATATATATATAAATATATATATATAAATATATATATATATATATATATATATAATGGCAACACTATATTTGTTTATTGCTGCCCGTCAAAATAGAAAATAGCCTAAGTTGGCAGCAGCAGCAAATGCTGTTGTGCAGTCCTGCTGCTGAGCTGCCTTCGAAATAATCGTTTTCATTTAAACACATGGATTTTATTTTTGACATATTGCTGCTTGCTGTCTGCTGTCGTCTATGTGTTTAGAGCTTCAGGGTGTATATATGTATATTTCGACATGGCTAAAGCACTCTTGCAAATATAGTCGTTCAAACGTGGCTACTTCTCAAGCATCACGCGGTTTTTATGATCATTATAGTCGACCTAAGGCACTAGGAATTGTTAGGATTATAAAGAAATTTCAAGAAACTGGAACCGTTACGGATGTGGTGAGGACCCAGCATCAGTGCTGTGTACACACTGCCGCAGATATCGCTTCCTTTCAGTACTTATGTAAGTCTGGCGCTGCGTAAACGAAACTTGGGCAAAATTAAACTGCGCAATTTATTTATTTGAACAAAATAGCTGAAGAAGTCAACGTGTGTAAATACTGGCTAAAGCAATAAAAAGAAGAAAATCAAAACAAAACAAAAATGGAGGTATTTTTTTATTTTTATTAATTGATATTTTATTGGAGTCAACTATCATGACTCTATTCTATAAAAAAATTATGTTGATAATATATTTTCTTCAACTCCTCAAAAATCACAACAACAATTGAGCTTTGCCAACATAAAATACACAATTGAATTAAGATTTATAGGCTAATTATTCGAAATTTTTTCTTTTAAATTCAGAAAGACATGAAAATATTCGAAGGCACAAAGGACAGTCAACATTAGTTTTTAGTTCATCAACTTACACAGCAGAGCAGAACAGCTGTTTTCGAAAGCCGCAATGCTTTCATCATCAGTGCTCATGTGTTTGTCACCACTTATTAGTTCGTTATCTGCAATGAAATTCGAATTAGACGCCACAGTTTCCAGAATGCTGGCCATATGCTACGGCTCAGTTTTAGATACTTGAGCAAATATAAAAATCGTTAAAATTTTTTTACTCAGTTCACTGTGCAAATAGCACAAACCCTCCCCGTATACTAGGAGGTGAACTTGCGTAGTATGTGGCCAGCATTTTTTTTTTTTTTTTTTTTAGGAGTAGGACCAGCACTCAGGGGATGGCCCCTATATATGCAATGCATTGCGCCGGAACTGAAAACGAGGGGATAGTATTGAGGGGACAGATGAAAGATGAGAAGAATTTTTTTTTTGTAGCTTTTTCAACCTTTTACTTCGCCGGCTAATTTTTGCTACAGGGCCGACGAAGGTGGGTGCTGTTACTATGCTTTTTAGTACATGATAGTGTCAGCCGCTGCCAATTAGTGAAACTGTGGCGCATAACTCGAATTTCATTGAAGATAATGAATTGGACCATAAGTGGTTTCTACAAGACGGTGCCAGAAGCTGCATAACATGACCAATTTTGGCGACATCAATTGGCCGCCAAGATTACGTGACTTGTCAAAGTTAAACTTGGAGAATAGGAGGCATTCGAAAACCAACATTCGTCAAGTCATTGGAAAAATACCGCCCTCAAAATTATCGACAGTTATCATACTATATGATAAATTGCTTAAAAAACAATTCCATGCCATTTTACTATTGACTGGTTAGTAAATTAAAAACAAGTTTTTTCGCTCTCATTGATTTAAGGCCATGTGGCTGCAAACGATCCACATGTTGTATGTAAGTAATTAGATGTATGTGTGTAGAACGTGAGCCGTGTCTCGAACACAATAAAATTGCCTAAAAAGGGCAAAAGAATAAAAATTTTTGTTTGCTTTTTATTAAAAAAAAAATTTTCAAAATTCATTGAACTTTGCCAACTAAACACACACACACGCACATAAAATTTGAGTAAGTTTGAACGTTTACAGAAGGTAACAAAGCCCAACAACAACAACAACATATCAATGTATTGTATGAGAGATCTTTATTCTCAAATTGTTCCGTACGCATGTAACTACACTTGTATTTGTGTGTAGGTATGAATGAATGTGGCCAGAAGCAAGAAGTAGTCAAATACACCTGCGGCGTATTTGAGAATAATATTTATAAACATACAAACACCAGCCCCCTTTTAAAGTTTATAGTGGGCCTTTTGATAAGAAGGTACAGTGTAATCATACTTACTAACACGGAATGACAAAGTGAATATACCCTGCAATTCTTCTTTGGAGGGTATAAAAAATAGGGGAGATAATATGCAACCTTGTCTCACGTGCACCGCCACAAGCAATTGTCTTATAATGCAATCGATATGAATTGATCGATATTCCTTTGTAGGTGATCGTTAGGTGGCCAGCTACTCTGAAATGCATCAATACGAACATTTTTGTGAAGTATTTCAAGGATCAAACATCAATTATATTACCAAAGAATTATTTTACTTTGTCTGTGGTATTCTGTGTGTGTGTGTATAATAAACTGTTTATGTGTTAACAAAATTGGAACTGCGTACGCAATAGTATTTAGGTTTATGGTACAGAACTTTTCAAAAGTTTAGGTAAAGCGTGTTTTTTAGAGTGTCGCAACAGCAGAGTAACGCGTGCAAAATGGTTGAAATTTTTAATCAAAACGTTTGAAGGTCGAATCTTAAATATCCTCCAAATATTTAGTAAGTAAATTAAAAATGTTCCTTTTAAGACATCTCTGTACCCAATTTGAAATATTATTGCCCTTCTTGCAGTCTTGTTGTCATATCGTACTGGAGCAATTAAGCGAATAAAATTTACTGCCGATTTCACAATGTCGACAGAGTTCTTTCTTGCGTCTAAAAACGTTTGAAACAAAAACAATTTAGAAAATATTGCTTTTGTTTCAAATATATTTGTACGACAGAAACAATTCATTGTGAAATAGGCAGTTATGCAAAATTTTTGTTCTGCAGTTATATTTTCAAAGCACTTATCCGAATTGGGCAATTAAGCGTAAGTGCAATTAAACTAGCAATTTTGTTTGAAGAATGGAAATTTATTTAAGCCTGAAAATTATTTAAGCATGGGTTAATTAAACAGTTAATACTGTCTTTAGCATAAAAATTTTTCGAATTGAATGAGAATTGTTCAACAGAAAACTCTCAGCAAAAATGAATTTTGTGGGAACAAAAATTTTACCCTGTTGAATACAAGTGTTCCATAAAGCTGGAAATGAAATTTCTTTAAAATATTCAAGTAACACACAGAGGGGATAATTTCTTAAGCCAGGAGAAGGGCCAGCTAGGGGAAATTAATACATACACGACATTCACGAAATGAAAGACTATAATTTATTAACCAAAAGACGTTTCTTAAGGCTCTTCTTAATCTTAATCTTCATCTTAAATGCCCTCCAAATATTTAGTAAGTGAATTTGAAATGTTTAACTTGGTGGGACAGAGTTCCTTTATATAATATCGTACGTGAACGCCCACTAAAGGGGGCGGGGTTCAAAAATAGACAATATGATGTTTTCCACAGACGAACGTATGGGCATTGCTAGACCGTCTTAGACTTCATCACTGATCAAGAATATATATACTTTATGGGGTCCAATTCTCTTTGGAGGGTATTAAAACTGTATTTTGACGAGTCGCTCTAGGAGGGGCTGTGGAGGAAATATTTCACCTCCGACATAAAACTCTAAAATAAATGTTTGGGATAATTAAATAC
Source organism: Linnaemya tessellans (assembly GCA_951800035.1). Classification (NCBI taxonomy): domain Eukaryota; kingdom Metazoa; phylum Arthropoda; class Insecta; order Diptera; family Tachinidae; genus Linnaemya; species Linnaemya tessellans. The sequence goes on from OX637535.1 coordinate 48,348,846, forward strand.
AATAAAAAAAATTTTTTTTGATAGGGTCATTTAGGGGGCAAAGGGGGAGGAGGGGTAGGGCAAAGTAGTACCAGGTTACGTCATTAAAGCTTAAAAATTATATTTTTAAGGAATTTAGGCTTAAGTAAAACAATTTGTTAACTTTTAACACTATTTTTGCATATAATAACGCCCACTAAAGAGGGCGGGGTCCAAAAATTATTTTTATTTTATTTTGTGGCACCTTCTTTGACATAAAACTATATCATTTGCTTAACAAAATTACAAAAAAAAAAAAACTTGAAAAATTATGTTTTTTAGAGGTTGTTTTTATGTTGGAACAGCACTCAGGGTGCTGACCCCCATATGCAATGCATTGCGCCGGAGTTCCCCAAAAGTTCTTCTTTTGGGGAACTTTTTTCCCTCTTTCCCCATTCAGGCCATTTACGAACGCGATCTATGCTATTTTTTATTCCGTGTGTAACGCAGCGAAATATCCCTCTAAGCCCCATTAAGTACCTATATTCTTGACCTTTCATCAGCTAAGACTATCTAGCCACGTCTGCCCATCTGTATGTCCGTCCGTCTGGGCAAATCAGGATTCAGTCCAAAACGAAAAGAGCCAGATCCTTGAAATTCGGTATAAATATAACTTGAAGGATAGCACAGGTCAAGTTCGTAATGTCTCCTCCACGGACCCTACCGGAGTGACCCTTACAACATAGAGTTTTAATTTACTAAATATTTTTAGGGTATTCAAGACTCGAGCGCAGCCTTATATACACGTATTCTATTTTTGCCAGGTTGTAGTTGGCAGATTGATGTGCTGAATGTGTGCAGTATAACAATCATCTGTTATTAGAAGAATTTTGTATTTAGTAAATGATTCAATATATAATTTTATGCTTGCCCTAAAAAATGTTATTACGAAAGGTTTTCTTTGTTTAATATGTAATATATAACATTTTATCGTGGGCATAATTGAAAATAAATCAAAACTTGTTGTCCCTGGCTATCCAATTCAGCTGACCTCGTAATTCTACTCTTCACATCCTACGCGCCAAAACAGAGTAACTGAACCATTTCGGCAGACGTATGGGCAGAATGCGAAAAAACGTAGAACACGTTATGAGGACTTTGCATTCAAGCATAATTGAAATATATTAATTTTCTTTTATTCAATCAGGGTCAACGACATGCATGACTGAACGAGTCAGTACATAAAATCTTGCTAATACATTTTTTTTACAGCTTTAGCATAAAACAGTTTACAACGAAGTAGAAACGTAAAATTTGAAAAATTAAAACGAGTACTCGAATATTCGAATGCATTTTCATCTTCAAACTTCGAATGCATTTTCATCTTCTATCACTAAGTTATTTTGGTTCGAAGAATGTCCTTTAAATATTCGAGCAATTCGACTAACAGCTGTAGTTGGCATGTGTATAAATATTGCATTCCAACATTTTTTTATTTTTTAATGATTTTCTATTTAGAAATCAATATGAAATAAAAAGTTTAAAATTAAATTCAGTTTCAAGCTTTTGTTTTTATATATTTGTTCTGATTTATTATGACTTAAAATTTACTTCTAAATAAGAAATGAAAACAAAAACAGCGAAACAAATAACAGCATCGAAATAAAAAATAATTTGAAAAAAAAATAATATACGAAAAACCCGCCAATCATTAAAACAGACGAAACTAAATACTAAAATGAAATAAATAAAAACAAACAAGATCTGTAGCAAAAACGCTTTCTAAGTTTTGACCAAAATCCACAAAAGCTACAATTGAAATGAGTTATTTTGATAATATAGAAATATATTACGTTCGTTATTTGTTTCGTTTTTCTGCGCACTTTAACTAAAAGTCAATAACCCTTGCGATATTTTATTACTTTTTGTTATTATTATTTTTTTTTTTCCTAATTTACCTTCTAAGCAAAAATTCTTTTGTTCACTTTTAGCTTTTTCTCCGTTTTATATTTTTCGTTACTGATAAATTCTGTATTTCTTTTTTTTCTAATATTTAATTTTGAAATCTAAACATGACGTGGCTGGTTTTTTATTACACTCTCGTTACACAGAGTGTAATGACACCAAATTGAAGAGAAACCAAAATGAACAAAAATAATTCTTAGTTAACACTCACACATTCACAATGTCTCCTCAAACCACTTTTACTGAACATCCTTAATAGCCAAAAATTGGCATTTTTGGAAAATACAAAAAAACCCAAATAATTAAAAATTTAAGTGACAGCACACTTTTACTTAAACGCCCGTAGGTTCTAGAACGTTTGCCATTATTTTGGCACTGATGGATGTACAGTCGACTTCGTTTTAGCGAAAATGAAAATTTGTAAGATTTCGGATAAATGAATTCTGTACTTTTAAAAATTTTCTATAAAACGAAAATACGCCCTTAGAAAGAAAGCAGATATGAATTGGTTTTGATAAATAATTTAAAAAAATTATACATATATCCAAAATTATTTCCAAAAATATGTGGTGGCAACCACAATATACATGAGCACTGATGATGAAAGCATTGCGGCTCTCGAAAACAGCTGTTCTGCTCTGCTGTGTAAGCTGAATAACTAACAAACTGATGTTGACTTTCCTTTGTGCCTTGAAATATTTATCATGTCTTTCTGATTTAAAAACAAAAAATTTCGAACAATTAGCCTATAAATCTTAATTCAATTTATTATTTCCAAAATATGTTTTTAAAATATCAATTAATTACAATTCTCCATTCACAGTAGTCTTCATAAAATTTATTATAAGATCATCATCACCATATTCCAGATGTCGATATTGTTCTATATACGCCAACTCCTTTATAAACTTCTGGCACGATGTTCTATAACATACGAGAAGTTTTCTTATTAACAAAAAATTACAAATTATGTTTGTCGGCATACTTTTTGTAGGGCGATTCATATAGCAATATGTTCCTTGTTATATGAATCACCCTGCTTTTTGCATAAATTGTAAAGTAAAATATATATTCAATCAAATTCATAGGATATTACTGTTTGTGGCATGTTTTAATTCAGATGGACACGATTAATATTCAATTTAATTATCCAGAACACACAGCAGAGCAGAACACATGTTTTCGAAGGCCGTTACACTTTCATCAGCAGTTGGTTGGTTGGTTGGTATACGTGGCTGCCTGTATCCCACAAGCATTCAAGTAGGATCTCTGAGATCCCGTTTTGAAAGACCACTCCAATCGTCAGTGTCAACCTATGTAGAACCGAATCCAGATCCCGGATACGGTGATGGATGCCAGGTCCAACCTGTCTCATCGAGGAATCTAATAAGGTCACCTAGACCTATAACTGATAGCTCCGAAAGATCGCATATTACACTGTTGCTTAAGAGTCTGTGTCTCGTATGGTGCAATGCCGGGCATTCACAAAGCAAGTGATAAACTGTCTCTTCCTTGCCCTGATCCCGGCAGCTGCGACAGAATGCATTATAGGAGAGATCTATGTTACCAGCATGTCTGCCTGTTACCCAGTGCCCCGTCACTACTGCGACGAGTCTTGAGATGTCCCTACGGTTCCTGTTGATCAGCTGTGCTGTCCTCCTGTCGTTGTAGGAGGGCCACATACTTCTGGCCACCCTACACGTGTCCAGCTTCCAGCAGTACTCATGTATATTTTTTTCTTATCACAACTTATTTATATAAATTTCATTTTTAAATAGTATACGAGAAGTGTCTGAAAGGGATTCTACATTCTTTATTATTCTGTGGTTCACTGGATGTAAACAGTTCGTTCGAAGCGTGCAGTTCCCCATTAAATTTTAGAGCCTGAACACTGAAAATTCTCCTTAGCAATAAATACTTTTATTAATCTTAATCAGATTGTGAATATGATCCTCTAAAGCAGACATAGGCACAAACACATCAAAATTTTGAGTTTGTGTGTGTGTCTCACAATTTTGTAAGCAAACGAGCATTCTCCCAACCCTTAAATAATTTTTTTCAACAAGCGCTCAAGCAACAGTCTTGGTGGGAAGCTTGTGATAGACTGAATTTTGAATCACAATTTTTGTGATTTGTGAGTAACTACAAATACGTGTGACTCTCAAGAGCGAATTTATATACATCTGAAGTGTGCTCACCCACATTGCCTGTATCTGCTCTAAAGCCTCAGATCACATCGACATATTGTACAATTTCTAGCCCTTGCTGCAGCCACTCAATTTTGGCCATCTCAAGCTTTTTTGAAAAATACATTTTTCAAGAAGTACAAAAGTTATTTTGATACGGTGGTCCAACGGTGTTGCTCCTTAAAAGATCGTATTATTATATTATAGTTTGTAAGGATGTATTCCCTAAACTGTTTAAATAGAATAGTTCTTTGATTTAATGGCTTTAAGAATGAGGTAGCATTGACAGGCAAAAACGAAATATTTTTCTATTTTATAATAACAAACTTTTCCAGTTGCTTTAAATTTATTCTGATAAAAATAGCTGGCCTGGAAATCGATCGAAAATAATTTATAGAAATAATTTTTATTTAACGATTTTTCCAATTAAATTGTATAATGTATATATTTTTTTTTTTTTTGAAAGTTTGACCTTTCTCATGCATCAGTATCAATGTTGCCATATCAAACATTAACATAAAAATATATGTAAATATTTTTTATTTCAATTTTTTATGACAATTCTTAATTAAATAAAACTTGTTAACTTTTTTAAATTAAAATCTAATTCCAAAAACAACACATTTTACGACACAATAATCGCCAGATTGTTTTTAGTTGAATGTATCATTTGTACGCAATGCCGCCTGCCTGTACAGCAACAAAGTTGCATAAAATCTTTTTATACCCTCCAAAAAGTAAATTGGAGGGTATATTCAGTTTGTCATTCCGTTTGCAACGCAGCGAAATATCCATCTGAGACCCCATAAAGTATGTATTTATATATATATATATATATATATATATATATATATATATATATATATATATATATATATATTTATATATTTATATATATTCTAGATCGGTGATGAAATCTAAGACGATCTGAGCATGTCCGTCCGTCCGTGGACATCACGATTCAGTCCAAACGAAAAGAGCTAGACACTTGAAATTCGGTATAAATATATTTTAAAGCTTGAGCAGGTTAAGTTTGGAGATGGGCTAAATCGAGCAAGAGGGGAAAAAGTTCCCCTAAGAAGAACTAAACCAACCCAGAAAAAACAACATAATTTTTAACGTTTTTTGGTTATTTTGTTAAGCAAATGATATATTTTTATATTAATGAAGGTCCAACGCGTTAAACTTGGAGCCATAAAATAAAAATAAATAATTTTTGGATCCCGCCTCCTTTGTTGGGAGTTATCATATGGGCATATCCAGAAAAAAGTCCACCTTGATCGAAAAATTAAAAGTTAACAAACAGATTTTTTCCTAATGTATTATAAAAGAGAAACTTCTAAAATAAATTAAATTTAGGAGCTCAAAGCTTTCTTTTGTTGGGATGGTGAAATACTGAGCTACAAGTTTGAAGTTCCCGTTTTTGTAAGTGTTTCTTAACTTCAAGGGCATTTTCTCTTTATAATTAACATTCCTAAAATCAATTTCATAATAATACTCTTAATGCAAAACTGTTGCTACAAACATATTTAATCATAAAACAAATGCAAAAAATAAATTTAGTATTTTGTAGTTTTTATATAATTTTCTAATATTTATGTCTTTTTCGCATTTTTTTAACATAATAAAGTAAAGTGGAAATTTTAGTAATGTAACGCCAGTAACGTAACGCCAGACCAATTTTCATAAAAGAAAAAAAGGAAAAAAGATATGTTCAATTTATAACTTGGAAAATAAATGTATATTGGTCCAAAACCTATCAAAAAAAATTTGATTAAAAATACTTGCCCAATTCGCAGAGTTCAACAATTTTGTTATCAAAGTCAAATCGCACTTCCGTTTTTTGTAACGTAACGCCAGGTCACTTTTTGGAGTAAATCTTGAAATTCTTAGGCTCAACTATTTCCATTTTTTGGCTGAATATAGAGCTATCCAATCACTTCTCTAATGTGAGAAAAAAACTTTTTTAAATTCTGGTTTTTAACGTTTTTTTTCAACATATCGTCGTACAAAAGTAACGTAACGCCAAAATGGAAATGCCCATATGCAAAAATAGTGTAAAAATTTACCAAATTGCTTTACTTAAGCCTGCATTCTTTAAAAATTACATTTTTAAGCTTTAATGACGAAGCTGAAGCGAAACCTGATACTACTCTGCCCTACCCCCTCCTCCCCCTTCACCCCCTAAATGACCCTATAAAAAAAATTACATTTTGTATACAATTATTTCAAGCATTTATTTTTAGAGTTTTATGATTTCCGATTTCTGCCCTACCCCCTCCTCCCCCTTTGCCCCCTAAATGACCCTATCAAAAATTTAAATATTAATTTTGTACATAATCATCCCAAGCATTTATTTTTAGAGTTTTATGACACTCTGTTTCTGCCCTACCCTTCCTCTCCCATTGTTCCGTAAATGACCCTATAAAAAAAAAAATTAATTTTATATACAATTATCCCAAGCATTTATTTTTAGAGTTTTATGACAAAGCTGAAATGTTTCCCCCACAGCCCGTGCCAAAACGATCCCGCCAAAATACTGTTTTATACCCCCCAAAGAGAATTGGACCCCATAAAGTATATATATATATATATATATATATTTTCTTGATTAGTGATGAAGTCTAAGACGGTCTAGCAATGCCCATACGTTCGTCTGTGGAAAACATAATGTAGTCTATTTTTGGAACCCGGCCTCTTTAGTGGGCGATGATGTACAATATTATATGAAGGAACTCTGTGGGACATTTAAACATTTTAAATTCAGTTACTAAATATTTGGAGGGTATTTAAGATTCGACCCGGTCGAATATAACGTTTTTACTTGTTTGTTTTCAAATGTCACTAGTCTTTATTATGGTGTTCTTTTATTTGCAAGTTATAGCCGCATAATAATTCAGCCGTCTTATTTAAAACCAAAGTTGACAATTTATTAAATTAATTGAAAAACCAAGGGTGTCATGTCCATTTTTTTTTCATAAAAAAATATTTAAATGTGCCTTTCAGGCAATAAAGCTTACAAATAAAAATTAAATTGCTTGTGATCAATTAAAAGTGTTATACGATTTTTGAGGATAAGAATTAGTCAATAGTTAAGATCTGTTTGTTAAGCATTTAGATGAAATGTATATAATATCTATTTTTAGCCCATTGATCGAATAGTATACGGATGTATTTCTATTAAAAAATGTGTTATAGTTTCATTTTTGGCACTAAATTGAAGGAAAAAAATTTTTCTGTAATCTCTTACAAACTTTTGAGTTCCAGTTTCATAAAATACAATTCGTACAGAAATATTTATGTATATGATGAGATTTAAACAGAAATGTAATCCGTAATATTCAATTTGTAATTAGAGGCCACATCCCGACCGCTTAAGACTATTTTTCGCTGTTAGTGTCTTCAAAGGAGCACATCACCAGAAAAATGAATCGTAGTTTTTGAAAAGGCTCTAGATTCAAACCCCGGTATTCATAAAATTTAAAATGAGTTTGAAATGTATTTTAATAAATTTTTTTCATACAAAATTTTCTTAAAACAGATTTCAAATACGTTTTATTTTTTTATGAATACCGGGGAAAATGTTTTAATTTTTTTTTTAAATTGTTTTTTGTATAATTGAACAAAAGAAACAACTCAGTTGAAAATTTGAGATCTTGTGGCTACGCTTCCTTTAATGATTTAAAATCCAGGGTGTAAACTTAAACTCAGCACACCTCTTTAATAGAGGGTGTCCGCAGGGAAGGTATACTACTTTGTTGTTTGTACTGATTAAATGAAAGAGAATGGATTGATAAATAATTTATTTAATGTCGGTAATTATGTATGGATTACAATATCAGATAAATGTCCGCCTCTGTTAACCTCACAAATGCGAGACCTTTTGAGCACATTTTTCATTACATTCTCACACATTTCATGCGGTATTTCATTAATTTCATCACGAATATTTTGTTTGAGTTGCTCTAGAGCTTCTGGTTTGTTTGCATAAACTTTTCTTTTCAGATATTCCCACAAAAAGAAGCCGGGAGCAGGCGACCGTGGCGGCCAATCAATATCACCATTTCTTGAAATAACTTGTTGTGGAAAGAGGTCTCGCAGTAATTCCATTGTAATCCGATTAAAATACGTTGGTTTATCGAATATTTTTCCATAATAAATTTGCCACGTGTCTACTTCACGACTGCCAAATATGAACTGTCAAAACTAATGTTTACCAAAATGGCGGCAAAACAAAGTAGTATACCTTTCCGGTGGACACGCTGTACTATAGAAAAGTTTATAACAATCGGCCAACGCGTTTAGAGATTGCAAAATTATTTTATTAATTTCTTCAAGTAACCCACTGTACACTGGAAGTATTTTGTCCACTGATTCAGTAAATAATTGACAAACACCTGTACGTCGACGAAACTCAAGCTCTGCCGAAAACATCGTCGTTCTTCGAAATCCTGTGCAGTCAATTTCGCGTCGCTTACAAGAACTTTAGCAGCGCTTCGTTTTGTCTTAATTAGGCAATCAGCAATAGCCATCAATAATAGCAGTGGTTTCAACAGGATGGCCCCACAGACTGTGCCACATTAGATAATCTGCACGAGTGATTTGAGGCCATAATCATCTCACATAGAGGTCATGTAAATTGGCCTCCAAGATTATGCGATTTGACGCAGGTGTTTGCGAATAAGCCACAAATCAAAAAGTAGTCCATAAAGCGGATTTTGCCCTCTGCAAAATCAAATATTTGAACTATTTTTTTTTTTATTTAAACTTTTTTATACTTATGGAAAAATTAAATTGGTATTAAAAATCAAACAAAATCAAAAGAATGATTCTATGGTTGGGCAACTGAAACATGTTCCGGTACATAAAAGTAACCACCTAGAATAAATTTTATATTCAATTCAATTAAGATTAAAGGCCCAATCATAATATGCATAAGCTGACTTAAGTAAATGTAAAAAATTAACGAAAAGCCTGTCAAAGTGAATAAAAAGACACTTTTAGCTGGCCATATTGTACTTAAATGAATTTAAAGCAGGGCTCCTCAGCCATTACACTCCAGATACGAGTGCCAATCGGATTTTCTACACGTATTCACATACGCAACACGAACAGTAACGAAATTCACATCAATGAGAGAAGAGAAAATAAAAATTTTATTCATAGACAACAACAAATGCATGACTAAATTTTCAACCCGCGTTGCCGTCGTTCGTTTAAATTTTAAAGACTATCGACGCATGGTTGCGAATTTATGTACCGTTTCTGCTTTTTATGAGAGTTTCATTTTGAAAAGTAACAAAAAAAGCAGCAGTGTAATCGCATGCTACTGCTACTGCTACTTCGCTCCAAGATCTTTCCTTTACATTTTTATTATAGTAAAAAGCATCATTCTTATCATACAAACATTTATTGTTTTCAACATTTTGTATCAAATTAACTATAAATAAATCTTCATCCGCGCCTTCCATTTCAAACAACAAATAAAACAGCTGATTTTGTACAGAAAGTGCGCTCAGTTTCGCACTTTGCTAAAGCAAATGACATTTGAGAAAACTTGACGAAAAGTTTACTTAAGTATATTATGGTTATACAGATATGATGACATGTGTTCCAGCGAATGCTTAAGCTGACTTAAGCCAGCACATGCATATTATGGTTGGGCCTTAAGAGACTAATTAATCGAAAATTTATTTTAAATTCAGAATGAGATGATAAAAATTCCAAGACACAAGGGAAAGTCAATATCTGTTTTAATTATTCAATTTTCACAGCAGAGCAGAACAGCTTTTTTCGAAAGCCGCAACATTTTCATCATTAGTACTCATGTGTATTTTGTTGTCAGCAATTTTTAGGTGGCGTCCTTAGTTAATTTTTCGACCTTTTGCTATTTTCTTTTACACGTCTCTTTGTATATGAATATTGAGCTTAACCTCACTTTTTATCAAATTAAAAGACTATTGTTTTATTATACCCTTCACAAAAAAGTGAAAGGGTGTATATAGGTTTGTCATTCCGTGTGTAATTTCTTTGATATACGCATGGGACCCCATAAAGTATATATATTCTGGATCCTTATGAATAGCGATGACGATTGAGCGATGTCCGTCTGTCCGTCCGTCTGTACGTACGGGTTTCCCAAGCCCCCAGAAGAGCTAGAGACTTCGTTCTTAGGCCGTTGGATTGGAAATGAACTTAAATAGGCTGCTATTGAAATTAAGAAAGATCCGAAGTATGGTTCCAGAGCTGGGAAGCTTACACCTATTTCTCGATGCAAAATTTATACCAAAAATCAATTATATTTTTTAATGTTTGTAAATTAAACCTATTTCTTGCTTTGGGAAGCGTCAATGGTCTATTAAAAACTAAAAAAATGAAATTATTTTTTCAGGGATGGGAAATTAAAAAATTGTTCTTCGGCCCATTCCGTATTTTGTAGTGCATGTAGTAACTAAAATTGTTAAAAATTTTAGGTTTTTCTTTAACAAAACCTCTTTAGACCTCATGAAGATTGGCATTGATAAAAATATTTAAAAATTAAAATTTCGCTTCCAGGGTTGGGAAACTTAAATTTTTTTTATACATAAAAGTAACCAAAAAGGCAATTGACGTTGTTTTTTTTTTGTTGCTATCTAAAACTATTTTATATTTTAGGAAGAACAAAATTGGTATCAACAATTTCCAAAAAAATCAAAATTTCGAATCCAGGAATGGACAAGTGCAATATTTTATAGTTCATGAAGTTGACCAAAATGGTTGAAAATTGTAAATTTTTTCTTAAATAATACTACTTTATACCTCATGAAAAGTTGCATTGGTTAAAAATAAAACAAACAAAATTAAAAATTCACTTCCAGCGTTGGGAAGTTTAAAGTTTTTTTGGTACATGCAATACATTGTAGTATATGAAAGTGGCCAAAATGGTTGCAAATTTTAAGTTTTTCTTAAATAAAACGATTTTATACCTAATGAAGACTAGGATTGGTAAAAAAAAAATTTTATTTCGCTTCCAGGGATGGGAAATTGAATTTTTTTTTATACATAAAAGTAACCAAAAAGGCAACTAGCAACGGTTTTTTACTAATTAAAACTATTTTTTAGTTCAGGAAAAACATAATTGGTATCAAATATAAAAAAAAAATCAAGATTTAGATTCCAGAGTTGGATAACTGCAATATTTTGTAGTACATGAAAGTGACCAAAATGGTTACATATATTAAGTTTTTCGTAGATAAAACTATTTCATGCCTCATTAAGAACTGCATTGGTAAAAAAAATTAAATTTCGTTTCCAGGGTTGGGAAATTGAAATAAATAAAAGTAACCAAATAGGCAATTGACGTTGTTGTTTTTGCTAATTAAAACTATTTTATAATTCGGGAAGAACAAAATTGGTATCAAAATGTTAAAAAATCAAAATTCCGACTCCAGGGTTGGATATATGAAGTATTTTATGATACATGAAAGTGACCAAAGAGTTTAAAATTTTAAATTTTTTTGTCAAGTAAAACTATGTTACAACTTTTAATTAAACCTACTTCCTGTTTTAGCAAGAAGAATTACATCTGTGATGGGTATTTAAGATTCGGCACAGCCGAATATAGCACTTTTACTTGTTTTTATCGATATTTCGATACATTAATGATATTTTATAAGTGAGAAGTGAGATTAAGCTCAATATTCATATAAATGTATATACACATAAAATGTAAAGATAGGAAGCGCTTAATGAAAGACCCTGTAGATAAGCAATACCGCTCAGAATTGATGAGCAATTTAAAGTCGCCTTTATTTTCGATTTATCCAGCGTTTAGGGATCAAAATTTTGATTTAACCCTCTGTGACTGACGTGGTAGTCTAACAGACACCAATAAACATAAAATATAGTTTTGTCCCGCTATTATATAAATATCGACTCAAAAAATTCTCTAATGCAGTAGCTTCATTCTAAAAACAAAAATTAATAAATAGAATTCTATGCCATTAAACTATAGCATAAAATAATTTCGCTAGGTTTACAAAACGAAACTTGGAATATAACAGTGTCAGACAAAATAGTGTCTAACTCCCATACCTAAATACGGGCGGCAAGCGTTTTTTAGCTGTCAAAAGTTCTCATGTCCATACATTTTGTATGGAGCATACCGAAATAACGCGGCGGCAACGCTTTGCTATTGGAAAATCCGATTTTGACAGAGCGTTTTCTAATGAAGTTGGTTGCAAAAGAAGAGAATTGTAACCAGAGAAAAAGAGCAAAGATTTACAAAAGTGAAATAAATAATAAAAGAAAAAATTTGTGCACTTCGTATTAGAAAATAGAGATAAGAAAATATTTACAATATTATTATATACATACATATGTATGCACGTTTGTAATTTGTACAAAATTTCAATAACAAAATCACAAATGTCATCCGTCCAGCTGTTAAAATAATCAGGGTTGTTTAATTTGTTTGTTTGATAACCCTGTTTTTATTGTTTTTTTACATAACGCTGCCGCTTTTGTTTAGGTATGGCATTTCAGCGTTAACGCTCAGCGGAAAAAAACGTTCCGCTTTCCGCCCGTATTTAGGTATGGGTGTAATGGACTACCACGTCAGTAGATTTGCAACAACAAAGTCACGTCAGTCGCAGAGGGTTAATAAAGGTTTCATAAGCCTTTTTAGTACAAACGACTTAACTCCCACTATACATTCCCGTATACTACTATACAAGGTTTTTGCTGGGTATTTATGTACATACGACTACATCTATATTTATATCTAGAAACATCTTGCCATAATCGTATATAATCAATTTTCGTAAGAAAACCAAGTTCAAAAATTATGTCGCTTAAGCTGATTTGGCGCTTATGGCTCCATGGGAATACATGCGGCACACATCGAATAATGGGATTTTTAACCTTAACCACAAATCAAATACATGTTTTATTTTACACTTCTGTCGTGTTCAACACATAATAAAACCAGTAAAAATATGAATTATTACTAATAAATTTCATTAATATAAAAACAACAACGCCAAATTATTTGATGAATGTCTTGTAAGAGAATCTAATAAATTTAAGCGAAATGTTATTGATATTTTCTATTTCACAACTTTAGCAAATCTTTTTGTTTTGATTTTTAATAAATCTAAAGAACAATAATTCTGTTATTTATTTACATAATAAATAAATACTGGTATTATGCTCGTACCACAACTAACAAATACAATATGATGAAATGATTTGTTTACATGTAGATTTTTTAATTCTCTTAATTCTCTATTTTTTTTTAAGTGTTTTGCTGCTCGCTGTTCGCTGAGAATCCAAATTGTATCGTGGCCTTGGCTGAGTTTATTTACCCCAAACACATGCTTTCAGCTAGAAAACTAGCATTTTAGCACAAAATAGTACAACGTGAACTATTTTCCGTTGTTACGGCTGTTGTTCATAGTATTTGCCGCGCTTTTAGGCGTCTTATTAATTACATAGGACAAAAATACATACACAGAGTTGTGTCAATGTGTGTGTGTAAATTAGATATGGGACTGTGGGTAGCTAATCACTACACATCTACATACAAACATTCAAGTGTGTTTAGGAAAATCTTAATCGCAAACACGTTATACTCAAAAAAAAAATTATTTTAAAATTTTAAATATATTCTCCGGAAAATTATACATATTGTGGGATATATAAATAGATTTATGTCGAATAAAGTACCAAAATTCCTTATGGTATTATTTACATAACGTTTTCAAATTATCGTTGTTTATATTTTTGTAATTATCATATTTGGTTTCATAGATTTTATGACGCACAAATTTAAGGTTTAAAAATCTAATGAAACAAAATTTAATTTATATTAAATAATTCTCTTCTCTACTATATATTACGCACAAGTCTTATTACTGTTTTAATATTTTCAATCGTGCTAGAACACGATTGATCATGCATGATTCATGCGAATTAGGTGAGTGGTGCCCATCTCTAATGTTTATTTATGTGCATACATATTCAAATATTGTTTTCATATTATTGTTTTTAATTTCTATATGGGAATAGTTTTGCCATTTGTTTCGTCTATCCAAAATTCATTATGGATAGTTCCTGGGATTTTATTAATATACACACATACATCAACATACTTGTCAACATGTATTTGTTTAGTGATCATAGAATATTAAATATGTATATGATAGCGTTAAATAAATACTTTTGGTTTTTGATATTCAGATTTTTTTTCTGCTACATTTGTGTATAGCGTGCTACTCTTGTTTCTTAACTGAGTAGAGGTTCTCCGTCAGACTTATGAGTTTATCCTCTAGAAAGCCTTAATACTGGCTTTAGGCAAGGCATCTTTATTCTGCGAAGTCATTATTCAGAATAAGTTGAGGAGCAACTCTTAATGCCACCCCCAGGAAAGCCTTTACTCGGCGAAATTAAGATGGATTGACCCATATTGTCTGAACACAAATTTTGTTTCGGAGAGAAATTTTTTTCATATGAAGTTTGAAGTCCTTCTCCGTACAAATTTGAACTGAGTTGCCACTGTTTTTACTTTTTTTGCAGCTAAAGCTGAACTGAGCTGAGATATATGTACATATTATAATATTTTTATAGTAATTTTATGTTAATGAAATTAAATTGTGAGTGACATGTATATAATGAGGCCGCGTTGTAAAAATCACTATAAAATTCCATGCCATTTAAACGTTTTATGTAACGTGTATAAAAGTAACAATTTCTTTTCTTTGCTTTAAAATTCTTTATAATGCAGCTGATATATATTGATAAATGGAATTAACTCTGCCAAAAATTACCATCTCTGCTGGTAATTATGAGGAGAAAATGTTTATCTGAAAACGCTTAAATACCTCAGTAAGGTAATTAAACGAATATGTGTTTCAGTATAAAAAATATGTGTTCCAGTTTGAAAATAGTAAATCGAATCACACATAAAAAGAAAAGAAATTTGTAAATTTAGCAAAAAAAACGGATTTAAAAAAATTTAGAGAAAAAATATTACTGCCCTTCTTGCAGTCTCTTTGTCATATAGTACTGGAGCAATTAAGCGAATAAAATTTACTGCCGATTTCACAATGTCGACAGAGTTCTTTCTTGCGTCTAAAAACGTTTGAAACAAAAACAATTTAGAAAATATTGCTTTTGTTTCAAATATATTTGTACGAAAGAAACAATTCATTATGAGATAGGCAGTTATGCAAAATTTTTGTTCTGCAGTTATATTTTCAAAGCACTTATCCGAATTGGGCAATTAAGCGTAAGTGCAATTAAACTAGCAATTTTGTTTGAAAAATGGAAAGTTATTTAAGCCTGAAAATTATTTAAACATGGGTTAATTAAACAGTTAATACTGTCTTTACCATAAAAAATTTTCAAATTGAATGAGAATTGTTCAACAGAAAACTCTCAGTAAAAACAAATTTTGTGGGAACAAAAATTTTACCCTGTTAAATAAAAGTGTTCCATAAAGCTGGAAATGAAATTTCTTTAAAATATTCAATTAACACACAGAGGGGAAAATTTCTTAAGCCAGGAGAAGGGCCATCTAGGGGAAATTAATACATACACGGCATTCACGAAATGAAAGACTATAATTTATGAACCAAAAGACGTTTCTTAAGGCTCCAAAAATTGCTGTTCTTAGTCACTACTTACAAGTTTTGGGGACGGTGTGCATACTATCACCTTTCTTTCTAAAAAAAAGAAACAAGTAAAAACGTTATATTCCACCGGGTCGAATCTTAAATACCCTCCAAATATTTAGTAAGTGAATTTAAAATGTTTAACATGGTGGGACAGAGTTCCTTTATATAATATCGTACGTCAACGCCCACTAAAGGGGGCGGGGTTCAAAAATAGACAATATGATGTTTTCCACAGACGAACGTATTCGCATTGCTAGATCGTCTTAGACTTCATCACTAATCAAGAATATACATATTTATAGGGTCCAATTCTCTTTTGAGGGTATTAAAACTGTATTTTGGCAGGGTCGCTCTGGCAAGGTCTGTGGGGGACTCATTTCACCTTTGTCATAAAACTCTAAAAATAAATGCTTGGGATTATTATATACAAAGTAAAATTTAATTTTTTTTTTGATAGGGTCATTTAGGGGCAAAGGGGGAGGAGGGGGTAGGGTAGAAATCGACAGTCATAAAACTCTAAAAATAAATTCTTGAGATAATTGTATACAAAACTTAAATTATTTTATTGGGTCATTTACGGGGCGAAGGGGGAGGAGGGGGTAGGGCAGAGTAGTACCACGATTCGTTTAGTTCTTCTTGGGGGAACTTTCTTCCCTCTTGCCCGATTTAGCCCATCTCCGAACTTAACCTGCTCTATCCATCAGAATATAGTTATACCAAATTTCAAGTATCTAGCTCTTTTCGTTTGGTCTGAATCGTGATTTCCACAGACGGACGGACGGACTATTTCTCTGCTCTTTCAGAACATGCTTGTGTCAATCACTGCCAGTAATTATTCAGTGGCCAGTGATATGCCTTCACCACTGAAACAGGCTGAAAACAAATAACACAACCGTGCCCTAATGCTGATCAGAAAATTTCGATACCATCTTCATGGCTGAACGCGGAGTCGAACTCAGAAACCTCCGTTTCGTAGCCTAGTGTCAACTACTTCAGCCAACAGCACTTATGTGCCGGTCAAAATATGCGATAAAAAATATTTTATTCTAAAAATTATCATACCGAAGGTCTTTTGGTAATGAAAAAAACAATTTTTTTAAACACGTGCGGTTATTCATATCAATAAACCGCAGCATTCTGTTTCACGCACAGTGGCGTGAAATAAAATAGAATTTCAATGTTCCAAACACATACAAGATCGATTAGTCAAGGCCTAGGCACATAAAATCCGTAGTGCCTGCCATCCATAAGGCCTGTCAGATTCCGTACTTCTGTCAGAAAGTTGAACAACTTGTAACGTACGTTGAGTACTTTGACAGACATTGGCATGTTGTTTCCATTGTTTTGTTTAACTTTTTTTGTGTTCTGTATTTATACAAATATTTAAATAAAACAAACAGATTTAATTTAATTAAATAAAATGCAGAGCAAACAATTGATTTAATATAATTTTCGCGTACGGAGAATCCTACGTGTCTCGGCCATTATTTGCACATTTGTGAAACTGGCTAACGAACTCTGGCTTGTCTAGCGGATCCAAAACCACTTGCAAAATTATCACACACACACACACAAACACAGCCAAATGAATTTAAATACAATTTAATTATTTATTTAATTTTTTTTGTAGTCAAAATAAACGTTTGTTAATACTGTAATAATAAAGTCAGCGATAAGTTTCTTTTTGTTGAAAATTTTCGTGGATTTGTTTTTATTACTTTAGAAACACAAAAAAAAGTAATAAACACCATTTTTATGTTGTGGGAAATGAAAGTTTATTTTCAGATAATAAAAAAAACACTAAATAAAACAAATTTAGTTGTGTGTGAAGGCTTTTGATACGCACACGCACACACACTCACACACACCCATGTACACAATATTCACACACTGTTAGCTTTTGGTACGCATAAAACAATTGTCTTATCATGGGATGTTTTACAATTTACGATACCACTGAGTACAAGTATTAGTTTCGGTGATTTGAGGTCAAAATGCAATTCAAAAATAGCCATTAATCTGGGGAAATGAATTAGTTCAGGAATATAGTTTTCGGTATTTTATTACTCAATGTTGTGTGGCGCCTTATTGTCATTGCTACAAAGAATTCCAGTAAGCGGCGTATGACCAAATCAAAATAACAATAGACACAATTAAAATTACCCCAAAAAAGATCTACTTCTAGCGTTAAGAATACGTTACTGAAACATAATATTTTTTACATGATAAAATCAAAGTTTGTAATTAATTCTGAAAAGAAAATTTATAGATGGTGTGATTTTATTCCCCTTTTCGTATACTTATAGTTATAAGTAATTAAACAAACAAAAAAAAAAGTTATTTTACTTATAAGTTGGCAGCACTGTTTGCGCTGACAGTTGATTTGAGATTTGAAAATGCTCCGTTGTTAAGGGATTAGGGGTAAAGCTTGAATTTATCTCTCATCTCAGCAGACTGTGGTGTGGCAGGCAAAATTTATTTTCCGAAGAATAATTGGGGAATTCACACTGTAGTCATAAAGTCATAAGTCATAATATAATAGCACGAAAAATATGACTAGTGTGAACAACCCGTCGGCCCTGTAGCAAAAATTAGCCGGCGAAGTAAAAGGTTGAAATAGCTAAAAAAACTGTCTATCTTTTCTCTCATCTTTCCTCATCTGTCCCCTCAATACTATCCCCTCGTTTTCAGTTCCGGCGCAATGCATTGCATATATAGGGGTCATCCCCTGAGTGCTGGTCCAAGATTAAAAAATAAATAAAAATAACTTAGTATGCTATTTCAAATATCGATCAGCTGCTGACTTTTTTGTATGCAGCACAACAACAACTTTTTTAAACTGGTCTAAAATATTATGACTTTATGACAATATGACTAAATAGCACACATTGTGAGTACCCCAAATGTTTTTAATGAGAGTTTTCTGGGGAACGATTCACTCATTTCAGAAATTTTATCAAAAAAATCAAAGCTGCCGTATGTAAACAAAATGTATTCGTTTTAAAAGGTGGCAGTACTGATTTAACTTTTTCTGATTTTGGGCCTTATATTCATGGTTCTTCATGTTAAAATATATTTCTTTATATTTATTAATTATTTTATATAGGAAATTGTCACTCACAACCACTTTTTTTTTGTCTTGGACCAGCATCTAGATCATGATCCCTACATATGCAGTACATTCCGCTGGAGCTGGAAAGGAGGGGACAGTATTGAGGGGACAAATGAAGAAAGAAGGGAAGATAGAGAATTTTTTGTAGCAACCTTTTTACTTCGCCGTCTAATTTTTTGCTACAGGACCGACGAAGGAGGATGCTGTTACTCTGCTTTTAGTACATGATCGTATCAGTCGCTGCCAATTATGTTCAGTGACCAGTGATATGCCTTCGTCATTGAAAACATGCACAACCATGCACTAATGCTGATCAGAAGAATTCAACACAATACTTCATGTGTTGAACTCAGGGCCCTCCGCTTCATAGTCTCGTGTTCTACTACTTCAGCCAACAGCACCCACAACTTTACAGCACAAAATGACTATGTAAATTTTAAGATGGGGCAACTCAATTCAACTTTTATTTAATTTATTGGCATCTCATATCAGTTTTGCGGAATAAATTTAAAATTAAACCCATTCAATCTGAGAGTGCGCCGGAAAAAATAATTTGTCTCTGAGAGGGACGTCAAACTTCATATAAAAAAAATTTCTCTCCGAAACCAAATTTGCTTAAGAATGTATGGGTGAATCCGCCTTTAGGCCCTTCATAATATTTAATTAAGTCTAAAGCCTAGTACTCTGTTTAAAATTTCATGTGAAATTCTGACAGAACCCATACAAAAAATATTCAATCGAAATATTTGTGGAAAAATGTTACTAAACTACATAGTACTCTGTTTTAATTATGAAAAACATGTGAAATAATATGAATGTTATTTATTTCGAACGATAATTTTTTGAAACTAAAAATTTTCTCATTGAAAATGGAAAACATAATTTCAATTAAAAAGGAAAAAAACTGAAACTGAAATAACTGATGTTGATTCCACAAATTCAAACAGAGTACTAGGCTTAAGGATTAAATTTAATGGGAGGTTTACACACATTTCTATTTCTTCAAATTCAAGCGCAAGTCTTATTTATTTTATTTCCCACTGTAACTTTTGAATTGTATAACTCCGTAATGATTTAAAAATTCTTTGGGATTCGCAAAGCAGCTCTGAGTCAGTCAACATCGAGCCTTGTTGGCAATTATTTTTTAAGTGAAGCCAGACTACTGATGTTTAATTCTCTTTCGAGAGTTTTGCGTCTCACTCGCACTAGTTAATTTCAACGCCTCAGATAACTGTATAGATTTACAGTTCTTCTGAGGAATATTCCGTGGTTAACTACGTTTCTATTTCCTATGTGAAGGCATAGCTCGTGTACAGTCAGTCACAGTAACGGAAGAAAATACGGGTTAATAACATCGCCGGCATATGATCTAAGTCACCCCGACGGCATCTGTGCACCAAATACTTTGCAAATTTACTTTGTAAAGTATGTCAAAAAACAAAAATTCTTTGGCAAAATCGCTCGAAATTAATTGCACCCTTCGTAAATGCTTGTTTCGAAATCGGCAGATTATTTTTATAAAATATTTTTGTTTTGCTTGAAAAGAAATGGATTTTTTATACCCTTCACAAAAAAGTGAAAGGGTATATATATTGGTTTGTCATTCCATGTGTAATTTCTTCGATATTCACATTGGACCCCATAAAGTATATATATTCTGAATCCTTATGAATAGCGATGACGATTGAGCGATGTCCATCTGTCCGTTTGTCTGTACGGGTTTCCCAAGCCCCAGAAGAGCTAGACACTTCGTTCTTGAACCGTTGGATTGGTACGATGCCAGAGCTGGGAAGCTTACACCTATTTCTCGATGCAAAATTTATACCAAAAATCAATTATTTTTTTTAATGTTTGTAAACGAAACCTATTTCGTACTTTGGGAAGCCTCAATGGTCTATTAAAAACTAAAAAAATTTATTTTTTTCCAGGGATGGGAAATTAAAATATTTTTTTTCGGCTTATTCCGTATTTTGTAGTACATGTAGTAACTAAAATTCTTAAAAATTTCAAGTTTTTCTTTAACAAAACCACTTTATACGTCATGAAGATTTGCATTGGCCAAAAAATAAAATAAAATTTTTTAAATTGAAATTTTGCTTCCAGGGGTGGGAAATTGAATTGTTTTTATACATGAAAGTAATCAAACAGGCAACTGATGTTGTTTTTTTTTTTTTGTTTTTTGCTAATTAAAACTGTCTTATAATTTAGGAAGAACAAAATTGGTATCAAATAATCAAAAATAAAAAATAAAATTTCGAATCCAGGGATGGACAAATGAAATATTTTATGGTACATGAAAGTGACCAAAAAGTTTAAAAATTTTTATTTTTTTGTCAAGTAAAACTATATTACACTTCACTAAGAATTGCATTGGTAAAAAAATAAAAATTCACTTCCAGAGTTGGAAAATCGAAATATTTTTCGTACATAATAGTACATACATAAATTCCAAATTTTTTACTTTCAGTCAATTAAACCTATTAGATATTTCAGAAAAAATTAAAGTAGTTTAAAAAAATTATAAATTCGGTTCCAGGGTTGGAAAATCGAAATTTTTTGGTACATAAAAGTAGCCTTATAAGTTAACAATTTTGGTTTTTTTCTGTGACTTAAACCTATTTTATACTTCGCTAAGAATTAAATTGGTATTAAAAATTTTAAAAACTAAAAATTCGGTTCCAGGGTTGGAAAATCGAAATTTTTTGGTACATAAAAGTACATACATAAATTCCAAATTTTGTGTTTTTAGTGAATTAAACCTATTTTATATATCAGAAAAAATTTAATTTTTATTAAAAAATTAAAAATTCGGCTCCAGGGTTGGAAAATCGACATTTTCTGATTCATAAAAGCAGCCATTTTATTTGCTATTTTTGATTTTTATGATGAATTATACCTGCTTTATATATCAGAAAGAAGTAAACTGGTATTAAAAACCAACAAAATCTAAAAGACGATTCTACGGTTGGACAATTAGAACTTTTTTGGTTTTGTTTGTAAATTAAATATATATAATATTTTTGAAAGACGTTCATAGGTATTAGAAAAAAGAAAAAGCCAAACATTTAGCTTCCTAGCCGAAAAATTTAAACGATTTCTTAAATATAAAAGCAACCGATAACATCATTTTGATTTTTTAATTAAACCCACATTCGGTTTTGGCAAGAAAGAAAGAAAGAAGAATTACATCTGTGAAGGGTATTTAAGATTCGGCACAGCCGAATATAGCACTTTTACTTGTTTAGTTTATTTTGATACCGATCGAAATTTTCAATTAAATTGTAATGAAATTTCGATCATTAGCGAATTAAATAATTTGACCCCTGAACCATTATTTATTATTTTTTTCAAGGGCCTCTCCTGTATGCCAGGAATATATTGCATACGTTTCATATTAAACAGTTGATATTAAGGTCTGTATACGTTGAATTACTGAACCTGTTACTTTCCATTGTGGCCAAAAACAGATGTTAAACTTGCTTTCGGTTCCGATTATCTTTACGTTATAACAAAAACTAATAAATAAATAAATGCAATCTAGTTGAATTATTTTAAAATCATTGTAATAAATATTAATACTTTTCTATATTTAAAATCTACTGGTTGATTGTTAACCTCAGCGCAGACTAGACTCACCTCATTTATATATTGATTTTTGTGTTGTTTTTTTTTTTTCTAATGCAAAAATCCAGTTAAAACATCCAGATGTTAAATTTTTATTGCACAATTTTTTCAAATTTTTTTTTCTACTTTTTGTATTTATTTAATATCTTGATTATTGATTAAACGAAATGAAATAAGTTTCTAAAAAAACAAATAATAAAATAAGTTTGAACAACAAGTTTTATTTTTCCTTGTGGTTTTTATTTGTCTGTTTGTTTGTTTTATTGATTAATTAATGTTTATTTAATAGAAGTGCATAATAAAAAATGTTTATTTGATACAAGAGGATAAAAATCTGGAGAAAATTGTTACAAAAGTAAAGGGACTTTAATGGGGTAAAATGTAAGAGTATTTTATGTTAATGAGTAGGAAAATGAAAAAGAGTTCATTTACTTTTAATAATTATTGTTTCCATTGTAATCTTTCAGCACCAGATAAAGAGTGAATTCGTGACTTTCGCATTAATCCACATATTAGGGATAATTCTATAAACACAAGTATCTAACTGCCTTCGTATTCATATTCCACATCGTTATCTCACAGCCGACATGGCCAATCAATCACTAGGTTATCACAGAAATGTTATATATTTCTTTTTTCTTTTAAAGCGTCTGTATATTTAAATCTAAGTAGCGATGCCTTTCTGTATGGAATATATATATAATCTTTCAAAATTGATGTGGATCGTGCGATATATTACATTTTCCATTATTCTGGCGCATAAGTGGGGCCGAATTCGTTGGCTAAATATTATGAGGGGCACTGTACCTTTCAGTTTGTTTGCATAGACCTGCTTAAGAACACTGACAATATCAACTCCAAAAGGGTAAAATATCACGATGTCGGTGAGCAGATCGCATCACTTCTACCTGAGATGATCATACGGTCGAAGCTATCGGAATGAAAGTGCAATTTGACATGATCTCTGTTGGAATGACATTTCCTTGCTGTTCTTATCATTCCACCTGCCCTCACCTTCCTTAAGAAATATGGACCGATAACAAACGTATTTCAAAAATTCACTCCAGACAATAATTTTTTTGGAATGAATTAGCCGCTCTTGCCACTCAGGTAGATTGGGACCTTCCAAAATCATACAATTCAATTTGTACCAGAAATGGGAAAAGTGCGTGCTGAATATTAAAACTCCCGCAATGTAATTGCATTTTAGTACCACACATTTTGTTAAAAAGCCCACTGTGCAAGTTTTGTGGACACATACATTTTTCGAAATATTTTTTTTTTATATACAAACATATTCACCCCTATCATGAATAATTTTATTTTTCCCTCGAAATTTTTCCCTTTTCCCTAAAATTGCAATCATGAAAAAAATTCCCCGTGAATGATTTCACGCTAAAATTAAATTCCCCTGATCGTGAATGATTTTTTTCCCGCGAGTTTTTTCACTTTTCCCTTTAATTTATTTTTGCTGGGGAATAGAGTAGAAAATGTAAGTATTTTCTATTATAATTCGAATATTAGAGTTTGCAAATTTTCTTTTAATGGTAAGACCCGTTAATAAGACACAAACTTATATATTTGGTTACAAATCAATTCCCTGCGTCTTTGTAAAACTTGTTGCTCCAATTCTAAAGATTAAGAATATATTTAATTTGTTGTCTGGTTTTCAAAATGTATCCAAATTATTTGACTACTAAATTTTTAGCCATACTTTTTTAAAATTTTTTTAAATTATTGCTTAAACTTAAATTTTTCAACACAAATTCTTTTTTTTTATGCCCTCCAAAAAAGAATTTGGAGGGTATATTCACTTTGTCATTCCGTTTGTAACGCATCGAAATATCCATCTCAGACCCCATAAAGTATATATATTCTTGATCAGTGATGAAATCTAAGACGAACTGAGCATGTCCGTCCGTCCGTCCATCTGTGGAAATCACGATTCAGTCCAAACGAAAAGAGCTAGACTCTTGAAATTTGGCATAAATATATTTTAAAACTTAGAGCAGTTCGAAGATGGGCTAAATCGGGCAAGAGGGAAAAAAGTTCCCCTAAGAAGAACTAAACCAACCCAGAAAAAACAACATAATTTTTAAAGTTTTTTGGTTATTTTGTTAAGCAAATGATATATTTTTATGTCAAATACGGTCCAACGCCTTAAACTTGGAGCCATTAAATAAAATAAAAATATTTTTGACCCCGCCCACTTCAGTGGACGTTATTATAGGCAAAAATAGCATCAAAATTTAACAAATTGTTTTACTTAAGCCTACATTCCTTAAAAATAACACTTTTAAGCCTTAATGACGAAGCTGAGACGAAACCTGGTAATACTCTGCCCTACCCCCTCCTTCCCCTTCGCCCCCTAAATGACCCTACCAAAAAAAATTTTTGTTTTAAATTTTGTATATAATCATCCCAAACATTTATCTTTAGAGTTTTATGACTGCCGATTTCTGCCCTACCCCTCCCCCCTCTTCCTTTGCCCCCTAAATGACCCTACCAAAAAAAAAACATTTTTTTTTAAATTTTGTATATAATCATCCCAAGGATTTATCTTTAGAGTTTTATGACTGCCTGTTGCTGCCCTACCCCCTCCTCCCCCTTTGCCCGCTAAATGACCCTATCAAAAATAAATAAAATTTTTTTTTAATTTTGTGTATAATCATCCCAAGCATTTATTGTTAGAGTTTTATGTCTACCTGTTTCTGCCCTACTCCCTCTCCCCCTTTGCCCTCTAAATGACCCTATAAAAAAAAGAAATTTTAATTTTGTATATAATTATCCCAAGCATTTATTTTTAGAGTTTTATGACAAAGGTGAAATGTTTCCTCCACAGCCCTTGCCAGAGCGACCCCGCCAAAATACAGTTTTTATGCCCTCCAAAGAGAATTGTGATGAAGTCTAAGACGGTCTAGCAATCCCCAAACGTTCGTCTTTGGAAAACATGATATTGTATATTTTTGAACCCCGCCCCCTTTAGTCGGCGTTGACGTACGATATTATATAAAGGAACTCTGTCCCACCAAGTTAAACATTTCAAATTCACTTACTAAATATTTGGAGGGTATTTAAGATTCGACCCGGTCGAATATAACGTTTTTACTTGTTTCATGTTGTTTTCGGCTTCTTCTCTTTTTTTGCATTCACTGAGAACTGATAGCGGGAATAATTTCTCACGGGAGATTCACGATACCATTTTTCCCTTCGAGTGGAATAAAAATTTCATGTGAATAAAAATTCCTCTTGTTATTCACGATAGGGGTGATTGTGATAGGCAGTGAAATTGTGAAATTTGATCATATGATCGAGTAAACTGTTAGCTGAAGTAGTTAACTTGAGACTATGAAGCAAAGGCACCAGAGTTCGACTCCGTGCTCAGTCATAAATATTAAGTCGAGTTCTTCTGATTAGTATTATCTTTATCTTATCATCTTTCTTCATCTGTCCTCTCAGTACTATCCCCTCCTTTCTAGTCCGAGTTGAAATATATTGTTGGTTTCATGTAGAAAAGCCCTAACACGCAGTTTTTCCCAAGATTATTTTTTTTAGTTTTTCCTATACATTTCACACAAACACATCTCACCACAAAAATAAATTCAATGCTCTATTATTAAAAATAACGTTTTTACGTTTCGGTTCTAGGGTTACCTTCTCCTGCAAAATTGCAGCTATATGAGTTAGAGCTCTTCTACATGGGACCGACATTCCACTTTTTGTAAGTTACTGAAAAATAACCCTATATATTTTCGTATAAAATTTTATATGTATTTTATTCTAACAATTAGAATTTAAATAAATTTTTCGCATTAGCAAATAATTTCTAATTATTTTCTAATACTATATAAAATAATAATGAAATTTTTTTATAAAATTCCATCAAGAAAGAACAAATTTAGAAAATGCCCATCCCTGCTAATGTTTAATCATCCAATTAACGATCGATCAATCGTATTAACACGTTTGAAATGCAAATAAATTCATATTAAAGTAAATGACATAGATTTTTCAATCTCACAGAGAATTGGCTTTTCTAGCGCAGATGTGTTCGTAAAGAAAATAATCTAAATGTAAACAATTTTATTCAAAACATATTAACTATTCGGGGAATTAAGAAGATGCTAAAACAAAACAGATCAATAACATTGATCCGCACAGCATGTTATGCTTTTTCTTTTCTTATAAAGAGGGTGACACGATTGTTTCCATTTCCATTAGAAATATTAATTATTTATCTGAACTATCAAACAATCAAAACTCGATCAAGTCCTGATATTAATTTTATAGCATACAAAAATTTTTTTTCTAAAATTATAACGCATAAAAAATTGCGATGTGTCTCAAACCGAATGATACACCAACATGATGATGGCTTTGACAAAAAGCAATATATTAACCAATTCTTTTACGTCAACAATCGTAGAGAAACAACAACAGTTTATTTTTGACAAACACTACGCAACGCATTTTCAACATGAAAATGAAAATATGAAAAACAGTCTTGAAAACCAAATTGTTTTAAATAAATAATAAAAATACTAATTAATTTTTGTTGTCGCATTTCTTTTGAATACTTTTAGTGCTAAATCAAATAATTTAATGGCCACATTTATTTTTGTAAAATAATATCTTGTAAATTTCAATCAAAATAATTTTACAAGTTTTTGGAATTTGTTTTCGTTCACAGTCGCAGAAGCAATTATTTAAAATATTTGTTTTTAAATATCTCAAGGATGCAGACACTTTGTACGCAAAGTTTCAAAAAAGTGTCATCTTATTTATTCACAAAATAAAATCTATTTTGGCAAATTTGTTTGTATGGAAAATTAAACGCCACGACATTTAATTTAATTGCTTCTTTAAATTTTAGTTGAGCGAATATCTGAAATTAATTTCATCAAAGACTTTAAATTTTATTTTTCACTTATTCAGTGTGTGTGTGTGTGTGTGTGTGTGTGGCTGTCCAATGGGAAAATAATTGTACAGTTTTGTAGGATGCAGAAGTTTCAAATGGAGTTGAATAACATTTACATCACAAATACTGAAAGTAATTAATCATTATTAGTTACACATTCGACTCTATTGATCGACACTATTCGTGTATTAACCTGCGAACGTGTGAAATTACTCGTACATCATCCAACTGTTACGGTTTTTATATTTGAGTTTTTAATATCAAGCCACACCTGCGTACTGACAATTTTTCAACACACGGTCTGTATGAATACGTGCGCGAGTGCAGTACATTTCATTTTTATTTTTTGGGGAAAAAAGGTTATTAAATGTGTTTCTCTTTCAGTAACGGAGGAATTTAAAATATTTTTACATTTTTAAAATATTTACTACGCCTGAGGTCGTCTTGTTACCTACGTAATTTATTTACTTTAATGTGGCTGTAGAAGGTAATAAATGCTTGTAACCAATTTATTTTTTTGTTAATCTCAGCCTTGACAGTTTAGAATTTGCTAAGGAGATGCATACTTAGGCACATATGTAACAATGTAAAGTATTATGACGAACATTTTAGGCATGTAGAGAGTTTCTAAGAACAAGGATCGTTTGCAAAAATTTTTATTGTGTGCTTATCTGCATAAAAATACCTATAAAACCATATATCTTTCACCAATATTTGCGGACTATACGATACCAAAGAGTGTACCACAAAAAAGTGTGTGGCCTATTTTTTTAATAACATTTTTCTTTTGCATTTGCTCTTTTGCTGCTAAAAAATATTACTCATTCGTGAGGGCAACGAAAAAATAAACAAACGCTGATTTTATTCGTTCGCAGTGACAAAAAATCAAACGCATTGTAAAGGATATTGATTACAATTTCATTGATAATTTTATAAATAGGGTTTCATTCACTGAGTTTTTAAAACTATTAGTCGA
This sequence comes from Linnaemya tessellans, assembly GCA_951800035.1. Classification (NCBI taxonomy): domain Eukaryota; kingdom Metazoa; phylum Arthropoda; class Insecta; order Diptera; family Tachinidae; genus Linnaemya; species Linnaemya tessellans. The sequence continues at coordinate 48,377,239 of OX637535.1, forward strand.
AAATGCTTCAGTTCCAGTTCAATTTTTTTATTTTCATAATTCAAAATTCTGGAATACATTTTTTATCTCCTTTAATACATGAGGAAGCGCTTTATTAAACACAATTAAATTGTTCAATGTAATTTGCTTAAGATACCTATTCTCTCAGTGAATTTAGTTTGTGTGCTGAGGGTTAAGTACGACAGCATTTCATTGGCTTTTACAACATCCCTTGACTAGGCTTCAACCTAATTCCAAAATAACAAAACCGCTTAGCTTACGCATAAACTTTTATAAACCAAGATGAGAAGTATTTTTACAAATTCATAATGACTTGCATATTTTTCCGTCTGTTCTTAATGATTTTTTCTTACTTTACTCACCTCCAAAATTTACTTCAAATGTTTGTATATAAATGTATCATATGATTAACACGCTCGTCGCGGTAACCGATCTAATTATATTTTATCTGGATCTCTCAAAAAATTACATCTTGCTCTCCTTTTTACTAATAAAAAGCCATACACTTTAATAATCGCACTATTTACTCTGCTTTTTGTTCCATTTACTGGATATATTCTTCCTTTTCTTGATTATTGCAAAAACAACAAAAACTACTAAGTTGCAAACCGAAGGGCAAGCAACTCTTTATTCAAATGCAAAAGCATTGACACCAACACTAACACCCTTACGATACTAATAATTTTTGCAACAACAACTACTCGTTACATTATGCCGAATTTATTATTTCATCAGAATTTTTAGAAACTCAGAACACTCAATTAACACTTCTACTTGCAACTTTAACTATTTATTTAATTATAATACATTTAAATAAATATATTATTAAACACTTTGGCTTTTATTAAACATTTCAACTTTAAATTAAATGCACCTTAAGAGGAACGACAATTTACGACGACCAATTCTAAAGTTGAACCCGTGGAAACTAATCACACAGTCAATTTGAATAGAGTTACCACGCCAAAGAGAGTTTGCCCTTTATTTATAACTAAAATTGGCAATTGTGTAGACGCATATATGAATCTACAGATATTTAACTAAATACGCGCACATACACCAAAAGGTAAAATATTTTAGTTGCCTACAAAAAAAAAAAACAATAGGTACTAAATTATCATAAGTAATCTATACTTAGGGATGTATGGATAAATATGAATATTATACGAGTATGTAAAATTTAAAAGAAACTTTATTTAAAAAGGAACTTTACATATCTGTTGGTGTTCATTAAACTTAATAAAATGAAAATGATAAAAAACTTACATATGTACATATTTCTATAACAAACGGCATTTTTGTTTTATTTTTTGCAGAAAAATCACATTAAAAAAATTAACAGTCCATGATCAAATCAAAGCAATTTAAAAGGGTCAAAAGATACTAAATTTTTGTCTAAAACCAGCTAATGAAGAAATTCAACTCAGATCTGGTTATGCGTAGTGTGGTTACGATATTCGTGCCATAATATTTGTTTATATGTTGATCCATAGTAGCAACAAACAATAGATAGTATAAAATCACATAATATGAAATCTTATTATATTCTGAAGAAGTCGCACAACGCAGTGACGAAATATTGAAATTAAAAATTAAATTAAAATAAAGAGACCGATCTTAAGCTTAAAAATATCAGAATATAATAATAATTAAAAAAAGGTCAAGACACCAGAATAATTTAATAATATAAAATATTTATTCTATGGATTGAAATAAGGTATATTTTTAACAACTACCTAATTGGTATAAATTATTTACTCTTTATAAAATAGGTAACTATGTACTTGATATGTGACGCTCAAATGGCGACTTCTAATATCTACCTATACCCAATATCTATAATATGTACGCATCAATATCTAAATGTTTAAAGACATTCTTACAAACGATCAATGATTTAAATATTTTTCCTTCTTCCTTTCTGTATTTTAACTTTTTATTATTTCGATTTTACTCACCTGTAAAATTAACTTGAAAATGCTTCGCTTTTTATATTTCATAATATTAGCGCGCCCGTCCCGGTAACCGATCTATTTATATTTTATTGGCATCTCTTCAAAAATCACGTGTTGCTCTTCTTTTTACTAATAAAAAGACACTCTTTATTAATCGCACTATTTACTCTGCTTTTTGTTCCGTTTTCTGGACGTATTCTTCTTTTTCTTGATTATTGCAAAAACAACAAAAACTACTAAATTGCAAACCGAAGGGCAAGCAACTCTTTATTCAAATGCAAAAGCAACAACAACTACTCGTAACATTATGCCGAATTTATTATTTCATCAGAATTTTTAGAAACTCAGAACACTCAATTAACACTTCTACTTGCAACTTTAACTATTTATTTAATTATATTACATTTAAATAAATATATTATTAAACACTTTGGCTTTTATTAAACACCACAACTCTAAGTTAAATGCACCTTAAGAGGAACGACAATTTACGACGACCGATTCTAAAGTTGAACCCGTGGAAACTAATCACGTAGTCAATTTGAATAGAGTTACCACGCCAAAGAGAGTTTTCCCTTTATTTGTAACTAAAATTTGTCATTGTACACACATATTTATATATGTATGTAAATTCATATCTGCATTTACAGATATTTAACTAAATACTCCCATGCATCCATGTGTACGTTTAGGTATCCCAAAAAGTGAAATATTTTAGTTGCCACATTTAAAAATAAAACAATTTTAAATTATTATAATGCCCACTAATTCAGCGGACAATTAAACGTCATGGCGCTCAAAGGGCGACTTCCAATATCTACTAGTATATTATGTACGCATGATTATCTAAATGTTTTCTTCTTCCTTTCTGTATTTTGACGTTTCCATATTTCAAGTTTACTCACCCGTAAAATTAACTTTAAAATGCTTCGCTTTTTATATTTCATAATTTTAGCTCGCCCGTCCCATTAACCGTTCTATTTATATTTTATTGGCACCTCTTAAAATTTATGTCTTGCTCTCCTTTACCAATAATATGACAAACTCTTTAATAATCGCGCTATTTACTCTGCTTTTTGTCTCATTTTCGGGATATATTCTTCTTTTTCTGGATTATTGCAAAAACAACAAAAACAATTAAGTTACGAAACGAAGGGCAATAAACTCTTTATTCAAATACAAACGCATTGACATCAACACTTACGCCTTATGCCTGTAATAATTATTCCAACAACAACTAGTCCTAACATTATGCCGAATTTATTATTTCATCAGAATTTTTACAAGCTCACAACACTTAACTAACACTTCTACTTGCAACTTTAACTATTTATTTAATTAAATTGCATTTAAATAAATATATTATTGAACACTTTGGCTGTTATTAAACATTTCAACTTTATTAAACATTTCGATTTTAAAAATTACCCCGAGAGAACTAAAATATTAGGCATTTGAATTGACGTTACCACACCAAAGAGATGATGGCCTTGTATTTTTTTTCGAGACTGTTCGCCTTTACATTAAGATGACAATTATAATGCAGAATATAGACGATAATTATTTTAGTATTTAATGAAGTATGTAGTAGTTGTAGTACGTTTTGCGACACTGGTTACAACAAATTATAGCAAAGAACAGATCTATACATACAGTTCGAAACCTAAGCAACTTTTTCTAAAAATATATGTAATTAGTTCTGCAAAATATGTGGTTAGTTTTGTTTATTATTAATTGTAAATATATTCAATCATATTGTTGTTGATGTAATGTATATGAGAGCACATAATCATTTTAAAATTCAATGGTTTATTTCGAATAAAGAAACTTTTTTGTTTAGAAAAAGTTGCTTAGGTTACGAACAATACTGTATATATATATATGTACATATATATATATATATATATATATATATATATATATATATATATATATATGTATGTATATATATATATATATATATATATATATATATATATGTATATATATATATATATATATATATATATATATATATATATTTATATATATATATATATATATATATGTATATATATATATATATATATATATATATATATATATATATATGTATATATATATATATATATATATATATATATACATATATATATATATATATATATATATATATATTTATTTATTTATTTATTCCCTAAATTACAAATTAAAACTTGTACGGCAATTGAAACTTCGACCGATGTCGAATGCCGCAATTATTTCTCCACCCTGAAGTGAATTTACCAAATTTTGTAGACCGACGTTAAAAATATGTTTTGCATTTTTAATCATTGAGAGTGAGCATTAATTGTCACAAATGTATATATATATATATATATATATATATATATATATATATATATATCCATAGTGCCTATAGTGAAATGAATAGTTTCCGACCATTGCCACTCATACTTATAATTAAAATTATGTAGAATCGTCTGTACTCTGCGTAATAATTGTCATCATAATCGCAAAGTGAACACTGCAGAAAATAAATAGAAGGCAATCATATCTTTGGTGTGGTAACGTCAATCCAATTGCCTAATATATTAGTTCTCTCGGGTACATCTTTAAAATCGGTCGTCGTAGATAGTCGTTCTACTTAAAGAGTATTTAATTTCAAGTTGAAATGTTTAATAAAAGCCAAAGTATTCCATAATATAGGTATTTATTTAAATGTAATTTAATTAAATAAATAGTTAAAGTTGCAACTAAAAGTGTTAATTAAGTGTTCTGAGTTTCTAAAAATTCTGATGAAATAATAAATTCGGCATAATGTTACGAGTAGCTGTTGTTGCAATAATTATTACAGGCGGAAGGTGTTAGTGTTGGTGGCAATGCTTTTGGCTTGCCCTTCGGTTTGTAACTTAATTGTTTTTGTTGTTTTTGCAATAATCCAGAAAAAGAAGAATATAACCCGAAAATGGAACAAATAGCAGAGTAAATAGTAATAAATTAGTAAAGGAGAGCAATACGTGATTTTTTAAGAGATGCCAATAAAATATAAATAGAACGGTTACCGGGACGGGCGCGTTAATTTTATGAAATATAAAAAGTCAAGCATTTTAAAGTTAATTTTACAGGTGAGTAAAAGCGAAATATGGAAGAGATAAAATACAGAAAGAAAGATGGAAAAATATTTGAATCATTGTTCGTTTGCAAGAATGTCTTCAAACATAAGATATTCCTATGCGCATACCATAGATATTGGATATAGAAAAATATTGGAAGGCGCCCTTTGAGCGCCATGACGTTTAATTATATCCTGAATTATAGGGCATTACATATAATAATTTAAAATTGTTTAATATTTTAATGCAGGAAATTTAAATATTTTAGTTTTTGATAGGTATATCTAAACGGACATTTGGAGGTACCTATGTAGAAGTTTTTAGTTAAATATTTTAAATGCAGATATGAATTAATATACAATGACAAATTTTAGTTATAAATAAAGGGGAAACTCTCTTTGGCGTGGTAACACTATTCAAAGTGCCTACGCGATTAGTTTCCACGGGTTCAACTTTAAAATCGGTCGTCGTAAATTGTCGTTCTTCTTAAGGTGCATTTAATTTAAAGTTGTGATGTTTAATAAAAGCCAAAGTGTTTAATAATATATTTATTTAAATGTATTATAATTAAATAAATAGTCAAAGTTGCAAGTAGAAGTGTTAATTGAGTGTTCTGAGTTTCTAAAAATTCTGATGAAATAATAAATTCGGCACAATGTTACGAGTAGTTGTTGTTGCAATAATTATTAGAATCGTAAGGGTGTTATTGTTGGTGTCAATGCTTTTGGATTTGATCAAAGAGTTGCTTGCCCTTCGGTTTGCAACTTAGTAGTTTTTGTTGTTTTTGTTATAATCAAGAAAAAGAAGAATATAAACCGAAAATGGAACAAAAAGCAGAGTAAATAGTGCGATTATTGAAGTGTTTGCCTTTTTATAAGTAAAGGAGAGCAAGACGTGATTTTTTAAGAGATGCCAATAAAATATAAATAGAACGGTTACCGGGACGGGCGCGTTAATTTTATGAAATATAAAAAGTCAAGCATTTTAAAGTTAATTTTACAGGTGAGTAAAAGCGAAATATGGAAGAGATAAAATACAGAAAGAAAGATGGAAAAATATTTGAATCATTGTTCGTTTGCAAGAATGTCTTCAAACATAAGATATTCTTATGCGCATACCACAGATATTGGATATAGTAAAATAATGGAAGGCGCCCTTTGAGCGCCATGACGTTTAATTATGTCCTGAATTATAGGGCATTATAATAATTTAAAATTGTTTAATATTTTAATGCAGGAAATTTAAATATTTTAGTTTTTGATAGGTATATCTAAACGGACATTTGGAGGTACCTATGTAGAAGTTTTTAGTTAAATATTTTAAATGCAGATATGAATTAATATACAATGACAAATTTTAGTTATAAATAAAGGGGAAACTCTCTTTGGCGTGGTAACACTATTCAAAGTGCCTACGTGATTAGTTTCCACGGGTTCAACTTTAAAATCGGTCGTCGTAAATTGTCGTTCCTCTTAAGGTGCATTTAATTTAAAGTTGAAATGTTTAATAAAAGCCAAAGTGTTTAATAATATATTTATTTAAATGTATTATAATTAAATAAATAGTTAAAGTTGCAAGTAGAAGTGTTAATTGAGTGTTCTGAGTTTCTAAAAATTCTGATGAAATAATGAATTCGGCACAATGTTACGAGTAGTGGTTGTTGCAATAATTATTAGAATCGTAAGGGTGTTATTGTTGGTGTCAATGCTTTTGGATTTGATCAAAGAGTTGCTTGCCCTTCGGTTTGCAACTTAGTAGTTTTTGTTGTTTTTGCAATAATCAAGAAAAAGAAGAATACATCCAGAAAACGGAACAAAAAGCAGAGTAAATAGTGCGATTAATAAAGTGTGTCTTTTTATTAGTAAAAACGAGAGCAACTCGTGATGTTTTTAAGAGATGCCAATAAAATATAAATAAAACGGTTACCGGGACGGGGGCGGTAATATTATGAAATATAAAAAGCGAAGCATTTGCAAGTTAATTTTACAGGTGAGTAAAATGAATGTATGAAAAAGTTAAAATACAGAAAGGAAGAAAAAAAAATATTTAAATCATCGATCGTTTGTAAGATTGTATTCAAAAACATTTAGATATACATACGTACATACTATAGATATTGGATATAGAAATTGGGAGTCGCCCTTTGTGGCGCCATGACGTTTAATTATCTCCTGAATTATTGGACATTATAATAATTTAAAATTGTTTTACTTTTTAATGTAGGAAATTTAAATATATCACTTTTTGGGATATCTAAACGTACATATGGAAGCATCAGTAGCTATTTAGTTAAAAATCTGTAGATGGATATATGTATGGATAGACAATAGCCAATTTTAGTTATAAATAAAGGGCAAACTCTCTTTGGCGTGGTAACTCTATTCAAATTGACTGAGTGATTAGTTTCCACGGGTTCAACTTTAAAATCGGTCGTCGTAAATTGTCGTTCCTCTTAAGGTGCATTTAATTTAAAGTTGTGATGTTTAATAAAAGCCAAAGTGTTTAATAATATATTTATTTAAATGTATTATAATTAAATAAATAGTTAAAGTTGCAAGTAGAAGTGTTAATTGAGTATTCTGAGTTTCTAAAAATTCTGATGAAATAATAAATTCGGCATTATGTTACGAGTAGTTGTTGTTGCAATAATTATAAGAATCGTAAGGGTGTTATTGTTGGTGTCAATGCTTTTGGATTTGATCAAAGAGTTGCTTGCCCTTCGGTTTGCAACTTAGTAGTTTTTGTTGTTTTTGCAATAATCAAGAAAAAGAAGAATACATCCAGAAAACGGAACAAAAAGCAGAGTAAATAGTGCGATTAATAAAGTGTGTCTTTTTATTAGTAAAAACGAGAGCAACTCGTGATGTTTTTAAGAGATGCCAATAAAATATTAATAAAACGGTTACCGGGACGGGGGCGGTAATATTATGAAATATAAAAAGCGAAGCATTTGCAAGTTAAATTTACAGGTGATGCATGAAAAAGTTAAAATACAGAAAGGAAGAAGAAAAAATATTTAAATCATCGATCGTTTGTAAGATTGTATTCAAAAACATTTAGATATACATACGTACATACTATAGATATTGGATATAGAAATTGGGAGTCGCCCTTTGTGGCGCCATGACGTTTAATTATCTCCTGAATTATTGGACATTATAATAATTTAAAATTGTTTTACTTTGCAATGTAGGAAATTTAAATATATCACTTTTTGGGATATCTAAACGTACATATGGAAGCATGAGTAGCTATTTAGTTCAAAATCTGTTGATGGATATATGGATAGACAATAGCCAATTTTAGTTATATATAAAGGGCAAACTCTCTTTGGCGTGGTAACTCTATTCAAATTGACTGCGTGATTAGTTTCCACGGGTTCAACTTTAGAATCGGTTGTCGTAAATTGTCGTTCCTCTTAAGGTGCATTTAATTTAAAGTTGAAATGTTTAATAAAAGCCAAAGTGTTTAATAATATATTTATTTAAATGTGTTATAATTAAATAAATAGTTAAAGTTGCAAGTAGAAGTGTTAATTGAGTGTTCTGAGTTTCTAAAAATTCTAATGAAATAATAAATTCGGCATAATGTAACGAGTAGTTGTTGTTGCAATAATTATTAGTACCGTAAGGGTCTTAGTGTTGGTGTCAATGCTTTTGCATTTGAATAAAGAGTTGCTTGCCCTTCGGTTTGCAACTTAGTAGTTTTTGTTGTTTTTGTTATAATCAAGAAAAAGAAGAATATAACCCGAAAGTGGAACAAAAAGCAGAGTAAATAGTGCGATTATTGAAGTGTTTGTCTTTTTATTACTAAAGGAGAGCAATACGTGATTTTTTAAGAGATGCCAATAATATATAAATAGAACGGTTACCGGGACGGCCGCGTTAATTTTATGAAATATAAAAAGTCAAGCATTTTAAAGTTAATTTTACAGGTGAGTAAAAGCGAAATATGGAAAAGATAAAATACAGAAAGGAAGAAGAAAAAATATTTAAATCATCGATCGTTTGTAAGATTATATTCAAAAACATTTAGATATATGTACATAAGGACATACCATAGATATTGGATATAGAAATTGGGAGTCGCCCTTTGTGGCGCCGTGACGTTTAATTATCTCCTGAATTATTGGACATTATAATAATTTAAAATTGTTTTACTTTTCAATGTAGGAAATTTAAATATTTCACTTTTTGGGATATCTAAACGTACATATGGAAGCATGAGTAGCTATTTAGTTAAAAATCTGTAGATGGATATATGGATACACAATAGCCAATTTTAGTTATAAATAAAGGGCAAACTGCCATCTTAATGTAAATGCGAACAGTCTCGAAAAAATATACAAGGCCATCATCTCTTTGGTGTGGTAACGTCAATCCAAATGCCTAATATTTTAGTTCTCTCGGGGTAATTTTCAAAATCGAAATGTTTAATAAAGTTGAAATGTTTAATAACAGACAAAGTGTTCAATAATATATTTATTTAAATGCAATTTAATTAAATAAATATTTAAAGTTGCAAGTAGAAGTGTTAGTTAAGTGTTGTGAGCTTGTAAAAATTCTGATGAAATAATAAATTCGGCATAATGTTACGACTAGTTGTTGTTGGAATAATTATTACAGGCATAAGGCGTAAGTGTTGATGTCAATGCGTTTGGGTTTGAATAAAGAGTTTATTGCCCTTCGTTTCCTAACTTAATTGTTTTTGTTGTTTTTACAATAATCCAGAAAAAGAAGAATATATCCCGAAAATGAGACAAAAAGCAGAGTAAATAGTGCGATTATTAAAGAGTTTGTCATATTATTCGTAAAGGAGAGCAAGACATAAATTTTAAGAGGTGCCAATAAAATATAAATAGAACGGTTACCGGGACGGGCGAGCTAAAATTATGGTGTATAAAAAGCGAAGCATTTTAAAGTTAATTTTACGGGTGAGTAAAATTGAAACATGGAAACGTCAAAATACAGAAAGGAAGAAGAAAACATTTAGATAATCATGCGTACATAATATACTAGTAGATATTGGAAGGCGCCCTTTGAGCGCCATGACGTTATAATAATTTAAAATTGTTTAATATTTTAATGCAGGAAATTTAAATATTTTAGTTTTTGATAGGTATATCTAAACGGACATTTGGAGGTACCTATGTAGAAGTTTTTAGTTAAATATTTTTAAATGCAGATATGAATTAATATACAATGACAAATTTTAGTTATAAATAAAGGGGAAACTCTCTTTGGCGTGGTAACACTATTCAAAGTGCCTACGTGATTAGTTTCCACGGGTTCAACTTTAAAATCGGTCGTCGTAAATTGTCGTTCCTCTTAAGGTGCATTTAATTTAAAGTTGTAATGTTTAATAAAAGCCAAAGTGTTTAATTATATATTTATTTAAATGTATTATAATTAAATAAATAGTCAAAGTTGCAAGTAGAAGTGTTAATTGAGTGTTCTGAGTTTCTAAAAATTCTGATGAAATAATAAATTCGGCATAATGTTACGAGTAGTTGTTGTTGCTTTTGCATTTGAATAAAGAGTTGCTTGCCCTTCGGTTTGCAATTTAGTAGTTTTTGTTGTTTTTGCAATAATCAAGAAAAAGAAGAATACATCCAGAAAACGGAACAAAAAGCAGAGTAAATAGTGCGATTAATAAAGTGTGTCTTTTTATTAGTAAAAACGAGAGCAACTCGTGATGTTTTTAAGAGATGCCAATAAAATATAAATAAAACGGTTACCGGGACGGGGGCGGTAATATTATGAAATATAAAAAGCGAAGCATTTGCAAGTTAATTTTACAGGTGAGTAAAATGAATGTATGAAAAAGTTAAAATACAGAAAGGAAGAAAAAAAAATATTTAAATCATCGATCGTTTGTAAGATTGTATTTAAAAACATTTAGATATACATACGTACATACTATAGATATTGGATATAGAAATTGGGAGTCGCCCTTTGTGGCGCCATGACGTTTAATTATCTCCTGAATTATTGGACATTATAATAATTTAAAATTGTTTTACTTTTTAATGTAGGAAATTAAATATATCACTTTTTGGGATATCTAAACGTACATATGGAAGCATGAGTAGCTATTTAGTTCAAAATCTGTAGATGGATATATGGATAGACAATAGCCAATTTTAGTTATAAATAAAGGGCAAACTCTCTTTGGCGTGGTAACTCTATTCAAATTGACTGCGTGATTAGTTTCCACGGGTTCAACTTTAGAATCGGTCGTCGTAAATTGTCGTTCCTCTTAAGGTGCATTTAATTTAAAGCTGCAGTGTTTAATAAAAGTCAAATTGTTCAATAATATAATTATTTAAATGTAGGTACATAATTTAATTGAAAAAATAGTTAAAGCTGCAAGTAAAAGTGTTAAGTATTATTTGCGATATTTGGAAAATTCAGAAATTGTGAAATTCGGTATAAATCAAATTGTTGTTGTTATTGTTGAGGGAGCAAGTTGTTCGCGTTTCTTATATAAGTAATGTGCTTTACTAGATTTGCTGTTGCTCGTGTAACTTAATTCGTTTTTGTTGTTTTTGGCTTTCCTAATGAAAAGGGAGATGAATGTATGCATGCATACGGATAAGAAAAATAAAAGCAGAGTAAATAGTATGAATATTAAAGTGCTTATGTTTTGTGTAGGAAAAACAAAGCAACGCAGGATTTTTTTTTTATAAATTGCAATAAAATTTAATAAATAAACACGGTTATCGGAGCGGGCGTTTAATTGGGCATGCATTTTAAGTGAATTGAAAAGGTGAGTAAATTAAAAACTATTGAGTAAAAGAACAGAACGAACAAATAAAATATATTTTTAAAATATATTTTTTAAAGATTTTTCATAAATTAGAATATTTTGTAACATATTAAAAATAAAGCAAAATTTTTAAAATACATATTGAGTAATTGGGACGATACCTCAAAAGATATTCGGTACATTAAATAGGTATTTTCCTATAAACTGAACCCATATTTAAGAGTTAAGTTATTAAGCAAGCTCTGCTTCGTTAGAAAAATTACCTTGTTCTTAAAGTTGGACAATATAACGATATATATATATATAATAAATTCTATCAATTGGCTAACATATTAGACTTGAATCAAAATCGCTTACTAACTCGGGGTAGAAACGAATCATTGCAAAATTCCACACAATAAAATGAGTGGCGGCATGAAATAACTCCCCACAAAATAAGTCCCCAAAACAAAAATGAAATAATATATGAGAGGCAACAACAACGTTTTCTGGGGATTTATTTAATTTTTTGGGGGACTTACTTCATTTTTTATATTGGGGAGCTGTTTTATATGAAATAACTCCTCAACATTCTGAAATGAAATAAGTTCCTAAAAATATTCGCTCAATTTTTTAATTTTCTGGCAATTTACACTAAAATATAAAGTTTCAAAAAAAATTCTGGTAATTTGCACTGAAAAATGTTGCTTCAATAATATTTTTATTTTATGAAGAAGTTTTTTGAAACTTCATAATTTAGGTTTCATTTCTGCCAAGCTATGAAATATGTGCAAACGAAAAACTCTACTTCGGTATATGTATACGTTCCCAAAAATTGGAGAGTTATTTCATTTGGATTTGGGAAGATATTTTCGATTCGTTAGGGTTTTATTTCATTTAAATTTTGGCGATTTATTTCATATGAAATAGGAACCCAAAAATTGGGGAATTATTTCATAGTATTTTGGGGACTTATTTCGTCGGGAGTTATTTCATGCCGCCAAAATGAGTAGAAAATGTTTTGATATTTCATACAAAATCGATATAACTTCATACTTAGCAATCAAACATGTATGAATTGCACATGTTTGAAACCACTAAATGGGTAGCCCGTTATCTGCCTTCTATCACCGAGAAATGATGAAGAAGAAGAGGGTAATAATAAAGATCTAAAGGATTTTTATATTCGTTCATATCAAAATCTCTTCAGACTGTCGTACAGGAGAGAAGGAGACGCGACCTTTAGCACCAACAATCAAACAAATGTTAAGAGGGCGATGTCCCAACGTGTTGTTTGTAGGTATTGTGTGTTTGTATTTTACTCTTAAATCCAAAGTAAAGAAGAATCAGTATCTGGGTCACGGATATAAAAAACATAATATTCTTATGTAGAGTATACATTTGTGCGTGCGTATGTATGCCTCTATGTAGAGGTACCCCTAAAAAGAAATAAAGCCAATAAATGCAACTTTTGCCTGATTGTTAGAAGCCATGTGGCCATGGGGAGCAAAGAAATACCTTTTATGCGTACAAGCACACAAACATACATATATACCTTCTTATATACATATGTATGTACATAGTAGAAGGTATGTATGTGTGTTAATATGCATACAGATTAACGTACAAACAAACATACATATGTTTGGTATTATTGGTTTTTTTTTCCTTCTTGCAAACACAACTCCGATATAAACAAAAGCGAAGAAACAAATTAGAAGACGATAAATGTGGCACGTACTACTATTTACTTTCGTACGTAGGGATGCATGTATGTATGTATGTATGTATGTAGGCATGCCATGGTACATCTGTATGAATAAAAGTATCTGTGAGTGTATTTTGGATATAAACAACATTTAAGATACAGCAATTCTCAATAATAAAAATAGCATAAAAACAACAATAATGACAGCAATCGATTGACATTTTAGAGGGTGTATAAAGATGTTTCAGTTAATAAAGTAACAAGAAAATATTTATAACATAAACCAAAATATGTACAGACTCCACAATACGATATGTATGAATTTATATGGATTAGAAGCTCATAAATACATACAATAAAAACGAGTGGAAAAGCTTTTTATTGGCAATTTACTATTGAAAGTTCTGTCTTAATAGAAAGAAAACTATGTTTTCTTCTTTTTCGAAAAGAAAGATTAATGGCCAAAACTTTTCCACAAAGAAAAGTTTGATAATAAGAATTATACAAAAACAGAAAAAAAAATAACTATTCTTGGAAATTCTAGAATTCTTTGTATGTAATCAAACTATGCTCCCTTAAAAAATTCTTTAACAAAAACGTTATTTTTAAAACCGATTAGTCCCGGTTTGCACACTTTAACTTTTGTGGGAAAGAAGGAGATATTCTACGAATTGTAGGAATATGTTTCTATTTCTTTCTGTTTCAATATGGAACGGTGCTGCTAGTACTGGGACATCAAAGATGAAGTTTGTGAACCGGGACATAGTTATGAAAGGTTTTTGTACAGCCACGATAGCTATCGAAAAGCTATTTACAACATCTTTTTATACCCTCCAAAAAAGAATTGGAAGGTATATCCACTTTGTCATTCCGAAATATCCATCTGAGACCCCATAAAGTATATATATTTTTGATCAGTGAGGAAATCTAAGACGAACTGAGCATGTCCGTCCGTCCGTCCGTCCGTCTGTGGAAATCACGATTTAGTCCAAACGAAAAGAAAAGAGCTAGACTCTTGAAATTTGGTATTTATATATCTTGAAAGGTAGCACAGGTTAAGTTCGGAAATGGGGTAAATCGGGCAAGAGGAAAAAAAGTTCCCCTAAGAAGAACTAAACCAAACTCTGAGAAACAACACAATTTTTAAAGTTTTTTTTGATGATTTTGTTAAGCAAATGATATATTTTTATGTCAAAGAAAGTCCAAAGCGTTAAACTTGGAGTCTTGAAATAAAAAAATTTAGTTATTGGAACCTGACACCATTAGTGGGCGTTATTATATGCAAATATTGTGTAACAATTTAACAAATTGTTTTACTTAAGCCTACATTCCTTAAAAATAACATGACAAAGCTGAGACGTAATCTGGTGAGCTCTCTATCCTACCCCCTCCTCCCCCTTTGCCCCCTAAATGACCCTATAAACAAAAATTTAAATAAATTTTACATTTAATTATCCCAAACATTTATTTTTAGAGTATTATGACAAAGGTGAAATGTCTCCCCCACGGCCCTTGCCAGAGAGACTTGTTGGGGCCTCAGTTTTAATACCCTCCAAAAAGAATTGGACCCCATAAAGTATAAATATTCTTAATCAGTGATGAAGTCTGAGACGATCTAGCAATGCCCATACGTTCGTCTGTGAAAACCATGATATAGTCTATTTTTGGAACTCCGCCCCCTTTCGTGGGCGTTGACGTACGATATTATATGCAAAAATAGAGTAAATATTGAACAATTTTTATTCCTTAAGCCTAAAAGAAACTGAGATGTTCTCTGATCTTGCAGAGGTGAAGCGTCTCCACGACGGCCCCTGCCGGAATGACTCTGTCAAAATAAAGATTTCAAATTGTGTACAGAGATGTCTTAAAGCAACTCTGTCCCACCAAGTTAAACATTTTAATTTTACTTACTAAATATTTCGAGGGTATTTAAGATGCGACACGGTCGAATATAAAGTTTTTACTTGTTTCATTTAAAATTATATTTTTTATTTAAGGTATAGACGATACGACAAATCCTGCGATAAATCGTACAAGTACAACATGATTAAAGTGTATCATACTGTCTCACTATTGAAATACACTTTGCAGTAAGGAAATCAAAAAATTTTGATAGAAAAATTTTGATTTTCGTTAGCGGACCTTCGATAATAAGTATTATATATCATCCTGTGAAATATATTTTATGAATTTTAAAATTAAATACGATTTGTAGTAACGTGTATCTCAAAACAGTACTGCAACTCATACATATCTACTTCGATAAGTACGGGAATAAGTATCGTCTATGCCCAGCATTATAGCCCAAATCTTCTTGTAATTGTAAAAAAGATCTTATTAAACACGTGTTTTCACTTACAATTTTATTTTATAATCGCTCAATTTATTAATTGATATACTGCATGATAAATTGTGCTCAATTAAGGCTTTAATTGCTTAAATTCCCAAATTCCTCAATTAAGGTGCATGTCTGGACATGATGTAAAATTTAAATGAATAAAAAATATTAACAATTTACATAAGAAAGTTCGACTAATAAAAATTCATACATAATTTAAAACATTGCGGGGGCACGCGCACTTGTTCATTGTAAATTGACAACTAAATTCAATTCCTTGAACATAAATAACAAAGAAGCTTTAGCTATCAGCAGCCGATGGCTCTGGAAAAAGCGAAAGAGATACGTGGAATATTGGGAATATTAATCGTCAGGGTTGGGGAATTTCATACTAACCAAGAAAGTAATATTTTAAAAACTGTATGTGGGAACTTCTCATTTTCGTTAAAATATTGGTTAAATAGTTGATATTCCTACTAACTAGTACCACTTGCAAAAGTGGAAAAATTGAACAAAGAACGCTGATGAGATGGCGTAGCGGCCTCGAAATCAGTACTGATCTGTTCTGCTGGTTTGATGATTATTGAAAATATTCTTAATATTCCAATCTAAATATAAACAAGTAAAAATGTTATATTCGACCGGGTCGAATCTTAAATACCCTAAAAATATTTGGTAAGTGAATTTAAAATGTTTAACTTGGTGGGACAGAGCTGCTTTATATAATATCGTCAATGCCCACTAAAGGGGGCAGGGTTCAAAAATAGGAAATATCATGTTTTCCACAGACGAACGTATGGGCATTGCTAGACCGTCTTAGACTTCATCACTGATCAAAGGTCATTTAGTGGGCAAAGGGGGTGGAGGGGGCAGGGCAGAAATCGGCAGTCATTAAGCTCTAAAAATAAATGCTTGGGATGATTATATACTAAATTAAAAAAAAAAAATTTTTTTTGGTAGGGTCATTTAGCCGGTGAAGGGGGAGGAAGGGATAGGGCAGAGTAGTACCAGGTTACGTCTCAGCTTCGTCATTAAGGCTTAAGAATGTTATTTTTAAAGAATGTAGGCTTATGTAAAACAATTTGTTAAATTTTTATGCTATTTTTGCATATAATAACGCCCACTAAAGTGGGCGGGGTCCAAAAATTATTTTTTTTATTTTATGGCTCCAAATTTAAGGCGTTGGACCGTATTTGACATAAAAATATATCATTTGCTTAACATAATAACCAAAAAAATTTATGTTGTTTTTTCCGGGTTGGTTTAGTTCTTCTTGGGGAACATTTTTCCCTCTTGCCCGATTTAGCCCATCTTCAAACTTAACCTGCTCTAAGCTTCAAAATATATTTATACTCAATTTGAAGGGTCTAGCTCTTTTCGTTTGGACTGAATCGTGATTTCCACAGACGGACGGATGGACGGACGGACATACTCAGTTCGTCTTAGATTTCATCACTCATCAAGAATATATATACTTTATGGGGTCTGAGATGGATATTTCGATGCGTTACAAACGGAATGGCAAAGTGAATATACCCTCCAAATTCTTTTTTGGAGGGTATAAAAATAATAAATAGAATTTGAACAAATTCATTTATTAATAAAAATATAATAAAAAATCATTTGCACTCATGCAGATTCGAACTTAAGCCCGTTGAAAAAATTAACAATTTTAAAGGAATATAGTTGAATAGAAAAATCGGTTTTGGAATATCTTTTTATTTAAGCTTTTGGAAAATTTTTCTTAAAGAAATTTTATTAGATAGAAATATCATATACATATTAATAACAAAATTATTAAAGCGTTATTTGTTAACAGAAATTGTGTGTGCAAAATTATGCAATCGAATCTAATTGTTAAAAGCACTTTTTATGAAAAAAATATGTATCGAACCTCATTTAAGCAAAAAATTATGATCTCGGAAATTTAGTTATAATATGTTTTGAAGCACATTTTTCCTTTTTGCAAAACAAATGTTATGGTCTATAAATATTTAAAATAGAAAAGTATAAAATTTTATTATCGCAATTTTTATGGAGACTAATTTTGTTGTTATCGGGACATATAGTATCCATGCTTGAAAGTTTGCTATTTTTTGATAGAGAATATTTATTAAAAGTTTGTACGGATATTTCTATAAAAATCTTTTTTGTATGGAAATATATTCTTAAAGAAAAAGTTGTGCAATTGACATTTTCTCAAAAGCAAAAAAAAAAAACAAAAAGAAAAATAGTTCTTAGTGAATATATTGTACAAAAGCAAAGTGAATACATATCCGCTGTAGGACATTTATTGTATAGATTTGTAAGTGTATAGCCTAGTTTGCATAGAAATGTTGTATTATTGAAATTTTATTATTTTCCCTTCATGTAAATAATATGTTATCGAAACGTATTAAAACTTTTGCTATTGAATTTGCTCTATTGAAAGTTTTAATTATGACTACAGTTGACAGCAATTGAATTAATTTTATGGCTCTACTTACTTTCTTTTGTTTCGTTTCAATTTCTTTTTTCCAACAATAATTAATTTTGTTGATTTTTGATGACTTACAAAAATAAAGACGAAAAATTATTTTCCCCTAAAAAAAACGCTTGCACATGAAAATGGGTGGCAATAAATTTCAGAAACTTTCTCATACTTTCAAAAGTTTTGCCGCTTTAGTTTCATATTCTTTTTTTTTTTTTTTGTCGATACAGCTATTTTTTTCTTTTCCTGCATTTAATTAAAATTCAATTTGTAAATTTTCTAATTAAATTTTTATGGTTTCTTGTTGTTATAGTACATATTTAGCTGTTTTCGGATTTATGCCATAATAAACAGGGTAAAATCGTCCGCACAGCTGCAGTTGTGTGTTCAAAATGTCAAAATTGGATTGCTTTCATAAATTTTTTATTTATATTTTTTTGTTTGTTGTAATTTTAATTTAGTTATTAAAATGTATAAATAAGTTTTCGTTTTATTTTATCTCTTTTTAAAGTGTATGTGCAATTGTTAGAATTGCATAATCAAGCGCTTAAAAGCGAAGGTCGTTGATTGAACCACAACAATGGAAACAAAAGCAAAAGTATTTTGAATTAAGTTTTAAATTGTAGACAAAGAAATTGAGCACAGAACCAGTCAATAGAATGTGCACTTGCGCAACAATAAAAACAGTTATATAAATTGTTATAAATGATTAATATTTTAATATAAATTACACTGGTCAACATTGAAAAATTTAATAGAATTCTGTTAATCGTTTTTGGTTAAATTTAGGGTGTTGAATACGAAAATAGACCATTTGTTTTTTTCTAGCAGCTCTCATTTTTATACCCTCCAAAAAAGAAATTTAACAAATTGTTTTACTTAAGCCTACATTCCTTAAAAATAACACTTTTAAGCTTTAATGACGAAGCTGAGACGAAATCTGGTACTACTCTGCCCTACCCCCTCCTTCCCCTTCGCCCACTAAATGACCCTACCAAAAAAATTTTTTTTTTTAAATTTTGTATATAATCATCCCAAGCATTTATCTTTAGAGTTTTATGACTGCCGATTTCTGCTCTACCTCCACACCCCCCCCCCCACCTCTTCCTTTGCCCCAAAATTACCCTTCCAAAAAAAATTTTTTTTTTTTTTAAATCTTGTATATAATCATCGCAAGCATTTATCTTTAGAGTTTTATGACTGCCGATTTCTGCCCTACCCCCCCCCCCCCCCCCCTCTTCCTTTGCACCCTAAATGACCCTACCAAAAAAAATTTTTTTTTTAATTTTGTATATAATCATCCCAAGAATTTATCTTTAGAGATTTCTGCCCTAGCCCCCCCCCCCCCGCTTCTTCCTTTGCCCCCTAAATGACCCTACCAAAAAAAAAAAATTTTTTTAAATTTTTAGAGTTTTATGACAAAGGTGAAATGTTTCCCCCACAGCCCTTGCCAGAGCGACTCCGACAAAATACATTTTTTATAGCCTCCAAAGAGAATTGTGATGAAGTCTAAGACGGTCTAGCAATGCCCATACGTTCGTCTGTGGAAAACATGATATTGTATATTTTTGAACCCCGCCCCCTTTAGTGGGCGTTGACGTACGATATTATATAAAGGAACTCTGTCCCACCAAGTTAAACACTTCAAATTCACTTACTAAATATTTGGAGGGTATTTAAGATTCGACCCGGTCGAATATAACGTTTTTACTTGTTTTATAACATATTATTATTTTTTAAATAACAAACATATGCACTTTACCAATTTTTACTTTACAAAATTAATTGTAATTTTTGAAGCACCTGTTTGAGTTGTCGACAAAAGTTGCAGCAGTAATCGGCCATCATATGGGTGTCCCATCTTCACTTACCCGTATGTATGTATAATTTTTAAGAAATCGATCCAAGTGAGAGTGTAAATAATGAGCCTTAATGCTCATGTTACATCCAACATTTACTAACTTGTCCTGTACTAATTGTAAATAGTACTCTGATATATGGTTATAAAGAAAATTTTGAATTACAAAAACGAACGATTTCCATGTTCTGTTTTCGAGCTCAGTCATAGAGTCGAGGAAATTAGGATCTTTGATTAATCGTGTAGGTACAATGAACCCCATAACTAACCTATACACGGACGTGTCGAGGATTGGTGACCGATCGGGTGGAGGTTTCTGTGACATGGGTCGTAACTTTCGCAAATACTTCCGCCTGCCGGATCATAACACAATATTTCAGGGTGAGATCGTGGCTATTGCGGAAGGGATAAGATGGTTAAAGGAAATCGATAACAGACTACCGGTTCGTATATTCACGGATAGTAGGAAGGTCATCGAGGCCCTGAGAAATCATGTGGTTCAATCTCGGTGTGTACTACAGTGCAAGGATGAGAGTAACTCATACACGCACAGTGGGGGCATAGAGATAATATGGATCCCAGGACATCAGGGGATACCTGGAAATGTTGAGGCAGATAGGCTAGCAAAGATGGGAGCATTAATGGCGAACATCACACTGGATAGTCCGAAGCCATTTTCAGGTTTTTAAGAACGAACTAAAGCGATGGGCTATAGAATCGCGTACAAGAGATTGGCAGCACTCCACCGTAGTGGACTAGTAGGGTGACTAGAATTCTATGGGGGGACCCAGATGGTAGGAGGACAAAGGAGGTCATAACATTGAGTAGGCCAGCACTAAGGAGGTTGGTTTATTTAATAACTGGACATACAGAGTTAAGGACTCATCTGGCACGAATGGTTATCGTTGGCGATATAAAATGCAGGGCCTGCCAGGAAGAGGACGAGACACTGGAGCACTACTTGTGCTACTGTCCAGCTTTTAGCCAAGTCAGAAGAAAAACATTTAATCGGGAGATTATACAGGAGATGGAATTTCTTAGGGGCTCTGAATGGAAAGACTTAAGGAAGTACATTGAAGAAACTAGGTTCTACAGTGGAATGGAAACTCCTTATTATAGAGCGCACAACAGGCCTATGAGGCCTAAGTGTAATCCAGAACGGATTGGGATGCTTATGCCCCTCTTTTCAACCTAACCTAACTTAACCTAATCGTGTAAATCTGTGGACCATCGAAAATACCTGCTTTTAATTTTTCTGCACTCAGGTCTAGAAATTTTTTTAAAACTTTCACCATCTACGTTAAGAGTCTTAATAAATTGTTTCATAATACCGTGCTTAATATGAAGTGGTGGCAATATAATTCGATCACGACTCCCTGAGGGTGTATTTATCACATTTTGCTTACCAGTATCTAGTGAATATCGGTGGCCCGAATTTTCCGGACCTATGATTTTTTTTTTGTCGCAGATATGAAAAATTAAAATATATCAAAATTAATAGCTGCTATGAAAAAATAAATATTGTTCATGGATTCACCATATCAAAATACAATATAAGCGATATAAATAATTCAGGAAAATTTTAAAAAGCTGTGAATTGTTGAACTGTGTTATTTATTGAGGGTATTTATTCTGTAATTTTTTTATCTGGAATATGGAAACCCATAGATATTTAGATCACCAAAAATTTAAAATGTCACATTGCGATTGTTGAAGGAATATTTAAAATACATTTTATATGACAACATTTATAAAATATTATATACTAGACATCATTTCTAATCGCCAAGAACCTTTTTAATGGGCACACTTAATATCTGCAGCTAGAATTAATTAATGTAATATCGTGAGGTTGCCTGACATTTCACAAAAACCGTCCCATTAATAACACAAGTTGCTAGTCGGAAAACATGTAGTGGCAACACTTGTCACGTAGAAATCTATATATGTGACAGCGCATAGAGAAAGGGACCTAAGGGTAAAAAAATATCAATTTCCACTTTTTTTTTTTTTTATGATGTGGACAACATCTGAGCATCGAATGGGACCGATGCCATGCCCCAAAAGTGTTCCCTCCCAGAAATATGCGCCAACACGCTCATTGATGGTACACCAAAGATACACGTATTTAAATCTTTAAAATTACTCTCCTGAACAAAACCGGTTTTTACCCTTAGGTCCCTTTCTATTTTGCGCGTCACATATAATATAAGACATGATCCCGTACTGTTTGGGTCCAATGAGAATTAACAATAATTATTCTCAGTAAAGGCGGATTCACCTATTGATTCTAAAGAAATTTATTTTCCAGCGAATAATATTTTTAATAAGAGTTTTCTGGGGGACGATTCACTCATTTCAGAAATTTTATCAATTAAATCAAAGCTGCCGTATGTAAACAAAATGTATTCGTTTTAAAAAAGTGGCAGAACTGATTTTACTTTTGCTTTTTTTTTGGCGATATATTCATTGTTCTTCATGGTAATTTAAGCTGAGAGCTTTCCGGAAAAAAAAATTGTCTTCATCTCAGAGAGGCGTTAAACGTCATATAAAAAATTTTTTCCGAAACAAAATTTTCTTCAGAATGCATGGGTGAATCCGCCTTTAGTGACAAAACTTCTCAAAAGTACGGGAACACGAAAAAGCAAAAAGCCAATTAAAACGTCTAACTAAATAAAAAAACTTTAGTCAATAATCTTTTCAAATTGTTTTAATAAAATTTCCCAGTTTTGTTTTTTGGTCTTCGCAAAATATCTATATTTTTCTTTGTTATTGTTTATTTCTCGAACAGCTGATTGTCAAACCGAATAGAACATACGGGGTGTTTCGTGCAAGAACAAGAACAATAGTACGGGATTTATTTCACCCTGATTCTACCAAATTGTTTATAAATAATTAGTATAATCTTTCTCCTTTCTTGCTAGTTTTTTATTATAATTTTTTTTTCTAAAAATAATGTAAATAGTTCGACAATATAGCAGACGAATTTTATTTGTTTAAAAGCGAAAGAAAACAAGTAAAAGTGGTATATTCGGCTGTGCCGAATCTTAAATACCCTTCATAGATGTAATTATTCTTCCTTTCTTTATTGCCAAAACAGAAAGTAGGTTTAATTAAAAAATCAAAATGATGTTATCGGGTACTTTTATATTTAGAAAACGTTTAAATTTTTCGGCTAGGAAGCTAACTGTTTGGCTTTTCTTATTTCTAATACCTCTGAACGTCTTTCAAAAATATTAAATATGTTTAATTTAAAAACAAAAAGTAAAAATCCGTTTCATGTACCCCAAAAAGTTCTAATTGTCCAACCGTAGAATCGTCTTTTAGATTTTTTTGGTTTTTAATAACAATTTAACTCTTCCCGAAGCATAAAAAAAATGTCATCCACAAAAAACCAAAATTAGGAACTTACTTATATGACTAATTTTATGTGTAAAAAATTTCGATTATCCAACCCTGGAACCGAGTTTTTAGTTTTTAAAATTTTTAATACCAATTTAATTCTTAGCGAAGTATAAAATATGTTTAATTCACTGAAAAAAACCAAAATTGGGAATTTATGTAGATATCATGTACCAAGAAATTTCGATTTTCCAACCCTGGGATTGAATTTTTCATTTTTTAATACTAATTTAATTTTTTCTGAACTATAAAATAGGTTTAATTAAAAACACAAAATTTGGAATTTATGTGTTTGCTTTTCTGTACCAAAAATATTTCGATTTTCCAACTCTGGAAGCGAATTTTTATTTTTTTTGCCAATGCAATTCTTAGTGTGGTGTAACATAGTTTTACTTGACAAAAAAATTAAATTTTTAAACTTTTTGGTCACTTTCATGTATCATAAAATATTTAATTTGTCCAACCCTGGAGTCTAAGTTTTGATTTTTTAAGATTCTAATACCAGTTTTGTTCTTTCTGAGTTATTAAATAGTTTTAATTAGCAAAAACAACAACGTCAATTGCCTTTTTGGTTACTTTTATGCAGAAAAAGTGTTTCAATTTCCCAGCCCTGAAAACGATATTTTCACTTTTTTTTGCAATGCAACTCGTAATGAGGCATGAAATAGTTTTATTTAAGAAAAATTTAATATTTGTAACCATTTTGCCCACTTTCATGTACTACAAAATATTGCAGTTATCCAACTCTGGAATCTAAATTTTAATTTTTTTTCATTTTTGATACCAATTTTGTTTTTCCTGAACTAAAAAATAGCTTTAATTAGTAAAAAACCGACGTTAGTTGCCTTTTTGGTTACTTTTATGTATAAACAAATTTCAATTTCCCAGCTCTGGAAGCGAAACTTAAATTTTTTTTTACCAATGCTCGTCTTCATTCGGTATAAAGTCGTTTTACTTAAGAAAAACTTAAAATTTGCAACCATTTTGGTCTCTTTCATGTACTACAATATATTGCATGTACCAAAAAAATTTTAATTTTCCCAGCCCTGGAAGCGAAATTTTAATATTTTTTATTTTTTTTATCAGTGAAACGATTTATAAGGTATAAAGTAATTTTTTTAAGAAAAATTTCACATTTTTAACCATTTTGGTCACTTTCATGTACCATAAAATATTGCACTTGTCCATCCCTGGATTCGAAATTTTATTTTTGAATTTTTGATACCAATTTTGTTCTTCCTAAATTATAAGACAGTTTTAGTTAGCAAAAAAAAAAAACAACATCAGTTGCCTGTTTGATTTCTTCCACGTATAAAAAAAATTCAATTTCCCACCCCTGGTTTTTTAAAGAGGTTTTTTTAAAAAAAAACTTAAAATTTTTAACAATTTTAGTTACCACATGTATTACAAAATACGGAATAGGCCGAAAAAAAATTTTTAATTTCCCATCCCTGGAAAAAAAATTTATATTATATTAGTTTTTAATAGACCATTGAGGCTTCCCAAAGCACGAAATAGGTTTAATTTACAAACATTAAAAAAAATAATTGATTTTTGGTATACATTTTGCGTCGAGAAATAGGTGTAAGCTTCCCAGCTCTGGCATCGTACCAATCCAACGGTTCAAGAACGAAGTGTCTAGCTCCTCTGGGGCTTGGGAAACCCGTACAGACAGACGGACAGATGGACATCGCTCAATCGTCATCGCTATTCATAAGGATCCAGAATATATATACTTTATGGGGTCCCATGTGAATATCGAAGAAATTACACACGGAATGACAAACCAATATATATATACCCTTTCACTTTTTTGTGAAGGGTATAAAAATATCATGTAAGTTTTTACAACTGCCCCTCAGCGTATTCGCAGCACCTGCTACATTCCAATGTTCGCTGTATTTTCTATTTTTATGTCGCCACAAAAATAATATTAAAAAACAAATTAGCTTTTACCTTAAAATCGGTTTGCCTTGTTGAGTATGTCAGTGAATTTGTCAATTCGTCAGTTGCAATATTGTGTTTTGCTGTCGTCTTTTTTTATTATTATTATTATTATTTATTTTTAGACGTGTATTATTTATTTTTGTAATAAAAACAGAATTTGTTTACAACTTTTCAGTTCTCAGTGTTTTTTTGTTTTTCACACTACAAGGTTATGAAAATGTATTGTAAATATTTTTAAGTAATTTTTTATATTTTACAAGTGGAGATAATTACAATTGCAGCGTTGGGCAACAAACGACATATATGTACATACACACATGGACAATTGTTGAAATATTTCCATAATAATTACGCGACTATTCAACAGTTTTAGCCGATCCAACATTATTAGCTATATATTCATAGTGAAAAGTGGCCAAAATTTCAAAAAATAATAATAACAAGACAAATGAAATCAAATAACAATTTTTGTTCGGATTTTGGATAATTTCGTTTAACAAATAGACACCCAATAGTTTAGGCAATTAATTATTCATTTCTAAACTTGGCGTTTGTTTTTAATCATTTTTTTTTTGTGACATGAAAAGGTTTTTAGGTTTTTTTTATTTCTACACTATAACAGATCACGGAACAATTCTGGAGATTTCTTCACTGTAATATATCAGGCGATTTTTAGTTGGCCGACTTTTTGCACATCCATGCAAAATATATTTAAATGAATGTTACAGTTTCTGTTGTGAATAATCAGGATACAACACGAATATCGTAACATTTAAAAAAAATGCTTGTATGACACTTTATAACTAGTTGCAAAAAAAATTTTATTGTATTATATTGTATTATATTTTGATCATCTATAATAGAAGGATAATCCCTCCATTCTTGTCAGTGTTTACGTTAGGAAGTCCATCATGATTTTGAGAGTAATTTAAATGTAATTCAAATACTTGTTGTCGTGCTACCGACAGTTTTGATTAAAAAAAAGTAAGAACGTTATATGTATGTGTTCGACCGGGTCGAAACTGAAATACCCTCCAAATATTTTATATATAAAAGCTCTATTTTGTAGGGGAGACATCTCACCTTTGCCATGAAACACCAAAAAGTAAATTGTTGGTGTTATTAAGTGAAATTTAATTTTTAAGGAATCAAGACTTAAAGAGTACAATTTTTCAAATATTTACACAATTTTTCCATGTAATAAAGGGGGCGGGGTCCAAAAATGGATTTTTGTGATTTGCAAGTTCAACCTTTTGGCTGCAATTTCAACGCTTTGGACCTTCTTCGACATCAAAATGTATCATTTGCTTAACAAAATAAAAAAAAAAAACTAAAAATTATGTTGTGTTTTAGAGGTTGGTTTAGTTCTTCGTAGGGGAACTTTTTTCCCTCTGGCACGATTAGGCCTATTTACAAACTTGACCGTGTGCCATTTTTCAAAATGTATTTATACCGATTTTAAAGGGTCTGGAGCTCTTTTCGTTTGAGCTGAATCGTGATTCCCACAGACGAACGGACATGGCTAGATCGTCATAGATTTCATCTGTTGGCTGAAGTAGTAGAATAAGAGACTATGAAGCGGAGGGTCCTGAGTTCAACCCCACGCTGAGTCATGATATACTGTGTTGAGTTCTTCTGATCAGCATTGGTGCATGGTTGTGTTAGTTGTTGCCAGCCTGTTTTCAATGATGAAGGCATAGCACTTGTCACTGAACATAATTTGCAGCGATTGACGACTTCATGTACTAAAAAGCAGAGTAACAGCAGCACCCTTCTTCGTCGGTCCTGTAGCAAAAAATTAGCCGGCGAAGTAAAAAGGTTGAAATAGCTAAAAAAAATTCTCTAACTTCTCATCTTTCCTCATCTGTCCCCTTAATACTATCCCCTCGTTTTCAGTTCCGGCGCAATGCAGTGCATATGTAGGGGTCATCCCCTGAGTGCTGGTCCAAGATAAAAAAGAATATATAACTAAAATTTAAAAGAAAGGAAAAATGTGATATAGAAAACAGTCTCCCTGATTATGTAGCTATATGTCAACGTCACGTCAAGACAATAGAAAAAATAGGATTCCAACGTACTACTTGCGCTCAACAATTCTTTAGTGCACGTCAGCGTCCGCTTTTTGTAAGTGTCTTGACGTGAGTTACAGAATAAGGGTGCCAGTTAAATACTTGTTAAATATGTTGTATAAACTTAAAAATACAACCAAAATAATATAATATCGTACGTCAACGCCCACTAAAGGGGGCGGGGTTCAAATATATACAATATCATGTTTTCCACAGACGAACGTATGGGCATTGCTACACCGTCTTAGACTTCATCACAATTCTCTTTGGAGGGTATAAAAACTGTATTTTGGCGGGGTCGCTCTGGCAAGGGCTGTGGGGGAAACATTTCACCTTTGTCATAAAACTCTAAAAATATATACTTGGGATAATTATATACAAAACTAAAATTTCTTTTTTTTGATAGGGTCATTTAGAGGGCAAAGGGGGAGAGGGGGTAGGGCAGAAACAGGTAGACATAAAACTCTAAAAATAAATGCTTGGGATGATTATACACAAAATTAAAAAAAAATTTTATTTATTTTTAATAGGGTCGTTTGGCGGGCAAAGGGGGAGGAGGGGGTAGGGCAGCAACAGACAGTCATAAAACTCTAAAGATAAATGCTTGGGATGATTATATACAAAAATTAAAAAAATATATATTTTTTTGGTAGGGTCATTTAGGGGGCAAAGGAAGGGGAGGGGGGGTAGGGCAGAAATCGGCAGTCATAAAACTCTAAAGATAAATGCTTGGGATGATTATATACAAAATTTAAAAAAAAAAATTTTTTTTTGGTAGGGTCATTTATGGGGCGAAGGGGAAGGAGGCGGTAGGGCAGAGTAGTACCAGGTTTCGTCTCAGCTTCGTCATTAAAGCTTAAAAGTGTTATTTTTAAGGAATGTAGGCTTAAGTAAAACAATTTGTTACATTTTTATGCTATTTTTGCCTATAATAACGCCCACTGAAGTGGGCGTGGTCAAAAAATATTTTTATTTTATTTAATGGCTCCAAGTTTAAGGCGTCGGACCGTATTTGACATAAAAATATATCATTTGCTTAACAAAATAACCAAAAAACTTTAAAAATTATGTTGTTTTTTCTGGGTTGGTTTAGTTCTTCTTAGGGGAACTTTTTTCCCTCTTGCCCGATTTAGCCCATCTTCGAACTTAACCTGCTCTAAGTTTTAAAATATATTTATGCCAAATTTCAAATGTCTAGCTCTTTTCGTTTGGACTGAATCGTGATTTCCACAGACGGACGGACAGACGGACGGACATGCTCAGTTCGTCTTAGATTTCATCACTGATCAAGAATATATATACTTTATGGGGTCTGAGATGGATATTTCGATGCGTTACAAACGGAATGACAAAGTGAATATACCCTCCAAATTCTTTTTTGGAGGGTATAAAAACTATTTATATCGCGAAAGTCTCCTGCATGTGACGCTGTCTATGGTAATTAGTCCAAAAGTACATTCGATTTTAAGCATATGTGGGCATAGATGCCTTGAGATTTGTTGCACACTTTTGCGAACGTGGCTTAAATTCAGCAATTGTTTGGGAGACCTTTTAGGCACCAGCGCTCTCAATATTTATGTGGTGGGCGTGATAAGTAAGCCTACTATTCTACCATTAACTTTAAAAGAAGAGAGACAAACGACTGGTTACTTCCGTGTTTTAATCAATAACTAAATCTTGACTTCATCATCGTTTGATGTTCGAATTGTAATCGCTTGCAAACATTTTGTGGCAGAGATCAAAATTTAAGAAAAAAATAAAATATATACATAAAAAAAATATAAAAAAAGAACCAATAGTAATTGTCTGTTAATGCCCACAGGCGTGAAAGGTTTCCTCTATTCACTTTTAATACGGATTCAGCCAATATTCGACTTTATTAAACACAACAACAAATTTGCCACAAAAATCAAACAAATGAAATAAAACTAAAATATTGGTTATTCATACAATTTTACTCGTATTCACATTTTATGTAAACACCATTTTATGGCTGGGATCGGTTTTTGGTCTTGCAACTTCGCTGGAAACAGATATAAGAAAACCAGCAGCAACAACAACGACTGCAACTTGCGACGGCAGCAGCAACACAAAATAATAATAATAAAATCTAAAAAAAAAAAATAATAATAATAAAGAAAAACAACACAACACTAACCAAAATGATTATTATGATTGTGACCCAGTTTTCGGAGTAAAAATGTTACTTTGAATGTTGTTCCACATTTGCACATTGGAATGTGCGCTGTGATTGTACAATTTTGCTCTGCACTTTATTTAGACGGTGGTGGTTGGTTGTTGCTTTGGATTATCACTATTATTACTACTATTATTATTAGTTGCTGCTGTTGTTGTTGTTGTTGCTGCTGCTGCTGCTGCTGTTATTGCTGTTTTATTTATAGAGTTATGTAATCATTTTTACAAAATTATTAAATACCTTTTTGGTATTGGATAATACTAGTACTCAGTTGTAACAATAACAACAACAGCAACAACTAAATTCAATATGGGAAATGTTGTATGTGTATGTGTGTGCGTGTGTGTGTGTGTATGTTTGTATCTAATTCTTGTAACCAAGTTTGTGGGAAGGTAGTTTCTTAATTCTGAAATCTCTAATACCCACTTGAGATCAAAAAGCCCATTCAAAATTATTATGACAGTTTGTGGCGGCTGCTATACTCTTGCGGCACTGCGGCATCATTTCTGTGTTTAATTAGCTAAACAGTGATTTCAAATTATCATGAATAAGAAAAAGAAAAAAAAACACCTACACCTTAAAAGAAAATCTTTTGGAAGCCGTAATAATTTTGTGAATCACTTTTAGAAGTCTCTTAAATATTATTTCGTCATTAAGCGAAAGTTTTTCCAAAATGTTGTTAATGTTGTCATTTATGCAGGCTATTCATAAATGCCACCTCGTTAAAATGTGCCCCAAAAGTGCTTTAAATTCCTTTATGTACTAGCAAATACAAAACATTATCCAACTCGTTGGCGATTCATTAAATTCATTAAATATTTGAAAAAAAAATTATCTTTACGTTTTTAATTAAATTATTTGCTATTTACTTTTATCATATTGTTAACAAATAATTTATTAATTCTTTGAATCTTGATTAGAACAATATAATCTTTATGAAGCTCTATTATTTTCCAATGGTTTTAAAGTTTTTACAACAAATATATTTTGAATAAAAAAAAATTTTAAAATACTAAATTTTATTTACTTGTTTAATCGACAGAAATGAATGAGAAATTATCCAATTTTAAAATAATCGAACAGTTAATCGGGTAGTAATTAATCTGTTAACTGATTGAATACCCTATTTCTATGGCAGTTGTTAGAAAATTTACTGATTTGTTTTAATAACAATGCAATTACAATTACAAATATCTTATTTTAGATGGGCAAATGTCAATTTACCTTCAAACGGCAGTCACTAAAAAATTGGGACAATTCCCTTAAAGCAAACCTGTCTGGCAACCTCATAAATTTATACCGCATTTTAATTCAAACATTTGTTTTATATGCGATTACCCACTACCTAAATATTTTGCAAAAATGCTTTAAAACACATATTTTTCAGGCTAGGCAAGGCGTTTAGTCCATCAAAGCAGACGTTCCAAACTGTGGTAGAATCGTAGAGAAGGCTCCACTAGACATAAAATATGTCCGACCGTCAAATCGGGCATGTAAAAGGTCAATGTAGACCGCAAATCTCCATGTCTCGTCTATGTCCTGCCTTCAATGTGCGACTTGATGTTCGCGTTGGTTTCAAAGGAGAGCAACAGACAAAGAACGCAAAAAGTTAATTTTTTTCCTTTTGCGCAACCTAAAAATTACTTTAGAAGTCTGAACACGTAGTCATCACACACATAAAGGGTATTTTTTATAGAGTGGCACAAGTTTAAATCATAATAAAACAAGGATATATATTTTTGATATCAATGAAACGGCCTTTATTGAAAAGAACATTTTATGAAATTGATGTTTAAATATGATTTCAGCCATATGGCGTCCACGGATGGTGCGTAGAAGGAGCAATCTGGAACACCAATTTTCAACGACTAAAAAAATCTTTCATAAGGTGGAAGGACAGTTGCTGAGAACGGCAAAGAATTGATTGATTAGGATCATCTTCAATGCTTTCCTGTACAGCGGTTGCAGCTTCTTCAGTGCGCACTGTTCGGCGTCTCACGGGATGCACATTATCAGTAACAGTAAATGTGGTCCGAAAACGATCTATTGTCCTTCGAATTAGAGGAACGAATGTGTATATAAGAATCTAAAAGAAGTAGGTTCGCCTAAGAGTCTGAGTAAGAAACAACAAGTGTAAGGACTAGACTTGTGTCCAACTAGCTCATTCGCTCAGTTTTGACAAGAACCTTTAATCAAACCCATGTAATTGAAATGGGTTTGATCAGAGGTTCTTGTCAAAACTGAGCGAATGAGCTAGTTGGAGACAAGTCTAGTAAGGACACCTAAGTTTGGGTAAAACAGAAACTGAAGTCAATATATAAATTATATGTAGAACCTACACTGGTTTGCCTTTCGAAAATTCATCAGTAGTCTAGACTGGTACCACGGGATCCAGTACAGTCCCAGTTTACTGCGACTGGATATTGGTGAGGTCACCTTCGCTATTTCAAGTGGTGGTTTGTTGTTGCTACCAATTGGTGGAAGATTTGTCAGATAAGGAGTGATGACCGATCTTTACGATTGGGCTTCGGGCCGGCTGATAGTAGTAAAATCTATATGTTGTTGTCAATCAACAAATAGGGTTCTATTGGGATATTTTCGTGACTCGTAGAACTAAGATCTTCTTGATAGGATCGACACTCTAGCAAGGTGTTAGGGCATGGAACATTATCCTATCATGTTCTAAATATTGCCACCTGGTTGATTCAAGGGTCGCTTTCAATTTCACACTATGTTGAGAACATCGTCAGATAAGGTCCTTTTGGACAGGTGCTGACGCTAAACTTTATCATACTTGTCCTTCGAAGGACGATTATTTACGTCATAAAATGAAAGAAGTGGACGATGAGTTTGACGAATAGAAAGATTATTTTGATTAAGAATTTCAATAATTTGCACGCGTTTTGACACTCTAAGAATACCGTTACTCTGCCGACGACATGTTCAGGTCTATGCCTAGTGGCGAAGTAGGGTTATGAATAATATTTTCAGAAATGGCGATTTTTCGCAATTTTTAAATTTGTTTCGAACAAAATGTGTTGAAGCAAAATATTTTCATAAATGAAAATGTTGAACGCCTCTCGAAATGTTCAAACAAATGTAAATACCTACATTTTTGCACTGAATTTGGCAAATTAGCTCAAAAACATTCGACATTTAAAGCACATAGACATTCAGCCTTCCATCTCAGTACTGCATTTATTTATGTGCATATTTTACCGAATAAGTACATACATATGTATGTATGTACATATGTATATGTATGTATGTAGTTTAAAATGAGTAACACATGCATGTATACATGAGAAATATATATGTATGTACAAATGTATGAATTTTCATATCTACACCATAGTATTGAGCATTTTTACTACAAAACTATGCAAAAACACAGAGAGTTCATAAAATAAAACACGCGCCTAATGCATTTACTTTTAGATCATCATCATCGTCTTTGGATAAAATTTAGTTATTTTGTTTTTGTTTAAATTGTGTTTTGCCATTTTCTTTGTTTTTGTCTGAGTTTCCTTTGAGCGCTTGCTCCCATTCCGATGGCATACCAACCATCCATAAACATAAAACGAACTGAACAGTAACAAAACAAGAACAACAACAATAACAATAATAACACCAACAACGGCAAAAGCGCCACAAATGAAATAAAGTCGTTCGGTATTCGTTGCAAAAGAAAGAAAAACGAAGGAAAAGTGTACATGCACCACAAAAACAATAATAATAACAAACGAAGGCAGAAAAAACCGACAACAATAACAATTTGCAGCCATTGCAACCAACAATAATAACATTTATGGGTGCTGGCTGTCGTTGCCAGATTTGATATTTTTTGCCAGTGATTCATAACGTCTTTTGGCAAATTCATAATAACCATTAAAGTCCTTGACTGACTATCCTACACAATCGGATGATTCATTTACAGGAAAATCTTGCAAAAGCCTGACAGATTTTAAAAAATCGGTTAAAAATGGCGTTGCAGGTGATGAATGATGGAAAAACGTGTGGCTCGCAATAAATACTACCCTGATCGCATTTTCAATTTATGAAAATTTTCATAAACATTTTCAAATCGGACAGAGTTGTCAAAATATCTGTTACACAGTTACGTTTTTAAGCCACGGAGTATACGAACTTACCGGAAGGTATATTTTCGTCTCGTTTTGGAAACCCAATACCTTCTCGCCCTATTGTAAACTCTTCTTCTGAGAATTTTTCAAAAAGTCCTTCGGAAAACAACCTGCCTAAAATTGGTA
Organism: Linnaemya tessellans; assembly: GCA_951800035.1. Taxonomy (NCBI): domain Eukaryota; kingdom Metazoa; phylum Arthropoda; class Insecta; order Diptera; family Tachinidae; genus Linnaemya; species Linnaemya tessellans. Next base: position 48,411,293 of record OX637535.1, read on the forward strand.
CTCATTATCAATAACTTTTAGAAGACTTTCCGGAGGTTGTCTTTCAAACATCAAACAAATCTGTTCTTTAGAGCGCAAAATAGGTACAACTTCCGTGTTTTTTTTTTTGGATATTTACTTTTTTTTCAATTAATACCTACTGTTTCTTCAAACTTTGGCTTTAGTTTAGGGGAAAAAAATATATATACAGTTGACTGTCGATAATTTTAAATGGAAGGGACCAGGGAAAAACTTCGAGCAATTCAAGACGAATCATGGTATCGATTGATATTGATAACCTTATCAGCCTATGTGTTCATCAGTTGCAGCAAGAGTATTTGAACCTGAATGTCCAAAAGCTTTTTTACATGTTTATTGAAATTTTGTTCTTTCACAAATCCAAAAATTTTATAAAATTCTGAATTTTTCCAATTTTCAATGTGGTACTTTTTTAAAAAATAAATACTGAAAAATAAATTAAATTTGAGCTAAGGTTACCTGGTTTTCGCTTTAGGATAATCGAGAGCTCCTTTTAACAAGGCCTAAAATAATCAAGGGGTTAGAAAAAATTCAATTTAATAGAAAAAGCTAAAATTTTTGAGTTTCCATATTTGCAAAACCATTTGCGACAAGAGCTAAATTCACTTAAAAAAAAAAACAGAAATCAAAACTAAGACATTAGCGCTGCTCAATGTTTGATGAATAATCACCCTTATCGTGGTCGGCGTTTTTTGCCATCAAATTCGACAATTTGCAATAGAATAAAAGAAAATTTAGCTTTTTGTCTTTAAGCTGTTACAAATTGTCGAATTGGTTGAATGTCTTGCCAAGCAGCAATTGCAAAATATTATAGCTTTTTTGCAATCCAAAAACAAAATACACAAATTTGCATCATTTGCCCTATTCACAGTCTTGTGCAAATGATTTGCATTATTGCATTTGCAAATTGGGAGTGTATTATTAATGCATTTTGTTAGTGTAGACTAAAAATTCATGACCATTTGCACAAGAGTGTGAATAGGGTTATTGTGTGTATTCAATGGCAAAATTGGAGTTTTGCAAAATGTTTTTTCTCTGTGTAGGGGATACTTATTGTATCCCCTCTGAAACTTGGACAATTCTGTATACCTATCGACTTGGTATTTTTTTAGGATACTAGGTACCACCATTAAATTGATAATACGGGACCCGTGATATGTTCCAAAGTTCAATCTAAAGCACTCATGTTCACCCAATATCTGCATAATATAGATAGACTTCTCAATGTCCTCTTAATAGCGATATCAGGCAACAGTCAGTACGTCAATCTTCTTTTCAGACGGTAATAGTCTTGAACAAATTTGTAAAACTTTGGAGTTTGATATAGGTAGATACCTACTCAGTATATCAAATGTATGTACATATGTACATATGTATATACATAAGTACATGTGTATGTAATACATATAGGTGTGGTAGTTACATATTTGGAAATCTATACCGTATGTATTTAACACAAATGAAAAATCTATCAAAATTAAGATATTTCCTACGCCCAGGGATGGATACCTAACCTATAACATGTACCGACTCAAATATGTAATAGATAGCCACGAGTTTCGGCATAATAGGTACACCTGGGTGGCAGCTATGGCACTGGTAATTGTTGTTTTCTAGTTGTTTTTGTTACTGCATTAAGCTGTACATATTTTGTTGTAAATTCCTCGGTTCGTTTATGTTTTAATTTTGTTTTGTGTCTACCATTCATTACAAACACAAAATCAACCCCAGAAAACAAATGCCGAATAAGCCAGAGGAAAATAACAACAACATTATCATAACCATACACTAACAAAAATGCGGGATGAGGCGTAAAAGGTCAAACGAGTACAAACTTGAAGTGTTGTTATGAAAACTGGTGTATAGACAAAATTCAGACAAAAACAGAGAGAAAGAGTACATTTTACAGAAGACAACAACTGCTTAAATATTTTTTTTTTTAATTGGAATGAGGTAAAATGAAGCGAGACTGCAATTGAAAGAGGTTTTTACTCTAAGCGGAACTAGAGGAATGAAACCAACTTTCAAGAGTATAATAGCATATTTGCTCTTAAATTTATTAAGAATACATTCCACTACATGCAATCCACAGTTCATTTATAATATAATATATATTTAATTTAATGCTCTTAGCACTGACTGTTGCTCTTAAATTTGTGTTTTCTTTATCTTGCGTCTTTGTTGTTTATGTTTTGCTACCATTTCTCTCTCTCTCTCTCTCTAGCTGGTGTAATTTCGCGGTTTGTTTTATTATGCATTCCCCTGAAAACAATAAAAATAAACTATCAAAATAAATCGTAAATTATACACATGCTTATTTATATTGTATGTAGCAGCCTCTCTTATAAAAATATAATAAGAAAAGTATTTATTTAATGTATTGTTTTAAAAGCCTTTTAAATATGTAAGTACATCAATATGTCGGTACCTATTTGTTTTTAATTAAAATATTCTATTTTCGGCATTTGTAACTATTAGATAAATATTTTCCTATTTTTACTGTAAAATTGAACTTGTAACAGAACATCATGCATGAATGCAAAAAATTTAATTAAAAATTAAAATTAAAAAAAAAATAATTATGGCGGGATATATAAAAAAAATATGGCTAATGGCGATACCTCGAAATAGCCCAAGTTTCGCCAATAGGTTACCGCCCTAATATTCAAGAGCTATTTTGCAAATCGCGTTACAGCAAACATGATGTAGTTATACAGGGTGTCCGCCAGGAAGGTATACTAGGGCCTACTTTGTTGTTTATACTGATTAAATGAAAGAGAATCGATCTTATACATACATATCAGGGATGGAAAAGAGCTATTTTGATTTTGTACCAATTAACTAAATAAAAGCTACTTTTCATACCATGAAGGTAACATATTTTTATATATTTTATACCTATTTCTATAAATAGAAATTCAAAAACTTCTCTACACAAGTATACAACATAAAAATATTATATACATAAAAATCTAGGAATCAGTTGATTAAATTTTATTCAAAAAGTCATACAATTTAAGATAAGAAATTTTCTGGTAGTTTAAAATTTAGGCAACGAGACATTGATTGAAAACATTTTCGGTATTTGGAATTCAATTATTATACCCTTTTTCGACGTGATTGTTTTTGAATCAAATATAAGGCAGCCCAACGATGAAAAATGTTTCTGTTGCGAAAAATTATAGAAAATAATTGTAAGTCCGTTACTTAAATGAGCCATAATTTAGCAGAAATATGAGACATAAGACACTATTTTGAAAGATTCGGGTCTAAAGAACCGTTTACTCTCGAAAGAACAATCATTTTCAAAAAGGAACGACAAAATAAATATGTATATAGAACAAGCAGAGGAGTAAGAAACGATCCGAAAATTTCATGAAGTGCTGACTGGAATACTTTATGTAATAAAAAGTTGACACAAAATCTTTGATTATGTAACCGTATAATATACAGAAATATTTTATGTTTATTAACTGATTCACTGAGAAATTAACAAAAATTTTCAAGCATAAAACATTTTTATGAATTAGGTATAAGCTTTTGATTGAGATACATATTTAAATTGTACTAAATTAGTCGTGGTAGTACCACGGTACCAACAAAGTCTAATTGTACCAAAAAAAGTACAATTGTATCATGTTTTCCATCCGTGATACATATTGATAAATGTTTTATTTAATGTCGGCAATTATGTATGGAATACAATATCAGATAAATGTCCGCCTCTGTTAACCTCACAAATGCGAGCCCTGTTGAGCACATTTTTCATTATATTCTCACACGTTTCATGCGGTATTTCGTTAATTTCATCAGGAATATTTTGTATGAGTTGCTCAAGCGTTTCTGGTTTGTTTACATAAACCTTGCTTTTCAGTTATCCCCACAAAAAGAAATCCGGAGCAGTCAAGTCAATCAACATCACCATTTCTTGAAATAACTTGTTGTGGAAAGAGGTCTCGCAGTAAATCCATTGTAAATCTGATTAAAATACGTTGGTTTATCAAATATTTTTCCATAATAAATTTGCCACGTGTCTACTTCACGACTGCCAAATATGAGCTGTCAAGACTAATGTCGCCAAAACAAAGTATGTAGTATACCTTCCCGGCTGACACCCTGTATGTATGAGTGTAGGTAAAAATGTCTGGAGAAACATAAAAGACTATGTCCAAGGCAGATGTACCAGGTACTCTCAGTAGCGCAGCTGTGTATTAAATTTTCCTTGGTGCGTGTTGAACTACTGTCAAAAGTTTATATACAAACCATATAAAATGTTTTTATTTTCTTATATCTCACTTGTTAATGATGCTTCTTCTTCCTAGATTTTGACATTAGCTCTACATTTTCTACCAACAATATACGTGTGGTTTTTGGTGTTGTTGATTGTTGTACTAGTGAGAGTACCTGGTAAATCTGCCTTGACTGTGTCACAATCAGATTATTCTAAAATAAATAATATTTTTCAAACGACTCCATGAATTGTGCAATAAGATTATCCCCCTTATTCTGTAAATTTTTGTTAATGTCACATCAAGAAAATCAGCCAGATTGTGTAAGGCGTTGGCATTGACGCCCAAGACGTTTTTTGTACAAGATTAAAGAAACACTAAAGCAGTTTTCTTTAATCTACTACCAAAAACGACTGAGACGTAAACGCCAACGCCTTACACAATCAGGGGGAATATCACAAATAGGACACTCGTGTACCTATTCTTCACCTTCAGCAATTGACAATCTCTAACAGCCTTTTGCTTTATCCAAGACCTAAAATAGTAGTTACACAATGTAAGAAGTTGTTAATTGTTATTTACAAGGAGTAGGCGAAGTGTGCGAATACGGTTGAATACTCCTGTTAATAATGCCCGAGTAGTAAAATTATTAATTTCAAGTCAAATTATTAGTTTTCTTAATTTCTCATTATATTCTTCCGATCTCAACATAATTGATAACGTTTGGTTTTGGCTTTTCCGCATGGTTTAGGACGATTAGCGATCACTAACTAATTCAAGCCATTAAGGATTAACCGAATGAAGTTTCTTTTGATTATTTGAAATCGCCTACTAAATTGTAATACACAATTACTTTTTCTGTAGTATTTAATATATCAGTTGCTTGATGGGAAGTGTTGAAAAGTTTAACAGGTAAAACAAAAGTCCTGCTCAAGGCGAATTCATACCAGGTGGCCTTAGTTCAGAAATTGGTGATCAGCTGTTACCAAGGCAAAATTATTGAACTGTCTTAGTGTTCTTCTGGTTTTTCGTTTTTGTGTGCGGCCATTGTTTTTTCCAAAGCATTTCATTTGATAGTTCAATAAATTTTACCCAGAGTTGCATAAATGAGTGCACCTTGTATGAATTCGCCTTGGTCCAGCTGCTAACGCCGACCTTACTGCTCTCATTTCGATTGAACTGTTATAGGTACATGTTCAACAATGAAACGAATATTGAATACAATTTCTCGTATAGGAATGAAGCTTCAGAAGAAAATTTGACAAAAACTTATTGTGTGTGAACTAGAAAAAACAGCTCATAAGTTACTACACGGGCCAATAACAAATTCGCAGCCCTAAAATGTTTCCAAAGTATCCTTTGCAGTTAACGGACGGTGTGAAACACAAAACAAGTGGAGCAAAATTTGACTAAATTAATTTATCTAATGAAATCGAGGAATTGTGAAGCCAAGACTATGAAGAGAGCAAATTGGAAAGATTAACCGTAGTATTCACAAAAAAATAAAGTAGACTTGATCAACACTTTAAAATAAATTCTCTATGAAAGTTTTACTTTAAAGCACACTTGAAGTACACATTAATTTTTGTGAATACAGCAGTAAATGTGGAAAGAGTTTGTTCTGGTCACTCTCTATGGCTTCGTTATTGAAACAGGCCGACGACAATTAACACAATCATGCATTTATGCAGATGAAAAACTTCGATCCCATATTTCTGAATGAGTGCAGTATCGAGCCTCAGAGTTCATGCGATTACTATTTCGTTATCGCAAAAACGTAACAACTATTTTCTTATGAAACAGCTGATCGGTTTTTGTAAATACAAAAGAAGATCAGCTGATTTTTTGTAGAATAAAAATGAAGCACTTAACACAGATCTGTTGCTGGTAGTCTATGTCGAGGCTTAAAGTATATATATAAATCTAACTTTAAATGCGTGGATGAATGGATGAATTTATTTTTTTCTAGAACCATTTTCCCCCATCAGTGCGTCATATTTAATGAACTCAAATGTTTCTCCGGCAATTGATTTCTGTTGGATGTTCCATTTTGATTTGTATATTTAAGTAATGAACATGACTGTGTATTTCATTATTTGGTCTTTTAATATTAATTAATTAATGAAGTGGTAACAATGAACAAAGAACGGCCATGTGATGGCGTACCGGCCTCTGTTTTGCTTCTCCGTGATAGCATGATGATTATAAGATATATTCTTGACAATTACAAATTCTTATAAAAATTAAAAATATAATAATAATAATTTGAGCATGAACAAGTAAAAACGTTATATTCGACCGGGTCGAATCTTAAATACCCTCCAAATATTTAGTAAGTGAATTTGAAATGTTTAACTTGGTGGGACAGAGTTCCTTTATATAATATCGTACGTCAACGCCCACTAAAGGGGGCGTGGTTCAAAACTATACAATATCATGTTTTCCACAGACGAACGTATGGGCATTGCTAGACCGTCTTAGACTTCATCACAATTCTCTTTGGAGGCTATAAAAACTGTATTTTGGCTGGGTCGCTCTGGCAAGGGCTGTGGGGGAAACATTTCACCTTTGTCATAAAAATCTAAAAATAAATGCTTGGGATAATTATATACAAAATTAAAATTTCTTTTTTTTGGTAGGGTCATTTAGCGGGCAAAGGGGGAGGAGGGTGTAGGGCAGCAACAGACAGTCATAAAACTCTAAAGATAAATGCTTGGGATGATTATATACAAAATTTAAAAAAAAATATTTTTTTTTGGTAGGGTCATTTAGCGGGCAAAGGGGGAGGAGGGTGTAGGGCAGCAACAGACAGTCATAAAACTCTAAAGATAAATGCTTGGGATGATTATATACAAAATTAAAAAAAATTTTTTTTTGGTAGGGTCATTTAGGGGCAAAGGAAGAAGGGAGGGGGGGGGGAGGGTAGGCAGTCATAAAACTCTCAAGATAAATGCTTGGGATGATTATATACAAAATTTGAAAAAAAAATTTTTTTTTGTAGGGTCATTTAGGGGTCGAAGGGGAAGGAGGGGGTAGGGCAGAGTAGTACCAGGTTTCGTCTCAGCTTCGTCATTAAAGCTTAAAAGTGTTGTTTTTAAGGAATGTGGGCTTAAGTAAAACAATTTGCTAAATTTTTATGCTATTTTTGCCTATAACAACGCCCATTGAAGTGGGCGGGGTCAAAAAATATTTTTATTTTATTTAATGGCTCCAAGTTTAAGGCGCTGGACCGTATTTGACATAAAAATATATCATTTGCTTAACAAAATAACCAAAAAACTTTAAAAATTATGTTGTTTTTTCTGGGTTGGTTTAGTTCTTCTTAGGGGAACTTTTTTCCCTCTTGCCCGATTTAGCCCATCTTCGAACTTAACCTGCTCTAAGCTTTAAAATATATTTATGCCAAATTTCAAGAGTCTAGCTCTTTTCGTTTGGACTGAATCGTGATTTCCACAGACGGACGGACGGACGGACGGACATGCTCAGTCCGTCTTAGATTTCATCACTGATCAAGAATATATATACTTTATGGGGTCTGAGATGGATATTTCGATGCGTTACAAACGGAATGACAAAGTGAATATACCCTCCAAATTCTTTTTTGGAGGGTATAATAATAATTTTAGCAATAATTCTTTAAGCTTAAGGTCTTTTTACTTAAAATTTTTTAAAATAGTTATATTTTTTAATATTTCGCAACTGCTTTAGGTGGCTTCTTCAAGAAAGTATAGCTATTCTTTTCTTTTTTTTTTTTTTGAAATAATAAAAAGTGAAAAAGATATATGGAATATTGGGAATATTAATCGTCAGGGTTGGGAAATTTCGTACTAACCAAAAAAGTAATAACTTAAAAAATTAATGTGGCAACTTCTCATATTCAATTTTCGTTAAAAAACATTGGTTAAATAATTGATATTCCTACTTGAAAAAGTGGAAGAATTTAACAAAGAACGCTGATGAGATGGCGTAGCGGCCTTGAAATCAGTACTGGTCCATTTTGCTGGTTTAATGACTATGAAAAATGTTCTTAATAAAATAAATAGAATTTGACCAAATTCATTTATTAAATAAAAATAAAAAATAATTTGCAATTTCGCAGATTTGAACTTGAGCCCGTTGAAAAAATTAACATCCTGCAATATAATTTACATAAGAAAGTTCGATTAATAAACTAGAAATTCATATATAATTTAAAATAATAAAAAAATTAACAAACCAATGAGAATTTTATATACTAAATTGGTAATAAAGTAAAAAATTGTATAGAAAATTAGAAAAAAATAAATTTAAAAATATTCATATAACATAATTTTTTTTTAAACATTTTTTATAGAATTTTGAATTTTATGATAAAACATTTTTCACAATTTGATTAATTTTTTTATGATTAAAAAAAAAAAAAAAGTGAATATACCCTCCAAATTCTTTTTTGGAGGGTATAAAAAGACGTAAAGGAATTACTGTATTTAAGTGAATGTTTTTTTACGGAGAATTTATTAAAAACATTTAGTCTATTTAAAAAGATTCGTTAACGCGGGGGCATGCATATTAAACGCATAAATCCAATAAAATGAAAGTTGGACTCTATTATTGGAATAGATTAATATCTTGGCTTCGATTATTTCTCTAATGGAAGTCAATTTATGCCGCCGTTCTAAAAATTCTTAGCATATTTAATTACTTAATTAATTAATTTATGCAATCAATAGAAAAACCCACTCACTTTATGTTGCTTTTCCGTAAAATATTTTCTTACACATACGGAATAAATATTTATTTCACAATATCAGAGGTTAGAGGTGATCAGTGGCCAGTTAACACATCGTGCTGCAATAGAACATTAAAATTCCAACTTGGGTGTCTTTCCAAATGCATGTTGTTTTGCCTAAATACACGGCAACTTGTTTTCAAATCTAACCGTTATAATTATGACAAGATATTCTCATTCCGTGTCTAAATGTAGCACCGCCGTTGCCGACACGCATAGAAGAATTTAGATGCAAGGCAACACACACAAAGGAAATATGCTCGTAATAAAAGTAAATCCAATTGTATCAATACGATATTAATAATGCATTGATACTTTATTAAACAAACTCGTACGCACGTTTAAAAACTCAGCCCATGTGTGATCGCGTTGTTCCCAACAATTTTAAATTTCTTTGTCGTAATTTATGAGTGAATGGAATAACAAAAACAAAAAAAAAAGTGTAACGAAATGTAAGATTTTATGGAAAAGAATTCTAATCTCGTAGTGTCTCCCATTTAAATTTCATACACTTTTCAGCCCTTGACAAATGCACTCCTCTTAACTGTGGAGAATAATTTTTTTAAAAAATTAGAGAAAAACAAAAATCAGGCTGCTTGTTTTCACATGATATTTGCTTTGAAAATGTCCCATGGTGTAGCAATTTCTTGTAAGCGGTAGTTCCAGGAAGTTGGAAAGTATTAATTCAGGGTTTTCCGGTAAATGCCAGTGCTAAGGAATTATAGTACAGCTAAAGAGTGAAATTTTAACAAGAATAGAAAAAAACAGAATAGAGCAGAATATGTTGTATAGTTGCCGTTCATTTTTAATTTCAAAACTAATAATTAAGATACTGATGAAATGCTTTAAATTATTTAATTAAAAAGCGATAAATAAGATTTATTAAATGACAAGATGGCAGGCTTACTTTTCGTGATTTATTTTAATTTCTTCTTACTTTTTTCGCTTTTCTATTTTATGCGGTTGGTGGTGGGTATTTTTTTATACCCTCCAAAAAAGAATTTGGAGGGTATATTCACTTTGTCATTCCGTTTGTAACGCATCGAAATATCCATCTCAGACCCCATAAAGTATATATATTCTTGATCAGTGATGAAATCTAAGACGAACTGAGCATGTCCGTCGGTCCGTCCGTCCGTCTGTGGAAATCACGATTCAGTCCAAACTAAAAGAGCTAGACTCTTGAAATTTATTATAAATATATTTTGAAGCTTAGAGCAGGTTAAGTTCGAAGATGGGCTAAATCGGGCAAGAGTGAAAAAAGTTCCCCTAAGAAGAACTAAACCAACCCAGAAAAAACAACATAATTTTTAAAGTTTTTTGGTTATTTTGTTAAGCAAATGATATATTTTTATGTCAAATACGGTCCAACGCCTTAAACTTGGAGCCATAAAATAAAATAAAAATATTTTTTGACCCCGCCCACTTTAGTGGGCGTTGTTATAGGCAAAAATAGCATAAAAATTTAACAAATTGTTTTACTTAAGCCTACATTCCTTAAAAATAACATTTTTAAGCATTAATGACGAAGCTGAGACGAAACCTGGTACTATTCTGCCCTACCCCCTCCTTCCCCTTCGCCCCCTAAATGACCCTACCAAAACAAAATTTTTTTTTTTTAAATTTTGTATATAATCATCTCAAGCATTTATCTTTAGAGTTTTATGACGGCCGATTTCTGCCCTACCCCCTCCTCTTCGTTTGCCCCCTAAATGACCCTACCAAAAAAAATTTTTTTTTTCTAAATTTTGTATATAATCATCCCAAGCATTTATTTTTAGAGTTTTATGTCTACCTGTTTCTGCCCTACCCCCTCTCCCCCGTTTGCCCTTTAAATGACTCTATAAAAAAAAAGAAATTTTATTTTTGTATATAATTATCCCAAGCATTTATTTTTAGAGTTTTATGACAAAGGTGAAATGTTTCCCCCACTTGCCAGAGCGACCCCGCCAAAATACAGTTTTTATACCCTCCAAAGAGAATTGGACCCCATAAAGTAAATATATTCTTGATCAGTGATGAAGTCTAAGACGGTCTAGCAATGCCCATACGTTCGTCTGTGCAAAACATGATATCGTATATTTTTGAACCCCGCCCCCTTTAGTGGGCATTGACGTACGATATTATATAAAGGAACTTTGTCCCACCAAGTTAAACATTTCAAATTCACTTACTAAATATTTGGAGGGTATTTAAGATTCGATCCGGTCGAATATAACGTTTTTACTTGTTTTTAATGAAATGTTTCATATTCTTAGAGCCGTTCTGATAAAAACTGATAACAGCTTTACAAACCATTATCCAAGTTGTATCCATAAATAATTATTAGATTAACAAACATTTTAAAACTTTGCTAATTTTAAAGTTTCTTCCACATTATTTTGAAGACATTTTGAATTTTGGTTCATTTACATATTTCTATAAATTTTTTTGGAAATCACTATTTTTATACCCTTCACAAAAAAGTGAAAGGGTATATATAGGTTTGTCATTCTTTTTTTTTTATCTTGGACCAGCACTCAGAGGATGACCCCTAAATATCCAATGCATTGCGCCGGAACTGAAAACGAGGGGATAGTATTGAGGGGACAGATTAGAAAAGATGAGAAGATAGGGAATTTTTTGTAGATATTTCAACCTTTTACTTCGCCGGCTAACCGACGAAAATGGTTGAAAATTGTAAATGTTTCTTAAGTAATACTACTTTATACCTCATGAAGAGTTGCATTGGCTAAAAATAAAACAAACAAAATTAAAATTTCACTTCCAGGGTTGGGAAGTTTAAAGTTTTTTTGGTACATGCAATATATTGTAGTACATGAAAGTGGCCAAAATGGTTGCAAATTTTAAGCTTTTCTTAAATAAAACGAGTTTATACCTAATGAAGACTAGGATTGCTAACAAAATTTAAATTTCGCTTCCAGGGATGGGAAATTTAAATATTTTTTATACATAAAAGTAGCCAAAAAGACAACTAACGTCGGTTTTTTACTAATTAAAATTATTTTTTGGTTTAGAAAAAACAAAATTGGTATCAAAAATTAAAAAAAAATCAAAATTTAGATTCCAGAGTTGCATAACTGCAATATTTTGTGGTACATGAAAGTGACCAAAATGGTTACATATATTAAGTTTTTCTTAAATAAAACTATTTCATGCCTCATTAGGAGTTGCATTGGTAAAAAAATGTAAATTTCGTTTCCAGGGTTGGGAAATTGAAATATATAAAAGTAACCAAATAGGCAATTGACGTTGTTGTTTTTGCTAATTAAAACTATTTTATAATTCAGGAAGAACAAAATTGGTATTAAAATCCTAAAAATTCAATATTTCGACCCCAGTGTTGGACAAATAAAATATCTTATGGTACGTGAAAGTGACCAAAAAGTTTAAAAATTTAAATTTTTTTGTCAAGTAAAACTATGTTACATCTTTTAATTAAACCTACTTCCTGTTTTAGCAAGAAAGAAAGAAGAATTACATCTGTGAAGGGTATTTAAACTTCGGCACAGCCGAATATAGCACTTTTACTTGTTATATATAGCTTGGTCATTCCATGTATATGAATATGCGACCCCACAAAGTAAAATATATTCTAGGACCTCATGAATAGGGAAGTCGAATAAGCTATGTCCGCCTGTCTGTACGTGAAATCGCTTTTCGGTAGCCACCAGAAAAGCTAGATTTTGGTCTTGCAATTATTGCTATTGAAAATCGGCAAAATCCAAAATATGGTATTACATATCAGAAAAGCCAGTAAGACAGCTCCAGAGCTGGAAATTTTAAACCTTTTTTTTTTCTAATAAAACAAATATTTTATTTTGGTAATCAAACATATTTTATATTTTAGAAATAAATAAATTAGTATTGAAAATCAGAAAGATCAAAAAAATAGTTCCAGGGCTGGACAATTGAATTTTTTTATACATAAAAGTAACCAAACTAAAACAAATTTTTTCTTATATTCTTATAACGATTGAAAACGTTTTTTATAAATGAAGCATATTTGAAGCTTTTGAAAGAAATTCCTCGGTATTAGTAATCCAGAGCTGGAAAATTGAAATTTCTTTTTAAATCAATAAAATTTTTTCCTTGGCAATCAAACATATTTTATATTTTAGAAATAAATAAATTAGTACAGAAAATAAAAAAAAATTATTCCAGGGTTGGACAATTGGACAAAAACGTATTTTTGATACATAAAAGTAACCAACTACAACAAAGTTTTTTCTTATATATATAAAATATTTTTTTATAAATTAAATGTATTTTATGGTTTTGAAAGAAATTCATGGGTATTAAAAATTCAGAGCTGGAAAATTGGAATTTTGTTTTAAACAGAACCAATTTTTTTTTTCTTTGGCAATCAAACATATTTTATATATTAGAAAGAAATAAATTAGTACAAAAAATGGTTTCAGGGTTGGACAATTGGACAAAAAATTATTTTTGGTACATAAGAGTAACCAACTAAAACATATTTGATACTTTTGAAAGAAACTCATGGGTATTAGAAATCCAGAGCTGGAAAATTTAAACTTTTTTTCAAATAAAACTGATTTTTTCCTTGGCAATCAAAAATATTTTATATTTTAGAAATAAATAAATTAGTACAGAAAACCAAAAAATGGTTCCAGGGTTGGACAATGGGACAAACATTTATTTTTGATACATAAAATTATGCAACTAGAACAATGTTTTTTTTTTGATAAATGAAACATATATGATGCTTTTAAAAGAAATTCGTGGGTATTAGAAATCCAGAGCTGGAAAATTTAAAATTTTTTTCAAATAAAACAAATTTTTTTCTTTGTCAATAAAAATTCTTTTATATTTTAGAAATAAATAAATTAGTATTGAAAATAAGAAAAATAAGAAAAGTCAAAAAATTGTTCCAGAGTTTGAAAGAATGCACGTCAGTGAATTGTGTATAAGATTCGACAGGATTCTTTGATTTGTGCGAATTTATAGAGGAAGGATCATCAAAAGGTTCGACTAGGGAAGTAAATTAATAAGAAAATTTGTACCAAATAGAAATATGAAATCCAGAATCAATATTTAAACTGACGGACGGTTTAAATACGGACGGACAGTCAAAATAGTTGGAATAATAAATAATTTAAAAGACATGTTTTTTAACTGTTAAAGTTTACTGGAGAATTTTTTAACATATAAAAATGGCCACGAACCGCCGCATGAATAAATATTATTCTAAGATCTAAGAAAATGTATAAATCTGTTGTTAATATTCTGCTTGACAATAATTATTTAACAAAATATTAATAACAATATTATACAACAGTTATTACACCCTTGAGGAATTCCTTTATTAAACACAAAAAGTTCTTTTTATATCCGTCCCCACATCACGGCAACCTGAATAGCAGCATATAATGCATTTACATCATTTCCCTCACACAACGGAGGCATTAAAGCGGGATAAATTGCTTAAATTAGATGTGAAAAGAATAATAATTAACGAACATCAATGGGACTTTCGACATAAATAACAATCTGGCGTTTAGTGTCCATTTGTCACCCCTCGAACATTAAAAGAAAGAAAAATTATACCAACTTTGAAGACGACATTACGCATAAAGATTTTACAACGTTTGATGGATGGTCTACAAATGCCATGATATATTTTTCTTTATTAAATTTATACGCTTTTCTTTTAGATGCATGTAAGGAAATGTTGCTTAATACTCGTACACATTCAAATGTGGAAGAAGGGAAGGTTGATTTATAATAAGACAAAAAACGAAATTCTTAATATGAATACAGAAACTAAAAACGACGGGGAATTTTTTAGTTTTTATTCTTATTATTATTATTTTTTCGGTTCAGTTCGGTTCGGTTCTACTTTAACGCAACGAATTTAATTTATGGTGTTTGAAAATAAAATGTCTAATATTTTGATTCTTTGTATTTTACTTTGACCTAATTTTTCTCTATGCGCTTATTGTTTCAAGGTTTATTTCAGTCATTTTTACTTGTTATTTTTTTTTCCTTTTTTTTTTTGTCGAAAAGATGTGTGCGTGTTTTGAATATTTCGTGTGTCGCGTGATTAACGCCAGTGAGCGATTGCAATTGAAATATAAAACTGCATGCGAGATTCGTGCGTTAATTAATTTTTAATTACCTCCCGATTTCTCGGTATTTGTTATTAGAAAAAACTTATAATTAAGACTTCGTTTTTTAACTGTAATTATTTTATTTGTCCTGATGACTTTTGAAAATTGGGCTGGAACATTGTCATGCTTCAAAATCTATTTTTCATTGATTGCTTGTTCGTATGAGAGAGAGTGTGTGTATGTGTGTGTGTAAGAAATTTGTTCTACATATGAGCCGTGCCATTAGGAAATGAGTTTAAGACCTATGAAACATTCTGCAATGAACATTTATGTGGCACAAACTTCCTGGCGAGCACATGTCATTGCAGTAACGATAAACAAACAAGTCTCCTGGGCCAGATGGCATTCCAGCACTGGGCTTGAAAAAGTGTTGTTCGACGTTAGCGGTTTCATTGAAATAACTTTTCGGTGCATTGTTCCATGCCTGTAAATATTGAACGTGTCGACAGTTGGTTAATGTAACGCCTATCCCAAGAAAGAGAAAAATAAATAACCCTGAAAATGATCACTCAATTGCAGTTACTCTGCACTTTCCAAAGTTATTGTCATTATTATCATTATGGTGAACTGCCATTTGGTAGGGTATTCTGAGACCGACATATTTTATTTTTTGTATCTTGGACCCGCACTCAGTGGATGACCCCTATATATGCAGTGCATTGCGACAGAGCTAGAAAGGAGGGGATAGTATTGAGGGGACAGATGAAGAAAAAGAAGAGAAGATAGAGAATTTTTTGTAGCTATTTTCAACCGTTTTACTTGGCCGGCTAATTTTTTGCAGAACCGACGAAGGAGGCTGCTGTTACTCTGCTTTAGAGTACATGATCGTGTAATGAAGAATTCAACACAATATTTCATGACTCAGCGCGGGGTTGAACTCAGGACCCACCGCTTCATAGTGTCGTGCTCTACTACTTCAGCCAACAGCACCCACAAACATCAAAAATTTGGTTCGGTTTTCGTAGTCGTAAAAAGCTTCGAATCGAACTGTTCGTGCCGACTTGACGGAAAGCACACAAAAATAATCATCTTAGTTCTGTGGAGGACCCACAATCTTCCTTATCACAAAAATGGTGTAATAACATTCCCCAGTTCGCTGAAAGTAAGTTCGTGACTCTACATATTCCCAAGGCACTTCACAGAGTGCAGCATGGCCTACTTCCTTCTTACTGCTCTTAATGCCGGTGACGACTTTTCTGGGTTTATTTATTTGGAACTACTCGCATCTTCAAAATGGGTGCAAAAACGGGGGCTTATTTCAGGTAACGTAAAGATGAAACTGTAATTCAGGAAGCCGATATTGACCAACTCAGTGGACTTGCACTCTGATGCTGCTGAAGGCGCGCTTCCAATCTACCCTTCTTCAGCCAGATCTGGCACAGGTGGTGTAGAGAATTCACAAGTGCAACAGCAAGGACGTTATGGCCTGACCTGAATCCTAATGGAACCAAGAGCCTTGTGGACTTTACAAGAAAGCATTTAGCCAGTTTAAGAGTCATACTCACTGGAAATTGCATTTTTGCAGTCCATCCCAAACGTATGATTCAAAATTATCAATATGATTCGGAAGAGAAAGAAAGTATTGCACATGTGCTCTGCCTCTGTCCTGCTACGGAGGATTGGCGTTGGCAATACCTTGGAAAAATATCCTTCAGAAGCACATCAGAGCTGTCAGAAATGAACCTCAAGAGCAGCGATTGGTTTAGCTTCTGACTCCCTTAGGCGTGCATGTGTGACCCATTCTTCACGATTCTTCAGTTTTTTTTTCTTCTTCTCACACTCTTCCCTTTTCTATTATTCTTTCTTCCTAATCTTTTTAATACCACCTTCATCCGCCCGTAAATGAGATGCAATGGGACCTGGCTTCGGTATCTTTTCTGAATTTACTCCACTGCGTAGAAGAGAGTATGAAAGAGCTCACCGGTGACCGCAGGTTAGTCATAGTTGCCACACTGGAGCTACAACACAACCTGTAATGCCATTTATAGGAGTTTCACAAGGATACATTAGGAATAGTAAATGATTTGATCAGGCAAGGATAGCAGCCAAAATCCAATCGAAATCATTCTGTTGCGTTACTACGGAAGCTTTGCTAATGCCAAATAAACAAAGTAGAACAATTAAATCTTGTAGGTGGGTGCTGTTGGCTGAAGTAGTAGAACACGAGACTATGAAGCAGATGGTCCTGAGTTCGAGCCCGCGCTGAGTCATGAAATATTGTGTTGAATTCTTCTGATCAGCATTAGTGCGTGTTTGTGTTAGTTGTTGCCAGCCTCTTTCAATGATAAAGGCATAGTCACTGGTCACTGAACATAATTGGCAGCGACTGACACTATCATGTACGAAAAGCAGTAGTAGTAGTACTGCACTAAGTAGCAGTAAAGGCGGAGTCGGCCCTGTAGCAAAAATTAGCCGGCGAAGTAAAAAGGTTGAAAAAAAACTGTGTATCTTCTCATCTTTCCTAATTGTTTTCAGCTCCGGCGCATATATAGGGGTCATCCCCTGAGTGCTGGTCCAAGATAAAAAAAAAATAAGAAAAGAGCAAAGATTCCCGAAACCAAGAGAACACATGACGATTGCTGATTGTTGTTGGCTGAAGTAGTTAACACGAGACTATGAAACTGAAGGTCCTGAGTTCTACTCCGCGCTCATTCACGAAAGTGGTATAGAATTATTGTGATTGGCATTAGTGCATGATTGTGTTGTTTGTTGTCAGCCTGTTTCAAAGATGACGGCATAGCATTGGTCACTCATATATTAAAGAGTAGAGGAACAGCACCCTCCTTCCTCGACCCTGTGACTACAAAAAAATGTCTATCTTCTCATATTTCCTGAGCTGTCCTCTCAATATTATTCCCTCCTTTCTAGTTCCGAAATAATGCACTGCATATGTAGGGGTCATCCCCTGAAGGCTAGTTTGAGTTTAAAAAAAAAGTTACTGAAAGAAACCCTCACATGCGCAACCGATTTCTTCCATAAGTAGTAAAATGATATGATTGTCATGTGTTGTCTTGACTTTGGAAATCTTTCCGACGTCGTAGCTATTGAACTTGCGCTCCTTTTACACGTTATTGCAATTTTTAAAATTGATATGAGTGATTAGTAAAAATATTCACTCCATTGTTAGGAGAAGGCACACATTTAGGAACATTTTCGCCATCTATTGGGATCACCTTTTCTGCCGTCTTAGATTTTAAAATACCTGAGCCATGGAAACTTATAAAAAGTTAGGAGAAAGTAATATTCTGCTTGACATCTGAACCGATTTTTATTCTCAATAAACTCAAATGCTAGTCGATAGTACTGCCCAAGAAGCTTTTTATCCTGCCAGCTTTTAATGTAATTATATCCTAGCATATTTAAAGGCATAATTTAATTTTTGTTCTCAATAATTCCGTATACGTTCACCTTTAAGCAGAATAAAATGCATGATGGGTGCTTTTAGAAAAGGAAAATATTGTGCCACAAAGCACTTCGCCCACTTAATTGAAGCTCATTTTTATTATATTAGTAACGCTTTTCAATTATTACTGCACACTTAGCGCCGTCTGACATTTTCCCGTTAATCATTTTTATTCACTTCATTTATTTTACTTTTGCTTCAAATGTTCCGTTTTCTTCTTTTCGTCTTAATGTCCTTGTAAGAAGTCAAAGAGCGACATTGATGTTGGCAAATTTTTGCTTCTTCAAATTTGCAATGGAAATTCATAATTTGGCAAAAGAAAATGTGAAAAACATAAACTCTACAATCGATTTGAATGATCAAAAATAAGGGCACGCTAACTAGCAAGATACTTATAAGTTATTCCTAATGTTAGGAACTCATTGGAGAAATAATATTTTAGTGCAAAACATACGAGGGTGTGGGTCAATAAGTCTGTGGATTTTGAATGGAAGTTAGGTTTTTGTATAAAAAATTATATTTTTTTTAAACATAGTCTGCTTCGAGTCCCACATTTCGACAATTTTTTGTTCCTTCCTGTGGGTGCTGTTGGCTGTGCCCTGAGTGCCGGTCCAAGATAAAAAACAAGTAAAAACGTTATATTCGACCGCGTCGAATCTTAAATACCCTCCAAATATTTAGCAAATAAATTTAAAATGTTTAACTTGGTGGGATGGAGTTCCTTTATATAATAGCATACGTCAACGCCCAGTTAAGGGGGCGGGGTCCAAAAATAGACAATATCATGTTTTCCACAGACGATCATTACTGATCAAGAATATATATATATATATGTTATGCGGTTCAATTCTTTTTGGAGAGCACTAAAACTGTATTTTGTCGCAGTCGCTCTGGCAAGGGCTGTGGGGAGACTTTTCACCTTTATTCTAAAACTCTAAAAATAAATGTTTGGGATAATTAAATACAAAATTCAAAAAAAAAAAAATTTTTTTTATAGGGTCCTTTAGGGGGCAAAGGGGGTATGAGGTTTAGGGCAGAGTAGTACCAGGTTACGTCTCAGCTTCGACATTAAAGCTTAAAAATTTTATTTCTAAGGAATGTAGGCTTAAGTAAAACAATTTGTTTGATTTTTACACTATTTTTCCATATACTAACGCCCAGTAAAAGGGGCGGGATCCAAAAATTATTTATTTTTATTTTATGGCTCCAAGTTTAACACGCTGGACTTGCTTTGACATACAAATATATCATTCGCTTAACAAAATTACAAAAAAAAACTTTCAAAATTACATTGTTTTTTAAAGGTTGGTTTAGTTCTTCTTAGGGAAACTTTTTTCCCTCTTGCCCTATTTAGCCCATTTCCGAATTTAACCTGTGCTATTTTTCAAGATATATTTATACCAAATTTCAAGAGCTTGGCTCTTTTCGTTTGTACTGAATCGTGGTTTCCACAGAGGGACGGACGGACATGCTCAGATCGTCTTAGATTTCATCACTGATCAAAAATATATATATATATATATTATGGGGTCTGAGATGGATATTTGGATGCGTTACAAATGGAATGACAAAGTGAATACACCCTCCATATTCTTCTTTGGAGGGTATAAAAAGATTTTATGCAACTTTGTTGCTGTACAGGCAGGCGGCATTGCGTACAAATGGTACATTCAACTAAAAACAATCTGACGATTATTGTGTCGTAAAATGTGTTGTTTTTTTGGATTTAGATTTTAATTTAAAAAAGTCAACAAATTTTATTCAATTAAGAATTATCATAAAAAACTTGTCGAGGTCATCGAAATAGGCTATTGTTTGTGAGATGATTTTGTCGTTGGAGTCAAATCTCTTTCCGTCGAGCCATTTTTTCAAGTTTGGAAACAAAAAATACTCACACGGTGTTAAATCTGGAGAATAGGGCCGATGAGGTAGCAGTGCGTAGCCTAATTCATTGATTTTTGCCACATGTGCTCAGTGCTCGATTGTAAGCAAACACGGCAAGTGATCATTCAAAATTTAAAGCACTGAGTCCTGTTAGATGGCCATTTCTTCTACAATCTCTCTCACATTCAATCGGCTAAAACCATATTGTTTCGAATGTAGAGACCTCAACTGGGCGTCCAGAACGTTAGGCATCGAAATTCAGTGAACCATTTCTTTACCATGGAAATGGATGGCGCAGAGTTCGAGTAATTTTTATTATCAAGCAAAGCTTTAGTTTGAGTGATGGTTTTTTTTTCTGCAAAAAATTATGCTTAATGAGCACAAGAAATTCACTTTTTTCCATTTTATTCTCAAAACGGGCGGTAATCTGCTATCAACACAAATACAAACTAAATGACGCACGCAAACTAACGGCAAACACAAACTAAATGACGCAGCTTGTTCAAATTTTGACAGGTGTCAACTGACAGTTTGCACGTTGACCGGAGAAGTGTTGCCATTTCAATTAAAAGGCGGGAAATTAAAAAAGTCACGGACTTTGAAAAGAAGGAAGTTAAAATTACTTTGTAAGGGCCTACTCTTTCTCCACCGTTTATTAAAATATTAATTAACGGAAAACATGTAACATTTTTCTGGAAAACATGTAACATTTCTTCACTTTTTTTTCTAAAAAGTTGCGTGGAATGATGGATTAATTTCTAATAAGCATTGATGCTGGCTGAAGTGGTTAACGCTGGGCTAAGAAACCGAAAATTCCGAGTTCAATTCCGCACTCAGTTACCATATTCGAATCTTTCCGATTAGTATTAGCGCATGCTTTCGTTGGTTGCTGTCGGCCTCACACAGTGACGAAGTCGTAGCAATGGCCACTGAATTTTACTTGCATGCTAAAGCGCAGCGCTACAGTACCCTCCCTCATTGGTGCTGTAGCAAGAATTCGACAGTGAATTAATTCAAATACGTACAATAGATTCTGTTATCATATATCCTCTGTATACTCACCTCCTTTTTAGTTCCGGCGTCAACTCCAGGAAAATGTCCAAATGACACAATATTGCAATTTTTCATGAAAAAGTGTAAAAAACGTAGCATTATTTTCTAGAAAAGAAAACGTCATAAGAAGTTGAACAATATACTGCCACAAAATACACATACAGTCGAATCCGCTTTAGCGCAACACGCTTTATTGAAAAAAATCGGATTACTGAAAGCGATACAAATCTCCACACTTATTTTAAAAGCAGCTAGTGTTATTCACTTCGCTTTAGTGAAAATATCGTATTATTGAAAACCAAAAACAATCCCACAACTACGTTTTATATGAAACTTACTTCGCTTTAGTGAAAATATAAACAATGACAAATTTATTTATTAGAAATCGATTGCATAACTTAAGGCTGAAAAAATGTTGCATGTTTTGTCCATTAAAATATTAAATGGCAAAATATATTTGTCCTTTTCGCTCTTACGTACCTTATTGTATTTTTCTATTATATTGTCAATGCAAGTGGCTAGACATTTTCGAGGAATTCGCGAAAAACAAGTAAATGAATAATTCTGTGAATAGTTTTTTTTTTTAAATAAAATTTTTACGTTAAATTGACGTAAAAAAATTTTACAGATTTGATATAAAAAATATTGTTTTACTTATTTTAAGCAGTACGCTTAACTGTAACAAATTTCAGTAATCCGAACTACGTTTTAGAGAAAAATCGGATAACTGAAAAAAATGGGGTTTCGTTATTTCCAATAAAGCGGAGTCGACTGTAGTCCCCTTTTAGTTCCGGCGTCAACTCCAGGAAAATGTAAAAATTACATAATTTTGCTATATTTCATAGAAAAAGTGTTAAAAATTTAGTATTATTTTCTAGAAAAGAAAACGACAGAATTGTTAAAAGAAGTTGGATAATATACAGCAACAAAATACACATATTTCTATAGGTATAAGAGATTTAATATATTGCAGAAACTTATTAGACAATCTGTGTTTGAAAACCTGAATTTCTTAAACTTGTAGTGTGAACGCAAAATCAGGTATTTATGGTTTGAAATGTTAAAACCAGGTTCTAAGTTTAGGTGTGAAAACTCTAAACAACTTTAATGTAGAGCCACAACTTCTATGAATGAGCGGCATTTAAACAATCAACAACAGTATATGACCAATTTACATACATAAATGCATATCTATAGCACACATCCATACATATATACGAGTATAACACACATGTATGAGCGTGCAGGCATACGTATGCTGCATGTTTTGTCTAAATAAAAAAATTCATTCACAAATTGAAATTTTTGTGAATTGTT
Source organism: Linnaemya tessellans (assembly GCA_951800035.1). Taxonomy (NCBI): domain Eukaryota; kingdom Metazoa; phylum Arthropoda; class Insecta; order Diptera; family Tachinidae; genus Linnaemya; species Linnaemya tessellans. The sequence goes on from OX637535.1 coordinate 48,434,099, forward strand.
TCTACAAAAACTACAATAAGAAGATAAGAAATTTTTTAATCTTGACTTTAGGCACATGTGTTTGTCTGCCCTTTCTTCTGCTAATGGTGCTCAATGTGTAACTGACACACATGCACACACTTGGACAAACATGTGGATGTGACAAGCGGGAAAACTCCGAACAGATTGTTTCTTCTGTTGTTATTGAAGGCTGTTTATGATTTTTTTCTTTCAAACAATTACTGTATACTTCATAGAAGGAGAAACGTTAAAATTGTTAAATTTTTGAACAGACCTCGCAAATGATAATATTAAATTAAAATAAATAGATTTACGTCAATCATAAAAGTGTGGCACATCGGAAAAAGCCTAGGGGGGCAGCAAATCCAAGTCCGCCACTTGATCTTTCCTCTACTTTTAAAATAGTTACTTTTCCACTAATTTTTGTTAGAAAATAAGATTTTTCTTCTTCTTATACATAGTTTAAAATAAATGCATCGATGTATTTGCAAAAACTTTAAAAGGCAAAGTGGTTCTAATTATAGGCATGAAGGGTGGAGAAAAGTTCTTTTCTTTTTATTTCTCTTTGAAAAGTGGCATTAAAATATAGTCGCATTAAACGCTTATAATTGTTGTTCCCAATTTCGTAATCTTATGAAAATGCCTTTTTCAAATTCTGTCTATCGACAAAAAATAATAATAAAGAACCTATTAAGAAAAAATTACACATCTGTGTAGTTATTATTGACGTACTTACGCCATAATCATACGCACGCATGTAAGTACACACATGTGCTTGAATATATGTATGTATGTGTATACATCCATATGAACACATATTATTACTCATACATACATACATTTATTTATGTACGAATGTAGCTATCCAATATATTCAAATTATACCTGTTCAATAACCTGATGTTTCAAACACTCCCCTCTCCCCAAACAACAAACCAAATGGCCCACAAAAATCAGAACAATTACACGTCGTACTCATAGTTGTACTACTACTACAACAACGTACTATCGACTGTACAACAATGTGAAAACATTAATGAAAAACTTCCCGCCAAAGTAAAGAAAAAAAAACACAAAACAAAAACCAAAACAAAAATACTACAAAGAAACAATAATAAAGCCTACAACAAAAATAGAACAAACGTGTAGACATTTTTATAAACAATTGTACTGTACTCAGCTCTCTTGCTTCATCCACTTATGGGACAGGGTTGGAAAATGTTGAAATGAACAGTGCTATAAAATAATCATTATTTAAACGCACAAATGTACAATAGGATATTGGAAAAAGCACCAAATGAAATGCACACTCACAGCCATGCCACAGAGTGCAATTCCGTTCGGAAGCGGAACTTTCAGTTCCTTTAGAAAGATAACAATGACACAATTTTTCGGAATGATACTATTTTCAATCTCCTAAACGGTATTAAATACTATAATTAAAAATGATTTCATTCCGGAAAATTAATCAAGTTATAGCGTATCATGACAGATTGATTAGTTCTTCTTGAATAAAAAGACCTAAAGACAAGCAACCAAAATATGATACGAATATTACGAGAGCCAAATTTTATAATTTAAGCTACGTAAGTGTTATACGGTCGACTCCGCTTTACTGGAAATAACCAAAACTCAATTTTTTCCAGTTACCCGATTTATCTTCTAAAACGTAGTTCGGATTACTGAAACTCGTTACAGTTAAGCGTACTGCTTAAAATCAGAAAAAACATACACATGCATATGTGCACATTTTGTTGTTGAAATTTTTCACGGATTCCTCGAAAATGTCTAGCCACTTGCATTGACAATATAATAGAAAAATACAATAAAATACGTAAGAGCGAAAAGGACAAATACATTTTGCCATTTAATTTTTTAACGGACAAAACATGCATAATTCTTTCAGCCCTAAGTTATGCAATCGATTCGATGTCATTGTTTATATTTTCACTAAAGCCAAGTAAGTTTCATACAAATCGTAGTTGTGGGCTTGCTTTTGGTTTTCAGTAATACGATATTTTCGGTAAAGCGATGTTTCGCTAAAGCGAAGTGAATAAGACTAGCTGCGCTTAAAATCAGTGCGGGGATTTGTATCGCTTTCAGCAATCCGATTTTTTCAATAAAGCGTGTTGCGCTAAAGCGGATTCGACTGTTTACACATATACTATATGTAAATATATAAAAAAAAAATTTTGTAAGAAAATGTAAAAAAAGTAAGAACGAATCTTATATACCTCCAAATATTTAGTAAATAAAAACTCCATTTTGTTGGGCTCACTGCGAGAGAAACCGTGGGGGAGACATCTCTTCTCTGCCATAAAACACTAAAAAGTAAATTTTTGGAGTTATTAATTGTATAAATTTAGGTGGCAAAGGTTAGGGGAGGGTAAGGCAGAAGAAGATCAGAGAACATCTCTGCTTCGTCATAAAAGCTTTAAAATTAAATTTTTAAGGAATGTAGGCTTAAAGTATACAATTTGTTATGAATTTACACTAGCCCAATTCACAATCCTGTGCAAATAGTCTTGCATTATAGCATTTGCAAATTGAGATAGTATTTGAGAGCATTTTCAATGTATTTTGTTGGTGTAGAGTACAATTATTTTGCTCATGCTACGATGCTAGACTACTTGCTCGAGATTGTGAACTGGGCTACTATTTTTCCATGTAATATGTTACTTCCACGCCCATAAAATATTGATTTTTCTAATATTATGGCTCTAACGTCAACACTTTGGACCTTCTTTGACATAAAAATATATCATTTGCTTAACAAAAAAAAAAAAAAACTCAAAAAATTATGTTGTTTTTTTTTAGAGGTTGGCTTAGTACTTCTTAGGAGAACTTTTTTTCCTCTGAACCGATTCAGCCCATTTAGGAATTTGGCCTGTTCTATACTTCAAAACTTATTTATACCAAATTTTGAAGGTCGGGTCGTTTTCGTTTGGACTGAATCGTGATTTCCACAGATGGACAGACAGGCATGGCTAAATCATCTTAGATTTCATCACTGATCAAGAATATATAAACTTTATGGGGTCTCGGAGAGATATTTCGCTGCATTACACACGGAATGATAAAGTGAATATACCCTTTAATTCCTTTTTGTAGGTTATACAAAAATATATACTAGAGCACTACGTGATTATGGAGAGTTTTTTTAATTCCTTTTATAATTATTTTAAATATTTAACATATAAAATACATTAAGACTCCTAGTCGGAGCATAGGGCAGAAACAAACTCAGTCCACTGTTGCCTATCTTGTGCTATCAGTTTAATCTGCGGCCATGTGCCTCTGCTTCTACATTCCGCATGTGTAGATCTTGTCCATGTACTTTTGGATCTTCCTTGATATCTGGAACCCTGCGGTTTCTCTCAAATGCCATTTTGGTTATGTCATTGTCAGGCTTATGTAGTGTGTGACCTATCCAACGCCACTTCCGGCGTTTTATTTCAACTGTTATCGCTTCGTCATTAGTCCTTCTGAGTAAGTCTACATTGGAGATCGTGGATGGCATATACGTCGCATGAATTTGTTGATGAATACCTGAAGTTTGTTGCATATATCGTCCGTTACTTTCCAGTGTTCAGAGTCGTATAAGAGAACCGATTTCACGCTGGTGTTAAAAATTCTTAATTTTGTTCACTGGCATATGTTGCGAGTCGACCAAACTTTTTTAAGTTTGTGGTATGCGTAGCGAGCTTTATTTATACGTGCCATTACATCCATTATTCGCTCCACCATCTTTAGATACAAAACTGCCAAGATAAGAGAATTGTTTTCCATCCTCTCGGATTCTATTTCCTAATAAAATTTGTTTAAATAAGAACTGTTATCACATTCAACTAAGCCACCTAATAAGTGGTGACAAACACAATACACATGAGCACTGATGATGAAAGTGTTGTGGCTTTCGAAAACAGCTGTTCTGCTCTGCTGTGTAAGTTGAATAACAAAAACTGATGTTGACTTGCCTTTGTGCCTTGGAATATTTATCATGTCTCTCTGAGATTTAAAAACAAATATCGAACAATAAGCCTATAATTCTTAATTCAATTTAATATCCTCTATTATAGTTTGCGCACCAATTACTCAGCGGTAATTGGTTTGGAGTCTCGATTGCCATTAACTTGGTTTCCTTGACATTTACACGCAATCCAACCATACCTGCATTGGCAGTTACTTTCTCCATTTTGCGCATCGTTCCATTGAGTGTGTGTGACAAAAAGCATATGACGTCAGCATAATCTAAATCGCTTACAGCCATATCGAAATACGGGCGGAAAGCGGAACGTTTTTTTTCCGCCGAGCTTTAACGCTGAAATGCCATACCTAAACAAAAGCGGCAACGTTATGTCAAAAAACAATAAAAACAGGGTTATCAAACAAAAAAATTAAACAACCCTGATTATTTTAACAGCTGGACGGACGACATTTGTGATTTTGTTATTGAAATTTTGTACAAATTACAAACGTGCATACATATGTATGTATATAATCATATTGTAAATATTTTCTTAATTCCATTTTCTAATACGAAGTGCACAAATTTTTTCTTTTATTATTTATTTCACTTTTGTAAATTTTTGCTTTTTTTCTCTGGTTGCAATTGTTTTATTTTGCATCTAACTTCATTAGAAAACGCTCTGTCAAAATCGGATTTTCCAATAGCAAAGCGTTGCCGCCGCGTAATTTCGGTATGCTCCATACAAAATGTATGGACATGAAAACTTTTGACAGCTAAAAAACGCTTGCCGCCCGTATTTAGGTATGGCTGTTAGTTGTTGATTATGGGCAGTTAACAGGCAGCAAAAATAATCATAAAAACACCGTATTGGCATCACTGGTAACCAAGCAAAAGCGGATGATATTCTTTCGGGTGATTGTTTGTTTTTCTTTACCCACATGCATATGCACAAACATACTCACATACTTGCGTATGTATGTATGTATGTATGTGTTAATGTGTATTAACGTGGCTATCAAACTTACATTGTTTATGTTGGTATTTGTATATAGATTTCCTACACGTGGATTAAAATTGCTTCTATTTGTATGGTTGTATGCATGTGCGTATGTTATAAAGCCAATTACGTTCTCACTGTTTACAATCTGATGTTGGAGACGTAAAAAGAGCAAATGTTCTAACAAAAAAAAAAATAAATAAATAGTAATTTTTTTTTTTCAATAGGCATAAATTTTATAAAAATTATCCACAGTATAACTCGTTTAATTGTTGCACGGTTAAATAATTTCCCTCTTATTTACCACGAGTTGTAAATCCCCGCTTTTTTTCTCCAGTAATCAAACAATTTGGGTAATTGCTTTAAAAATAAGCCTCACAATTTATTTTTTATTAATTTAATTGCCTCAGTTGTATTTGACAACAATAATGCAAGTAAAGCAGTCATGTTTGCTTGGGGTTTCCAGCTGGTAAAGGGAATTCGAAAGTAGACCACAACTGTAACGCATCCCTTTACGACGATTTGCTTGCTTACTTTTACGTTTGTCGAGTTTCCTTTATTATGTGTGACATGAATCGTTATTTTTAAAATCATATTTTCTTTGAAGTTGATTTAATGATATTGTTAATTATTTTCTACACTTGCACATATAGTCACAACTTCGACACCTAAGTTTTTTGTAGCATTTCTGTCACGTCACTTGAGCCACCTAAAAGGCATGGTGCTGCATGCATTAACGTGGTTTTTAGATCATGAACCTATACTACACACCTACATATTACACACAACTGTATAAAACAACAAAACAGCTGATAATTTAATTCGTACAATTTTGTACAGGAAATGGAAAATATTACTCTCTCAATTTGTCTCAAAATTGTGCAGAAGTTGTTATCTGGAAAGCTCTTTGATAAATTCATGCGAGTTCGGACTGTTTCGTTTTGCACCAGGAACAGACCTAGATTTTGCTATGTTCACGATTTTACTATGTATGTGTGCACGTGCGTACCATAAACAGTGCTACCAACATGAAAAAACAAAAGATGCTTAACATGTTTCAGGATCATTTAATAATAGCAGTAAAATTCTACATACATATATAAATACATCCATAGGTACATATATAAATACATACATATTTGTGTGTATGTATGTATGCATGTATATATGTAAGTGCGGGACACTAAAGTACTTAAAAAAAAAAAATTTAGCTAAATACTTCCACAGTGGTGCGTGTTCGACATATGCAAGAAAAGAGGAAACCTGGGTACTAGTGTCCCCAATACCCCACTTGTGTCCACTATTTTGGTGAGTGTCATTAAAGTGTCTACATTTTTAGATTTGTTTTTGATGAGAAAAAAAAATTGTGGTATTTGAGCAGATAACTGAAATGAGTTAATAAATTATTTCTGTTTTGTTATTAAAAAGAAAAATGACTCTTACGATTACAGTTATTTCAGTTATCCGATTTTTTCTCTAAAACGTAGTTCGGATTACTGAGATTTGTTACAGTTGAGCGTATTGCTTAAAATCAGTAAAACAATATAAAAAACTTAAATTAATACACACCATACACATGCATGCATAGTAGATATGTGCACATTTTGTTGTTGAAATTTTTCACGGATTCCTCGAATATATCTAGCCACTTGCATTGAAAATGTAATATAAAAATACAATAAAGTACGTGAGAGCGAAAAGGACAAATACATTTTGCCATTTAATATTTTAACGGACAAAACATTCAAAATATTTTCAGCCTTAAGTTATGCAATCGATTTCTAATAAATTAATTTGTCATTGTTTATATTTTCACTAAAGCGAAGTAAGATTCATACAAAACGTAGTTGTGGGTTCAATTTTGGTTTTCAGTAACTCGATAGTTTCAATAAAGCGATGTTTCGCTAAAGCGAAGTGAATACGACTAGCTGCGTTTAAAATCAGTGCGGAGATTTGTATCGCTTTCAGTAATCTGATATTTTTCAGTAAAGCGTGTTGCGCTAAAGCAGATTCGACTGTAGTACATTATAGTAATTTCATTTTATTTTTCAAATAAAACGCCAAAAGTTAACAAACTGCTTCTTTTCCTTGTCGACACTTATATCAGAGAAGTGTCAAAAGATTTGTATCGCTTTCAGTAATCTGATATTTTTCAGTAAAGCGTGTTGCGCTAAAGCGGATTCGACTGCAGTACATTATAGTAATTTCATTTTATTTTTTGAATAAAACGCCAAAAGTTAACAAACTGCTTCTTTTCCTTGTCGACACTTATATCAGAAAAGTGTCAAAAGTGTAGACTATAATTACTAAAATGTACTAGTAATTCACTGGTTCTCATGTCTACATATGGTCCCAAAGGAACTAGCTACTGCATAGTGACAACGTCTCAGTAGTTCATGTTCAATGACAGGCACATGTTAAAGGTCTATAGTAAATAATATTGGCTGTGGTATTATAAAGTCATTAGTACTGGTGACTGTGTCAATAGTAACTCAGTACAGTATCACTATTGACATTTCCTGCAGGGGGATAATAGTTGGTGTTTTTTATATTCGCTGTACACAGCCATACATACTCGTATATGTTTATAAGTAAATACATGTGTATACATATGTTTTTACTATGATATACTATATCCTACAAATTCTAGCTACGACACCATAAATATTTTGTAAAATTTTTATGCATAGACATGGTCCTTTCACAATTTCAGAGCACATCTGTATGTATGTGTATATAATAAATAACCATGTAAGTAAGTATATACATATGTAAGGATTTATATCAAATGTTACAAAAAATATCCTACTGAACACATTGTTTGTGGAGTTTGGTCTGTTCAAGGAGCAGAAGTCTGTTAGAAAATGTGCTCCAAGGATCCGCTTCACATCTAGTCTATATTCATTCTTCTTCAAATCTCTGACTGCCATATGGTATGTTTGGCACCAATTTACAGGCAACTAATAATTTTTATTCTCAAACGTGCATATTTCAATACATCTGACATGAGCGTTTCATTTTGTTATTCCGTGTGTAACGCAGCGAAATATACCTCTAAGACCCCATAAAGTCTATATATTCTGGATCAGTGATGAAATCTAAGACGATCTCGCCACGTCCATCCGTCTGTCTGTGGAAATTGTACAGTCCAAACGAAAAGAGCCAGACCACTGAAATTTGACATAGACATATTTTAAAGGATAGCACAGATCAAGTTCGTAAATGTGCTGAGTCGGGTGAGAGGGAAAAAACTTCCACTAAGAAGAACCAAACCAACCTCTAAAAAAACAATATGATTTTTAGAGTTTTTTTGTAATTTTGTTAAGCATATGATATATTTTTATGTCAAAGACCGTCCAGAGCATTGAACTTGCAGCCAAAAAATATCAGAAAAAATCTATTTTTTGACCCCGCCTCTGTTAGTGTTAAATATATTTACATATTATATGTAAAAATATTTACTAAAAAAGCCGAGTAACAGCAGCATCCTCCTTTGTCGGTCCTGTAGCAAAAAATTAGCCGGCGAAGTAAAAAGGTAAAAAATAGCTACAAAAAAGTCTCATCTTCATCTGTCCCCTCAATACTATCCCCTCCTTTCCAGTTCTGGCGCAATACACTGCATATGTAGGGTCATCCCCTGAGTGCTGGTCCAAGGTAAAAAAAAAATAAATACTATGACACTACGGAACATTTTAACGATCAAAACACAACCCTGTACAAAATCATCATGAGAGTGAGATGACCTGTTTATTCGGCCATGATACTGACTGCATACGTGTGCACTCGTGTATTGTCTTAAAATTCACAAGACTCTCTGCTCTCAATGGCTGCCAAACACAAACTGAATGTCACGGAGCCAGGCTTTCATAATATTCGCATTAGCATGTATATTTTCAGATATTCATAATCCAGATGAGCTTTTGTGTTTCTTAACTCCATCCTCAAATAAACCAAAAACGCTAATGCAGGAAAAGAAGTCAATATGTAGTAAAATCAGTTAATTACCTCTCTTAATGCTGATTTCATACACCTTGTCATACAATTGTGCTCTCTCTCTCTCTCTTTCAAAGTTCCTTTTCCTCCTTTGATTGTATGCAGCGTTACCATATTTTTTTCCAAAAACTTGCCATTCCAGAAAAAAAAACTTTTTTTTCAATAAAAAAACTTTTTCTTTAAATATGCCAAAATAATATATGAAAATACAAAATTAGATTTCATTTTTATTAAAAATATTTTATTAACAAAAAAAAAAACGTGTTTTTCTAACTAATACAAAACATAAAAAACATTGCATACATAATATGTACCTATACATACATACTATGTATGTTAAACCTTATACACATAAACAATAATAATAAAAAATAAAATTATATTCACTGATGATGAAAGCATTGCGACTTTCGAAAACAGCTGTTCTGCTCTGCTGTGTAAGTTGAATAACAAAAAACTGATGTTGACTTTGCTTTGTGCCTTGGAATATTTATCATGTCTTTCTGAGATTTAAAACAAAATTCACAACGAAGTAAGTTGCAAACTTTCAATTTAAAATAATTACAGCGTTATTATTTTTGGTGGGAGTATAAACAAATCAACATTGTTGTATAAAAAGGTAGTGAAAAATATAAGGTCCTTTCATTGTATAATGTGCATTATATCGTCAATCCATATATTCATAAAATTAATTCCAAACTAGTGATTTTTGTTTGTTATGTGGCCAAGTATGTCTATATGCTTGCACTTCATTGGTTCTTACACCAAATCATCGGTAGATTTTAAACTAGTTCCAAAATAACAATAATATTTTTGGGGTAAGAACCAATGAAATGCAGGCATATCGACATACTTAGCCTCATAACAAACAAAAAGCAATAATTTAATTGAGACAATATGTCGAATAGACGATTTAAAAAAATTAATTCCAAACTTTAAGTTATTAAAAACAAACTTTTGAAAAAACTGCATATAATTTAAAAACTTTTTTGCATCTCAAAAAACTTGCAAAAAAAGGAAAAACTTGGCAAATGGCAACGCTGATTGTATGTCTGTCTACAGGGTTGCCGTTGAAAATTTCGAAAAATTTTTATCAGGAAAAGGGTATTTAACAAAAAAAGGGTAACAAAGGGAATTTTAAAGTAAAAACGGGTCAAATTTTTTTTAACAAAAATTGTGGGTGCTGTTGGCTGAAGTAGTAGAACACGAGACTATGAAGCGGAGGGTCCTGAGTTCGAGCCCGCGCTGAGTCATGAAATATTGTGTTGAATTCTTCTAAAACAGCATTAGTGCGTGGTTGTGTTAGTTGTTGCCAGCCTGTTTCAAAGATGAAGGCATAGTCACTGGTCACTGAATATAATTGGCAGCGACTGACACTATCATGTACTAAAAAAGCACAGTAACACCACCCATCTTCGTCGGCCCTGTAGCAAAAATTAGCCGGCGAAGTAAAAGGTTGAAATATCTACAAAAAATTCCTTAACTTCTCATCTTTAATAATCGGTTCCCTCGATACTATCCCCTCGTTTTCAGTTCCGGCGCAATGCCTTGCATATATTGGGGTCATCCTCTGAGTGCTGGTCCAAGATAAAAAAATAAATATATATATATAACATTTATTTCAATTTAAAAAAAAAGCAAAAACGAATTTTAACAATGAAATTTATTTGTTTGTGGTCAAGCAATGTCTATATGCATTTCATTGGTGCTTTACCAAATCATCAGTAGACTTTAACAAGAGTTTTGAAAATTTTAAAACCCCTTATGTTATGCACATACTTCTGAAAACCATCCGAGAATTCACAATTTGTAAATTACAAATTATTTTCAAAAATCACAACAGAATAAGCATAGTAGGCTTTGAATCTCATACAAAAGTAACCCAACAAACAAATTATATTCGATATGAATCTATTTTATTTTTCTACATCTTTATACAATCAGAAATCCATTGGATAACAAGAAAAGTATTTGTAAGGCAAAATGAAAAACAAAATCTAAATTAAACTGTTATGAAATATTTATTTTACATATTGTCACAATTCTATTTTAAATGAAATTTTTTTATAAACATATATGAATAAGAGTGGCACGCTAAACTACAAAATTAAAGGGAAATCTATAAAAAAAACATTCCTTACATTTTTAATATATATGTAAGAGCTTTTCGCTGCCAAACCTTAAGTCGAAACACATACATAAATCAGGCCATACTCACAGTTGATCCTCATTTCATTTTACACAATTGTCAAAATTTATATGAAAAAAAAGGTATGCATGGAATATGACAGTCGGATATGGACGCTCACAAAAGTAATGCACGGATTATGTATTCAACACACATACATAAAAGATAAGTGTACTGAGAACTTTCGTGAGGAATATCGGAACTATAATTCATTTTCAAAAAGGCTCAAAAAGTGGCATACATTTTGTTAAAATGATTCAAAGGGATAAATTAAAAAAAGGGTCATAAAAAGTGTCAGTGGCATAAAAAAGGGTCAAAAGTGATACTTTAGTATCTCAACAGCAACGCTGTCTGCCTATTTGCCTGCTTTCCCTTCAAGAATGTTAAGCTTGATACAGTTTTACTCCTTTTTGTATTATATACATATATCAGGTCTCAAAAGTGCGATGGTACTATTATGACTCCATTTGGTACTTTTTAGGAATTGCTTCAACATGTCTATTGTCTTAGCGATGGTAGCCATGATGAGATAAATGTAAGACGTGGACCATGACGTGGTTGTATTTGTTGCCTCAGTGCGGCAACCTCATGTTTATTTCCCCATGGGCAGCACTACGGCCGTCGACAGCAAAAGCAAATACTAGTAGCAGAACTGTTGTCAAAAAAGTACACATTTTCTTCATCACTGATTCAAATGCATTTTAATGAAGTTGAAGCTTTTCCCTAAGCAACCGAAAAGAAGGTGGGGGGGGGGGGGGGGGGGAGGAGAACAAGAAACGTTGATGCTACATTGTATTGCAGATATTCTTAACAAAAGTGTATACAAATCCAATCGATACTTTACGCATGTTTATAATATTTTTATTTATTTATGTTTTTGTTAAATAAATTTGTCAGTGTGTGTACATAGAAACATGTGCATGTATGTGTATGTGTGTGTGTGTGTATGTGTGTGCCTGCAAGAGCTTGTTTCAAATTCATTATGTTTCAAAGGATGTTTTCAACACAATCCAATTATCTAAATGTCATTACACATCCAACACACACAAACACACACACACATACACACACACAGTCACTCGCCCATGCAGGCACTCTCATACACTTTTATATTTATCGCTGATATTATTTAGAATTCAGACACGAAGAGGGCAATACAGTGTGCTAATTTCTAATGTTTGCTTAGGCGGTCTGGGGTTTTTAAGGGATGACAAAAGGCACACTGCTGTAGAGGTAGGCCAGTTGGTGCCAGTGATTGTCTTTTGTGTTTGGAATTTCAAGGAGATAAATGTGGAAAAAAAACTATAAATTATGGTTAATATAAGAAAACTTTTTCTTTTTTTTTTGTTTGTTGTGTTGTTTGGAAAAACAATCCAAGAAGTTTTTGGACATGTCCTTTTGGGAATAGCAAATATTAAGGTGTCAAATAATTTAGGTTAAGTTTTACAAATTTGAGATGGCATTTGCATAATTGAAGGCTAGTTTTATACTTGATGGAATCTGTAACGTCCTAATTCAAAAAGTTCCTAATTTCGGTTTAAAGAATATTCCAATTTAGTAATGCGAGCACATATTAAAGTACCTCTGCAAAAAAGTCATATTCATAAGTAGCACATTAACAACTAAAGTTTTAAATTAAAGTAAATATCAAATAGTAAGAAGAAAATAAACATTTGCTCCTTGAGCTCTGTGCGTTTAAAAAAGTTTAAAGTATTTGCCTTAAGGCAAGTGAACTTTTTCCAAGAGAGTGTATTTATTTCGTTTTGTTTGTTTACTTGTTACTGTTGACGGTTGCTTGAATTTTTGTTAAAAATTAAATTAAAAATAATATACGACGAGGGTCCTTTAAATCGCTTTAGCTACCTGCCAAGAAAAGAGTATGGGGTAAGAAAGGCAACTAAAATTATAATCAGCAAATTCAGCTTGAAAGTGCTGCAAAACGTATCCAGAATTAACAGATTAACGAGTAATAAGAAATTATAAAATCTGTTGAATTTGGGAATTTAACTATTTAACATATTTGGGTCATTCACACAGGCGTCCTATGGTCATATGTCATAAAAAGATATTAAAGAAATTAATAATGTTTTCACACTGAAATTTAAAACCTGGTTTTAGCGTTAAAATCATAAACAGCTGATTTTGCGTTCACACTGCAAATTGTGACTTTAACATACAGACTGTAAAATAAATTTGCTCAAAATAAATATGAGAATTTCTTCCTGTAGTTGATCTCTATTTTTACAACACTTATAATTGACAACCTGTACAACAGAAGTTTTTGTCTGAAGAAAAAAAACAGAAAACGTTTTACAATGCGCTCGAAAATAGAATTTATATCACATTTTGTGAAAATTTTCAAATTATGGACCTGTTTATACAAAGTGAAGAACTTCTAGGAAATCAAGTTGTTATATATAAACAGCAACAAAAAAATATTTCAGGCGTCAGTATATATTCTTGTTAACATAAACAATGCCAGCTGTTTCCAACATACAACTTGGCAGCACTCAACTTAGCACAGCCATAAACAAGGTTGTATTTCATAAAACCTACTTAACACCTATTCGAAAAAGGTTTTAAGTTGTTTTTACCAAAATCATTTTGTATGGTGAAACCAGGTTTTAATAGTTGGTTTTAATGTTAAAACCACAAATTATTAAAACCATGTCAGTGTGAAAACACTATAAAGCCAGGGACCGCATATAACAATTATTTTTCAAATTTAAATTAAACAAGTAAAAACGTTATATTCGACAGGGTCGAATCTTAAACACCCTCCAAATATTTAGTAAGAAAATTTAAAATGTTTAACTGTATTTTGGCGGGATCGCTCTGGCAAGGGCTGTGGGGGAGACATTACACCTTTGCCATAAAACTCTAAAAATAAATGTTTGGGATAAATATATACAAAATTTATACTTTTTTTTGATAGGGTCATTTAGTGGGCAAAGGGGGAGGAGGGGGTTGGGCAGAGTAGTACCAAGTTACGTCTCAGCTTCGTCATTAAAGGTTAAAAATGTTATTTTTAAGTAATACATAAAATTTTGCATATAATAACGCCCACTAAATGGGGCGGGGTCCAAACAATTTTAATTTTTATTTTATGGTTCCAAGTTTAAGGTGTTGGACCTTCTTTAATATAAAAATATATCATTTGCTTAACAAAATTACAAAAAAAAACTTTAAAAATTATGTTGTTTTTTTAGAGATTGGTTCTTCTTAGGGGAACTTTTTTCCCTCTTGCCCGATTTAGCCCATCTCCGAACCTAACCTGTGCTATCCTTCAAAATATATTTACAATAAATTTCAAGAGTCTAGCTCTTTTCCTTTGGACTGAATCGTGATTTCCACAGACGGACAGACGGAAATTTCATCACTGATCAAGAATATATATACTTTATGGGGTCTCAGATGGATATTTCGCTGCGTTACAAACGGAATGACAAAGTGAATATACCCTCCCAATTCTTTTTTGGAGGGTATAAAAAATAGCACTTGCTGCCGTTGACGAGAGCTTAAAATTGTTATCAGAAAATGATATATGAAGAAAATAATCAAACGGGCTACACGGCGATTAAAAGTGTGTGCTACTATCGGTTTGATACACTTCTCGTATACAATTTCCTAATAAAATTTTTATAAATAAGAACTGTTATCATATCCAAACTAATCCACCTGATAAGTGTTGACAAACAAAAATACACTTGAGTACTGATGATGAAAGTGTAGCGGCTTTCGAAAACAGCTGTTCTGCCCTGCTGTGTAAGTTGAATGATATTGACTTTTCCTCGTGCCTGGGAATATTCATTATGTCTTTCTGGACTTAAAACATATTCTCTATTAATTACCAATCTTAACTAAATTGAATTAAATTTTTTATGGGACATGACAAAAATGAGGGCAGGCAGGATGGCAGAAGTTTCCTCTTGTAAATTTATGATACTAGCCTATCTCACGGCCCAAGTCACCTAGCGTCCTTCAATGGAATCTGAAAATTCTAGAGGAACTCTCACAAATAGGCCTATAAGTTGTGCACTTGAATAATTCTTTTGTGCCTTAAAAGATTATTATTGAGTAGTTCATGCGGGTGTGAGTGTGTGTGTGCTAATTCCACCTGCTCCCGAATTTTGTAATTAATGCTAATGTAATTACGGTGAACAATTACTTTTCACATCTAGTACGTATTTGCATATACAATTTTCTTTGTTACGAATTTCCATTGAAAACATATTTTCCCTTTATTTGTAACACAAGAAAAATTCGTGGCTGTACGCAACGCTTTGAAACTAAATGATGCTCTCATTTTTTGTTGTTCTATTTGAATCTTTTAAATATTTTTTCCTTCAATAACTTTTCTTACACACATTTCAAGTCCATTGCCCTTTTTTTTCTGAACATTCATACACAATATGGATACACAGGATACGCTTCAAGGATGCTGTATGTGGCACAAATCTTTTTCGCTTTTCTTCCATTGTACGAATGTATACGATTTGTGGCCAAATGTATTAAGGTCTGTTTGGATGGTGTAGAGAGTGTGAGTTTGTCTGACACCAAAAAGGTGGTAATTTAGTTTGAGTTGGGTGAGAAGTATGCGAGTATATATTTATTTGTTGTTATTTTTTACGTTTTCTTATTCTTATTCTTATTCCTTTCTTTCTTTTTTTTTGTCTTGTTTTCTTTTTAGATTGTTGTTGTTCCCTTTTTGGAATTGTTACTGTAAGTTTCGCAGAAATTCGTTAAGAGACTGGGGTGTTTTGTTCAACTATCTTTATTTTTTAAATATCATTTAGACGTCTTTATGGCTGTTGTATACTGGTAAGTACTGTATGTTCGTATTTCTGTGTGCACGCATACTTCTATACACAAGGATATCTGCTATAGATGAACATAAATCAAATCATAGAGATTTTCCGTTACATTTTTTTAGTTGATATATTTATGTATATACGATATATATATATATATATATATATATATATATATATATATATATATTTATATGTATGATCCTTTCTTAATTTGACTAGATAATAGCAAGTCAAATGGGGTCGGAGTAAAAATATTCCCGTACATATTCATTTACACATACATAAAACTATTGGGGGTTCTTTACATGAATTGTAAAAGATATTACCTAGTAATTTTTATAATATACCTATTATTATTCTACATTTCTCAAGAGGAAATTATTCGCCATCCTGATACCTGCTGTGATAGAAACCTTCCGATTTGAAATGTCGCAGCAAATAGTGGGCCATGTGGCAACTCTATAGCCAGCTGATTTTGCACTCACGCCAAAAGTTTTATTAATTCTGGTTTTAGCGTACAGGATGTGTAATTAATTTTGTCAAATTAAAATGAATCTTTCGTAGACTTAAAGTAAAACTCGGTTATAACGAACTATCAGTTGTAACAAATTAATTCCAAAGATCTGAAACTTTTTTTTTGCCAATTTCATAAAAAAATTCTTGAGCTACAAAAAACCGATTTATAATAAAATTTCTTTAACAGCATATTTCTTGTAGCTTGTAATTACTTTAACACGTTCTTCGATGCATATTCGTCAATGGCAAAACTTTTACTACATAAATGATACTTCACAAGACAGTTATTTAGCTGTTGATAGCATTGCCAGACCGATGGCTTTGAGGCCATTAAGTGGAGAACCCTTTAACAGCAAGTACTGTATATTATTAGTACACAGCTTAATATTACAAAAAAAAAATATAATGGCTTAAGTATAATGGAACAAAAAATTGTGAAAAACGGCACATGAAATAATTAAAACTAAAGTGTATCACCATCGGTTTGATACACTTCTCGTATGCAATTTCATAAGAAAATTTTTATAAAGAAAAATTGTTATTATATTCAACTAAGCTGATAATCAAATATACCCATTAGTACTGATGATGAAAGTGTAGCGGTTTTCGAAAACACCTGTTCTGCTCTGCCGTCATAAGTTGAATGATTAAAAACTGATGTTCACATTCCCTTGTGCCTTGGACTATTTATCATGTCTTTCTGAATTTAAACATATGTATTTTTGAATAATTAGCCAGCCTATCCATCGAAATTAAAAAAAAGAACTTTTTAAATACAGTCGACTCCGCTTTATTGGAAATAACCAAAAACCAATATTTTTCAGTTATCCGATTTTTCTCTAAAACGTAGTTCGGATTATTGAAATTTGTTACAGTTAAGCGTACTGCTTAAAATCAGTAAAACAATAGTTTTTATATCAAATGTCTAGACACTTGCATTGACAATATAATAGAAAAATACAATAAAGTACGTAAGAGCGAAAGGGACAAATAAATTTTGCCATATAATTTTTTAACGGACGAAACATGCACAATTTTTTTAGCCTTAAGTTATGCAATCAATTCGATATCATTGTTTATATTTTCACTAAAGCCAAGTAAGTTTCATACAAAACGTAGTTGTGGGCTTGCTTTTGGTTTTCAGTAATACGATATTTTCAGTAAAGCTATGTTTCGCTAAAGCGAAGTGAATAAGACTAGCTGCGTTTAAAATCAGTGCGGGGATTTGTATCACTTTCAGTAATGCGATTTTTTTCAGTAAATCGTGTTGCGCTAAAGCGGATTCGACTGTATTACCTTATAATTTGTGCTACAAAAAATAAAAATTTCGAATAGAATAGACAAAAAAAAAATCAAAAACAGAAATTTGTGAGCTTATGGTTTTGTTAGTCATATGCAGTTCGTTATAACCGAGTTTTACTGTAGGTGTATGTGGTGCCAGATATATTTTCTACTTATAACACTTCTATGATAAACTGTACAGCAGCTCTTTTGGATTTTTTATAAAAAACTTAGTGATTTTGTCAATGCGATTTTTAAATGGAAACTAAATATTTTATTTCGCGCGAATGAATACATACATATTTCTAAATTCAATTTGTTTTATATAAAAATCAAGCAAATTCTCAAAGAAAAAAATGTGAAAATGGCAGTATATCCGCTGCATTCTTCTTCTTTATATGATCAGCTGTTTTCAAACGCTAACTTGGCAGCACTAAATTTAGCATAGCAAAGGCAAGGTTGTATTCCATAAAATCTACTTATTTGCAATTCGAAAAGAATTTATGTTGGTTTTAATAAAATTATTTCGTATGGCAAAATCAGTTTTAAACAGAGGATTTTACCGTTAATACCAATAACATGCATTAAAAACTTATTAGGGCCAAAACAGTATTAAGAAATGTCGTGCTACGAATCGCACTAGTGCCTTAGTGCAAATTTCCCAAAAAAAAGAAGCTTCCAAAGGAGGCCGTAAGACTCTGAATACATAATTGTAGTAAATCTTGTAACATTTCAAATGAACTTTTATTTTTTTATACCTTTTCAATGGACTCAAAGTCTGTTAACTTTGCTGAATTGTTCTATGGTGATATTGTGCTATGGAGAAGTTGTGAAAATTCCTTTTTTCAAACCCTAAATGACTACAAATTAAATGAATAGGAATGCAAAAACAGAAATGCCTTCAATAGGAAAATTCATTACAAATCGGTAGCACAAGTTCCTTAAACGCACACTTTTATTGCTCAATTATAAGGACTAATTTGAGGAATTGCTACACCAACTTGATTTATATTGTTTCAAATCGCACTGTAACACAACAACTACAACAAAACAACAGTCGATTGTGTTCACTCTTGTCAGACACTTAAACTAAACATTTATCATGTTTATGGATTTTTGAAACAACTATTGTTATCGAAAGCACCAACAACAAGAGCAGAAAAAAAGAAAAGGATTTTCAAACACACAAATGGATAAATGTATTAGTGAATTGTAGTTTGTGGCCAAAAATAAGACTCTTTGAAATGACATGACAAGAAGAACAAAAAAGTTTACAGGCTCTTCTTTGCAACAAATAAGAAAGTGCCGCCTTTTTCTGATAACAGAACAAGGATAACAGGAATAGTAAAAAGAAATTGTAAGCTTCAGTTTTAATAAACTCACACACACATGAATAATCCTACACACACACACACAATATGTATTTACGTTAAGAGGACTCTTGCTGCCAAAATTAAAAATCGATTTTGCCTAAGTTTCATATGAAAGTATTATTTACTACTTTTTAGCAGAAGGCGCCTTTTTTGTTGGCAAAACTTGAAAAGAGTAAAAATACTCGTTACAAACTCAACGAAATCATTTCATCTCCAGTTGCTTTTCTCACAACGAGTGTAGTGTGTAAAGGTCTGAAATCAGGCATGCGTATTGGCAAAGGGCGCGGAATATAAAAATTCAAAACTTAACAGGCAAACGAAATATATCATAAAATGCCTAAAAAAATCCCCCGCCATACCCCTTTTTTGTTTTATTGAGAAAAGATAACCTGAAAGCGACATGAAATTAAATTCAAACGATTTTCAGTCATTAACCTTGTGTTTTTTTTATTTATTTATTTTTTTTATAGCATAAAGATGTGAGTTTAATTTACAAACGAGTTCAAACGGCTTGAAAATATTGAACTGCTGGCTCTGCAGGGTGTTTTATAAAAACAACTCAAACTAAGATTTTTAGGCACAAGCAGCAATATTTTCAGATATAAATAATTTTAGGAAATGAAAAAAAAAACTGTCCCAATCGATAATGCTCGTATGAAAACTATTCATAGTGATGATTTTGTATACAATATGTGGATCTTGTTATGGCAATTCATGTTACAAAAGCATTCGAATTTCAATAGCCCGTGGGCATTTTTTTTTTATGTCAAAGGATATGATAGTTGTGTCACTCCGTGTGCAATTTCCACAATATTAATATGCGGCCACTTAAAGTAAAATTTTTTGTGGCCCCTCATGAATAGAGAAGTCGAATTAGCGATGTTCGTCTGTCTGTTTTTACGAGAAATTGGTTCACCGAAGCCACAAAAAAATCTAGAGAATTGGGAAAAAGTTCTAAATTTAATTGCTATTGAAAAGCAGCAAAATTTAATATAAAACTCCAGAGCTGGAAACTTTAAACAAATTTTTTGTATATTAAAGAAATTGGCTAAAAGTAATTTGTGTTTTCTTGTTAATGAAACCTATTTTATACTTCAGGAAAAATTAAATTGGTGTTAACAATCAAACGAAATTGGAAGAATTAAACATATTTGAAGTTTTTGAAAGAAATTCATTGGCATTAGAAATCAGGAAAGCCAAAGGGACAGCTCCAGAGCTGGAAAATTTGAAATTTTTTTTGGACCATTAAAGCAATCAAATAGAATAATTTAATTTTTTTTTTTTGATTAGGTAATTACTAATTAATTATAATTAAATATAATTAATATATAATTAATTATAATTAAATATATATATATATATATATATATTAATTATAATTAAAAACATTTTATATTTTAGAAAAAAGTAATTATATATTGAAAATCAGAAAGGTCAAAAAAGCTGATTCCAGGGTTGGAATTCATGTACATTGTATGTATGTACTCTGGACGTACTTCGGTGAAGGATATAAAATATGTATTTGGTACTTGTTTATATTTATACCCTGCAAAAAAAGAATTTGGAGGGTATATTCACTTTGTCATGCCGTTTGTAACGCATCGAAATATCCATCTCAGACCCCGTAAAGTATATATATTCTTGATCAGTGATGAAATCTGAGACGAACTGAGCATGTCCGTCCGTCCGTCCGTCTGTGGAGATCACGATTCAGTCCAAACGAAAAGAGCTAGACTCTTGAAATTTGGCATAAATATATTTTGAAGCTTAGAGCAGGTTAAGTTCGAAGATGGGCTAAATCGGGCAAGAGGGAAAAAAGTTCCCCTAAGAAGAACTAAACCAACCCAGAAAAAAACAATATAATTTTTAAAGATTTTTGGTTATTTTGTTAAGCAAATGATATATTTTTATGTCAAATACGGTCCAACGCCTTAAACTTGCAGCCATAAAATAAAATAAAAATATTTTTTGACCCCGCCCACTTTAGTGGGCGTTATTATAGGCAAAAATAGCTTAAAAATTTAACAAATTGTTTTACTTAAGCCTACATTCCTTAAAAATAACATTTTTAAGCTTTAATGACGAAGCTGAGACGAAACCTGGTACTACTCTGCCCTACCCCCTCCTTCCCTTTCGCCCCCTAAATGGCCCTACCAAAAAAAATGTTTTTTTAAAATTTTGTATATAATCATCCCAAGCATTTATCTTTAGAGTTTTATGACTGCCTGTTGCTGCCCTACCCCCTCCTCCCCCTTTGCCCTCTAAATGACCCTATCAAAAAAAAATAATTTTTAAATTTTGTATATAATTATCCCAAACATTTATTTTTAGAGTTTTATGGCAGAGGTAGAATGTCTCCCCCACAGCCCTTGCCAGAGCGACCCCTCCAAAATACAGTTTTAATACCCTCCAATGAGAATTGAACCCCAGAAATATATATATTCTTGATCTGTGATGAAGTCTAAGACGGTCTAGCAATGCCCATACGTTCGTCTGTGGAAAACATGATATTGCCTATTTTTAAACCCGCCCCCTTCAGATGGCGTTGACGTACGATATTATATAAAGCAACTCTGCCCCACCAAGTTAAACATTTTAAATTCACTTACTAAATATTTGCAGGGTATTTAAGATTCGACCCGGTCGAATATAACATTTTTACTTGTTTTTGTTAAAATAGCCGCACTCAAACAAACCATCGAAATAAATTTAACAGCGCCAGGATTTATTTCTTTATCATTTTGATTTTGTTAAATTATAATTCTCTGGAAATTAAGCTCAATAAAATTGTCCAGACATTTGGATTGGGATCTTCGATTACAAATTTTATTGTGTGTGTTTTTTTTTCAGCGAGTATGTTTGTTGTGGCGGCCGTATCCAAAGGGTTATACATTTTGCGGTTTCAAAAGTAAAATTAAAATGCACGTAAAGCTAAAGTTGTATTTCATTATAACAATTGAACTTGGTCATGCAAAATGTAATTTAACTGGCCCACAATCTTCAGGTCAGTTCGAGCACTTTTTCGAAACTGAGCGAAACTGCTTAACAGCTCTAAGTTTCTAAGACAAAACTCAGCAGCTGCTTAACGGTTACGACTTATGAAATCGCCTGATGATATCTCAGATGACAGCTGTTTAACAGCTGACAGCCTTGCCGGACCGGGCGGTTTTAAAACCACGAAATGGTTTACCCACTAAATGAATTGCAAACACAATTTTGTTTCATTATAAATAAAACAAGTAAGAATGATATATTCGACCGGGTCGAATCTTAAATACCCTCTAAATGTTTAGGGCTGGGCCAGAGTTCCTTTAAGATATTTCTGTGCCCAATTTTAACGCTCTGTCTTGACACGGTCACTCCGGAAAGGGCCCATGGGGGAGACATATCTTATCTTTGTTGCAAAAACTTAAAAAGCAATTTTTTTGGGGTAATTAAGTGTAAAAAAAAATTATTTTGACATGGTCTTTTAGGGAGCAAAGGTGGGTAGAGGGATAAGGCGGAGATCAGAGATAATTTTGACTTCGTGGTTTTGAAGAATGTAGCCTTAAGGAATACAATTTGTGAAGTATTTACCCGATTTTACCATGTAATATGTTACTTTAACCCCCACTAAAGGAGGCGGGACCCAATAATTGATTTTTCTAATTTTCTGGCTTTAACTTCAACGCTTTGGACCTTGTTTGCTATAAAAATATATTATTTGCTTGACAAAATTACAAAAAAAAAAAAAATTAAAGATTATGTTTTTTATAGAGGTTGGCTTAGTTCTTCTTAGGGGAACTTTTTCCCCACTGGCCCGATTCAGCCCATTACGAACCATTTGAACTGTCCCATCCTTTAAAATTTATTTATACAAAATTTCAAGTGTCTGGCTCCTTCAGTTTGGACTGAATCGTGATTTCCGCAGATGGACGGTGGGACGGACGTGGCTAGATTGGCTCAGATTTCATCACTGATCAAGAATATATACATTTTGGGGTCTCTGCGTTACACACTGAATGACAAAGTGACAATGCCAATTCTTTTTTGGAGTGTATAAAAAAAATAAAAGAATAAGAAAACAAATACCAGTAAAATAGTCAGTCAATGCACTCGTATTTTATTAAAAATGACAAGAATAAACAAAAATAATTCGGAATATTCAATCTGCTTGTCCCAGTGAAAAAACTATAATTACTTTTTTAAGAAAGACTCTTTCATTGCATCCATGGCGTCCTTTAGCAGGAATTATATACAAAATATTTCAGAATAAAAGTTTTCATCGCTCTTACAAGTCATGGGAGGCTGTTAATTGAAATAAAGAAGGTGATGTGTGTCACGTCCCACAACTGACACTTGAGTGTCTAATTAGTGGCAGTTACTATAATATGTGTGTATGCATTGATATATCCCTTACAATAACTGCGTTTCAATGGCATTAACTTGCTCGCCATGTTACTGCAATTCTAAAGATTTTTATTAAAAAAAAATGCCTTGAAATAATGTATTAAAAAAAATAATAATAAACAAAAACGCCACACAATAAGAACCTCCCTAAATATTTTACAGGGTTCTTGGGACTGTCTGTCTGCCTGAGTGGCTGACTGGCCGCCTGTCTTTCATTCGGTCTTATTTTTAATTTTTATTCATGTTCAAAAGTTCATTGAATTTAAAAACAAAACAAAAATTCAACTTAAAACTCAAGGACACCATCGTTAATTTACTTCTTTCCATATGCAATTCATATTATGATTCATATTTAATTTAATTTTTGTGTGTGGAGTTCTGTTTTTGGTTTTCGCTATTACAAAGATATTGAAATAAATTTCGTTTTGAATAAAAATATTAACAAAAAGAAAATAATATTTGCAATAGAGATTGTAAATAAAATATTTTCTTTAGAAATAATACTTTAAAACTCAAAACTAATTGGCCAATAATAACACTCATAAACATTGTTAACTTTAAAAGTTAAAAGCCAGTATATCATATGGAAATACTGGTTTAAGATACTCTAGGTTTAATTCTTAGAAAAATTGCTTATACAGTCGACTCCGTTTTACTGGAAATAACCAAAATCCAATTTTTTCAGTTATCCGAATTTTTCATTAAAAGGTAGTTCGGATTACGGAAATTTTTTACAGTTAAGCGTACTGCTTAAAATCAGTAAAACAATATTTTTTATATCAAATCTGTATATTTCTTTGCGTCAATTTAACGTAAAAATTTAATTTAAAAAAAAAATTATTTATTTTGTTGAAACTTTTCACGAATTCCTCGAAAATGTCTAGCCACTTGCATTGACAATATAATAGAAAAATACAATAAAATACGTAAGAGCGAAAAGGACAAATACATTTAATTTTTTAACCGACAAAACATGCGCAATTTTTTCAGCCTCAAGTTATGCAATCGATTTCTAATAAATAAATTTTTCATTGTTTACTTTTTCACTAAAGCGAAGTAAGTTTCATACAAAACGTAGTTGTGGGCTTGCATTTGGTTTTCAGTAATACGATATTTTCAGTAAAGCGATGTTTCGCTAAAGCAAAGTGAATAAAACTAGCTGCGTTAAAAATCAGTGCGCGGATTGGTATCGCTTTCGATAATCAGATTTTTTCAGTAAAGCGTGTTGCGCTAAAGCGGACTCGACTGTAATTTCTATACAAAATTTTGTCATATAAGCAGTTTATAAGTATAAAATACTTTTTTTTTTGTTAATTATGCCTTTAAAGTATATTTTATTTATGACTATGAATATGAGCCATTGTTTTGAAATGTTAAAGAAAAAATATTTTTTTAGGAATTTTTCTTCTAAAAATTCAAAAAAACTTGGGGAACGTTGCTGATCAGGAAATAATTGTTGAATGGAAAAATAAATCCATGAATTCCCCAGCAAGCAAGTAGTGCTCCAAGCTAAAAAGCAGTTTTATAAAAAGAATTTAGGCTGAATTAAGAATAGTATTAACACTCAATAATACGAGAGTTCTAAGTCAGTGCAAATATCGATTTTAGTTTAAAAAAACATTGATGTTAAGAAAGATTGTTGTAATATAACTAATTTTTGCAAATTATATTTTCTACGAAGTTGATTACAGAGATCGTATTCAGAATAGACTGGGAAAGTTTTGCTTGTCATATCTAATGACCGACTTAACCAGAGAATGACGTCAGATAATGAAGACAAAATTTTAATTCTTGTTTTCTACGATGTGATTTCATTTCCCTTCACATGCATTTTGACTTATTGTATGTTTTTGTTGTTAACTAATAAAACGATAAAAAAAAACATTTCGGGGAAGTTTGTTGAAAAGTCAATGGCCTGAATTTCATTTAATTTATTTGATTATTTCTGGAAATAATCATTAACGAAAAAAACAAAACAAAAATTTATGCACAAAAACATTTTGTAAATTTCAACAATTAAAGGAAGTTCGTTATTTCGTTGTCAAAGTGTTTTTTTTGTTTTTTTTTTTTTTTGGTTTGTTTTTTGTTTCGTGTGTGTTTAATTTTGTATTCATTTCTCTTGGTTCATGTTTATTTAGAAAATATTGCAAACATTTCTTTGTATTCCATTTTAAAACTGCAACAACGCATTCATTTGCAAATGAGTCAATTATACGTGCGTCTTCTTAAGGAGGTCATTGTATGAAGTCATTAAGAAAACCTTGAATTGATCGAAATCATTATTCTACACAAGAACTTTCTATAGTCTGCAGGAAACAATTAACGAAAATATTCAAAATTATTAAGTTGAATTGTGAGTAAAAAAAAAAATGCCATATATAAACTCTGTGTTGTAGAAATTCGATTGCATTGATTTTCTGTTTGGATAAATATAATTGTGGAAAAACTCTCTCTATATCTCTTGTGGTAAATCTGATTTGCTGACCTTTTTAGACCCTAAGTGGAAAAACAGAAGTGTTAATTGAACATTTTATCTAAAAACTGGGCTAGTTCCATGATAAAGGCAATCGAAGCTCCAAGTAACGAAATTTAATGGTTGGAATCTCCTGAATCAAGATGAGGATATACTTGGATGGTCCGTCAGCTGTCTAAAACAAAGAAAAAAATTTTTTTTTAAACTGTTGCTGACTACGATTTAATTGATGATCGGCAGCCATATTCCGTAACTCGTTAACAATTAAAACTTCATAACTAAAAATTTCAAAAGTATTTTTACTCTAAATAGTTGTAAGAAACTTCTGCATATTTTTGGGTGTTTATTTTTTATTTACCTTTTTGCTGTAACTGTATTCTATTAATCGCTAAAGTCAAAAATTTCGATCGTTCAAATCCTACGATTTCTTCTTAGCGTAAATAATTGTAAGACACATTTGTATATTTTTAGGAGTTTTAATAAAAATAGATAATCATTATCTGTTCGCTAGCATATGAGCCCCTAAAATTATGCAGAAGTTTCTTACAACCATTTGGGCTAAAAACACATGTTAGATTTTAAGCAGTGGCGACTTACGGAATATGGCTGCGGTACATCTTTTGTGATATCTCAGTAGCGAAGTTGTAATTTTGGCATTGTTTTGTGTAATTAACGAAGAAAATGAGACTTATTAGAAAAACGAAGATGGCAAGACAGGGTATGACATTAATGAAACCTTTGGAAAGAGGGCAGGACGATGATAATTTAGTCGAGAAAGCGACAGAAATATCATGTAAATTACATGTTTCTAATAATGCTGCTGAAAGAGACAGAGAGAGAGAGAGAGAGAGAGAGAGAATATTGCCATATCGCGGAAGAAGAAATATTTCTTCTTAAGGTTACCACTGGAAATAGGAAGAAATTTTGGTTGTTAAACGCTGTCAGCGATGAATGCTATGCCTTCGTCATTGAGGCAAGCCGACAATAATTAATACACCTAGATACACTAAATGCAGATCAGACACATTTTATACCATATTGATGACTAAGTACGGAATCGAACACGGTATTTTCGGTTTCGTGGTCTACGCTAAAATTACTTCAGCCAACACCATTCTCGAGAATATATATGAATTAATTTAATTATTGTAATAATTAATATTATACAAATACAAAAAGAGGGTTTTATATTGCTAATAGAAAAATGTGTTGTATGGGGACACCCCTAATGATTGAATATGAAGGCTGGGTATGTTATGTATATGCCTCCACTGGGGTTAGTGTGGTTGGTGGGTGTAGGTCTTATTAAAAATATTACTTATTGTAGAAGTCCCTTAACGAGGCCAGGTATGGGGTAGCCATGTTAATCCAAGAATATAGGGGGGAAAAACGTTAATGGTGGGCGGTTTTACATTTTACCCTGCTAGGAAAATTTTTTCGTGGATTTTGTTCTTGCTCTCGGCATTGTTAACCCCAATGGGGAGCCTTGCACCCCTATCTCACTCCCCAAAGTTTCTTGGATCCATCCATATTTTCCAATCCTAAATCTTGATACTAACGTTCTCCTCTAATGTACAGTCGAATCCGCTTTAGCGCAACACGCCTTACTGAAAAAAAAATCGGATTATTGAAAGCTATACAAATCCCCGCACTGATTTTAAACGCAGCTAGTCTTATTCACTTCGCTTTAGCGAAACATCGCTTTACTGAAAATATTGTATTACTGAAAACCAAGAGCAAGCCCACAACTACGTTTTGTATGAAACTTACTTCGCTTTAGTGAAAATATAAACAATGACATCGAATCGATTGCATAACTTAAGGCTGAAAAAATTGTGCATGTTTCGTACGTTAAAAAATTATATGGCAAAATGTATTTGTCCTTTTCGCTCTTACGTAAATTATTGTATTTTTCTATTACATTGTCAATGCAAGTGACTAGACATTTGATATAAAAAATATCGTTTTACTGATTTTAAGCAGTACGCTTAACTGTAACAAATTTCAGTAATCCGAACTACGTTTTAGAAAAAAAAATCGGATAACTGAAAAAAAATTGGGTTTTGGTTATTTCTAATAAAGCGCAGTCGACTGTACACACACGTGTGCATAAATAATTTTACTTACATCTGTGCCTAAAATTGTTGTTAGCAAATTGTTAATCAATAATAATTGCCTACCAACACTTAAACTTGAGAATAAAATGTACAGTATTCCACATTCTTAACCTAAAAAAAAAATATGTATGAATTAAATTGTTTAACGATTTTTAATTACTTTCTTCATTTGTGCTGATCGCCTGCAAAACAAATAAATTACATGTTTAAATTGTACAACAAAAAATACTTTCTCGGGACACACCCCATTCTTAAAGTCAGTTTTATTATTCTTCATCAATTTGAATTTTTATTAAAGAACATTTCGTTCCTTCCCGCTCCACTTTGAGATTTGGACTTATTCTTTTTCTTTTGTTTTTTTTTTTTTTTTTTGCATAAGAACTACATTTGACATGGCGCGCTTATTATTTTTTGCTGTTGTATTTTATATGAAATATTTTTGCAAAAAAGGCCAAAAAACAACGTAAATATTTTTCTCTACTCGTAGTTAAGAGGTTTTGATGTTATTCAAACACTTGAAAGCTGTGAGTATATAAAATGCATGGAATGAAATTTATGTACACGATGCGATTGGAATACATTTTACTACTACGATGGATACGAATGAGACTGTGTGCATGCGTGTGTGTGTGTGTGTGTGTTTTTTTTGTAAAGCTCACTCCATTCACAAAATTTTTGCTAATACATATGAAAGCATGTGTATGTAATATATGCACACACACAGATAGACATTTATAGTAGCGTAAGAATACAACTACAACATTGAGAAACGAGTAAACAACAACAACAGCAATTGCAAATAACATTGGGAGCAACAGCAACAGAAAAAAAGTACAAAAATGCTGCAATTGACATCAGAGGTCATCGTACGATTCCACACAACGGAGATTGTATAACAAGAAAAACTGGGAAAACACGAGAGCAACTGAGATTAGGAGAGTAAAAGAGAGCCAGAAACATTAGCAATTTAGTTCCAAATACCGATGGCCAGCCATATTGCTGTTGTGTGCTAAAACTTGATTTTTGTTTTTAAAGCATCCAACAGCAACAACAACAACATCGTCTACATTAGAATCATAATAAAGTAAAGGAATTTGAAAAATGCGCGCGCTTCCAACTGCAAGCCAAATACATGTCCGTACATACATTCAAATTCGCACATACTCAGGCAAACGTACGTACATGCGAGCACTCAGTTACGAACTCGTACATCAGACGCACATGCATATTTACAAATAATAAAAAGAACAACTTGTGCAGTCGGAAACGATAGAGATTTAATATGCTGTGCATCTGTATCAGGAGTCGTGGAGGAAAGTTGATACACATCAAAATATGTATGAAATGGAATGTGAATTGTGTGGCTCGACTGGCACATACGGCAAGAACTTGTTCAGAACAGTCATCCCAGCCTTATACATATTAGGATCTTTGACAGCAGCATCTTGTAGTTTATGGAATGCTTGTGTGTATAAGAGTTGTTGGTGCAGAAAACGTGGAAATCATTTGAGGCCGAAATGGCCAAAGTTGTCTATCGACCTCCAGGAATCGATGTTGGGACGTTATGTCATTGCAAAATAGTTTAGACGTAAATTACATATATGCAAGTGGGGACAAAGTGGGAAGAGTTTTTCGTTCTTTGTCAGCCAGCTAGATCTAAATGGGTCATTATTACAACTGATCGTATAATTGGGGCATTTGGTATAGCAAAGAATTGCAAGAGCACTGATGTTCTGACGGAAACTCTCTTCCGTCTTTGATATTTATAGATTAAAATCTTACTGCCTTTTTATCGTGCGATGGAAGTTGGGCTACAGTCCTAATTTCTGTAAACTAGTTTCCAATCCATGTCCAAATATCATAGTTTTTTTAGGGTTCCAATATAAGCCCGTCTCCTGTGAGCCATCTTATTATATCACTATTGCCCTAGCCGGGTTTGAACTTAAGCGACCTCTAAAAACCATCATGTGACTTCCAAACAACACATAACTGGCATATTTTCTTTTGTCTGGGACTAACCTTCAGGGGATGATCCCTAAATATGCGATGCATTGTGTCGGAACTAGGAAACTTGGTTATGGGAGGAAGGATAGGGGGGGGAGTAGTGTTTGTGGACATTCGAATTGAAAGTACCTTCAAACTGAAATATATGCACCCTAGGTTAGGTTGGAAGGGCTGTCCGCAGCAAGCGAGAAAAACACTCGGAGGCCATAAAAGGTCCATTGTGATGACCAGAGCACCCTATGCACCCTAAGTGATGAGTATGTAATTTGCCAAAAATTATCGTCTTTCGGGCAGAAGTTTCTTCATATCACTTGATCTCATTTCGCTGTAGTAGCGGTAAAACAGTGAAATATGCTCCACGTTACGTTGATGCTCCAGTGAATCAATACAGTTGCCTACCCTACTATCGCCGATGAACTTCACCGGCCTCTGTTGTACGTGGTCGAGTAGCATAAAATAGAGTTTGAGATTAGGGCCCTTAAACTATAGTTGTATTCCAATTTCGGCCGGATGTAAGTGGTATAAATGGTAAGGAGATCAGATGGAGTGAAAGGTCGACCAAATTGAGGCACTTGAAAAATGTGCTCAAACCATCGAACTTCACAGTGTATTTTCATGGCAAGAACATCGAGAGTTTCGGGCGGGTTCCTTAATACCTATAGCAGCCATAAATGCTTTGAACTGCAAAAGAGTACCCGCAAACGTATTTGGTTAGACGATAATATTTGCCGTGTTACCCTTATCGTGTTTAGCGTTTTTCGTCAAACAAACTTTTTCTTTTATCTACAGGGTGTTTTTTTGTAAAGGTATAGAACTTCGAATTGAAATAAAACACAAGAAAATCGTTTTAGTGTCCATCAATTTGGCTTTATTAGAAGGATAATTTTATGCCATTAATGTTTAAATATGATTTCGGGCATGTGGGCGCCGCGGCTGGCTCGAATAAAGCCAATTCTACAGGTCCAATTTTCAACCACTTTTTCGAGCATATGGGGCCGTATGTTGGCAATAGCGCCACGAATGTTGGCTTCCAAGTCCCCTAACGTTTCTGGTTTGCTGGCGTAGACGAGCGACTTCACATATCCCCAAAGAAAATAATCCAATGGTGTCAAATCACACGATCTTGGTGGCCAATTGACAGGTCCATTCCGCGAAATTATGCGCTCATCGAATGTTTCCTTCAATAAATCGATTGTGACGTGCGTTGTGTGGCATGTAGCGCCGTCTTGTTGGAACCACAACTCATCCACATTCATGCCATCCAATTCGGGAACAAAATAGTCGGTTATCATGGCTCTATACCGGTCTCCATTAACGGTAACTGATTCTCCAGCATTATTTCGGAAGAAGTATGGCCCAATGACTCCACCAGCCCATAGAGCACACCAAACAGTCAGTTTTTGTGGATGTAATAGCGTCTCAAGGGTCTCATGTGGATTCTCTTCACTCCAAATGCGGCAATTTTGCTTGTTGACGTAGCCATTCAACCAAAAATGAGCCTCATCACTGAACAAAATTTTGCGATGAAAATCAGCATCGAGATCAATCTCATTTTCGGCCCAAAATCACGACGCATTGCATGGTCTCGCGGCTTTAATTCTTGCACAAGCTGGATCTTGTAAGGTCGCAAGCCAAGATCTTTGCGCAAAATCTTCCATAAAGTTGATGGACAAAGCTCCAATTGCTGTGCACGGTGGCGAATCGATTCATTCGGGTCCTCTTCAACACTTTGCTCTACAGCGGCAATTGTTTCTTCGGTGCGCACTGTTCGACGTCTCTGCGGATGCGTATTATCACATAGAGTAAACGTAGTGCGAAAACGATCCATGGTTAACGGAATTAATTGCTCTGATGGACGATTATGTCGACCATAAAATGGACGGAGCTTGCGGTAAACTTCGCGAACTGAACCATTACTTTCGAAATAAATTTGCACGATTTGCAAGCGTTGTTCTTTTGTCAACCTGTTCATGATGAAATGGCAAACCAAACTAAATATTAATCACTTGACAGCTGACAAAATGGCCGCCAGTTAAAAAAGTGATGCCAACTTAAAGTTCTATACCTCAATAAAAAACACCCAATATTATAAAATATCGTATTTGAGGGCGAAAGGAACACCCTCATAGTTGTTTTAATTGCCTGTTGCTCATTTTATAGGCCTTCGTCAGTGATTACCAGCAGTAGTCCATTGTTATCCGCAACGAGTAACTAAGTTTACCATTACTGATGTTGATTTAGTTGTAAAAATTAAGACATTCTCCAATATAAATTTAGAAAATCATTCTGTGGAATCAGAATTAAGCCTACCAATTAAGCCAAGGCTCCAGGACATGTTGTTATAAATAAAAGTATGCCCAGTTAGGGTTTACGTTTTTCGCATATTTAGCCTCGAGGTAGCTCCAGTTATTGGCTCAACTCTACTCACACGATTCCAATGAATAGGCTTCAAATCGTAATAGTTCATTTTCTATACCAATATGTCCGTTACAAAGATGAAACCATCTCCACATAGGAGTAGTACTCCAAATCTTAGACAAGCGAAGTGATTTATTAGCTAGAAAGGAACACAAGAACGATGTAAGAATTAGAGGTGAATATATTGCGGGGCATGGCGACCTCAGCTGTCACTATTTTATTATTGGAAACAATGATAGCAGGTAAAATGGGTTCGTTAAATTTAATGATTCTTCAAAAACCAACCTGCTTTAATTGTAGTTTTTAAAGAAAGTATATGGTCTCCTTCGGCTAGAACAATTGTCTTTATCCAAGTCACCTGTTAGAGTTTTGATTTGCTTGGATATTTCCACTGCCCATTTATCTTTACAATTGCACTAGTTCAGTGACTCTTGGAAGGACGAACTTCGAGTGTTTCGTGCTCAGTTGTAAGTGACAGGTATTTTTCTTCAACTGTTCGATTATAAGGAATATCATTTTTAATAAAAATAGATGTGGAATTCTTTACTGTCAGTGACAGTTTTTCCTTCACTACATCTCTCAGATAAACCACTCCAGTTTGAGTGTGTACGGCGTTGCCATTTACACCGAAGGCGTTTTTTTTTTGTAAAAGATTAAAGTAACACATAATATATATATTGTTCAATCTGGTACAAAAAACCTCTGAAGCGTAAACGTCTAGCACAATCAGGGTGTTTACCTACCTGATCATCTTGGACAATGACATCAGCGGTTATGCTGAATGTTTTACAATCATGTGAACTTAGAATCCACCTTGTGCTGGCAATTTTCATTGTCTATTCGTTGTAATCATATTCCCCCGGATTGTGTAAGACGTTTGCGTTTACGCCTCAGTCGTTTTTCGTAGTAGATTAAAGAAAACTGCTTGTGTGTTTCTATAACCTTGTACAAAAAAAACGACTTGGGCGTAAATGCCAACGCCTTACACAATTAGGCTGAGTATTAGGTCTAGCAATATTGTAAGATGTGACAAACGTAGGGTTGCCAGTTGGGCTTGTTTTGGCTGGATTGTCCAGCTTTTTAATGGCCTGTCCAGTTTCAAGCTAAAAAGAAATTTGTCCAGCTAAAAACAATTTTCCACAAAATGCTCTTAATATTTATTGCTGCTTTAAAATAATTTTTATAAATTTGCTATAACTTTTTTACTTCAAAGTACAAAAATATCTAGTACCTTTTTTTGTTTTGTTTGCGTCTTTTTGGTATAATTTTTTGTTTTCGTTATTTAGTTTTAATTCTTAAATACATATCGCTCATATGCTGGAAAAAGTCATAATTAAAGTTTTCAATTTGCAAAGAAGTCAATGGGAAAACGAAAAATTATATTTCTCTCAAGAGCTGAATATGCAAGATTTTTACATAAATTTTTTACTTAAGATAAATATAAGAGCGATAATTAATTCTACATTAAAATAAGAAACTAATTTTTTGAGTTGTGACGTTGTTGCAGCAAATGAGAGGTATGTCGATATAATTAATAAAATCGTTTGTACAATAAACAAGTAACTTTTCGTGAAAATTTTATTTCAAAATGTCCAGCTTTTTTTTTAATATCCAGAATTTTTAATTCACATCTCCAGCTTTTTAATAATCTGGATCTGGCAAGCCTAGACAAACGTCTGATTTTCAACCTAAATTGTGCGACTGAAGTGAATTACTTTCCACCATAGAAACGTGTACAAGTTCTAATTTGATAGCCAAAGTGCTTGGAATCGGTTTAATCATTATAAAGTCGCTACCATTATTGCCCTGTTATACAACAAGATAATTTCTCTGAAAGCACACTACTACAATCTGTTGAGGAATAAACATTAACATTATCTCTTTCTTCTTGCCTCCTCTACCAGGCGTAGTACAACATGCGCTAAAAAAAATTGCATGTACTGCTTATGTATTTGCTAATGCATATATTTCATGCAATTATATACTCTTACTTACAATATGAGTATAACATGATGCTATTTTCATACCCCAAACACATTCCTAACTTCCCTCCTATTGACCTAAGACATTTAAAAATTCCTAGGGTAACCTAAATTGCTATCAAATGGCACAAAATGTGCTGCAAACTATTGTATTAAATATACGAGATGGAATCATTTGGAATTGAAACATTCCAACAATTGTAAACGCATTTTAACTGTGAGGAGGATAAAGCAAAGAGGGAGAATCATGATTGTATTTGCACATGCACACACACACACACACGGATACGGTCATATATTGCAGACAAATACATAAGCAGTTTTATTAATTGAAAGCTGAAATTCTGGTGGGAAAAAATTTCAATTATGAAAAGAATTTAAAATTTAATTGAAAATCATTTTAAGATACTTTCTCTCAATGCGAGTTTGATATAACAAAAAAATATATAAATTCTAATAAAACGCCCAACCTTTGGCAGTTGAATTAAAACTATAGTTTCATAATTATGCAATTCCATACACACATACATACAAATAGACAAGTACATATGAATGACAAGAAAAGTCGCTAGGACCGGCAGTCGCGGATTGAGTCCTACTCATTCATGCAATGTATAGTATCGTAACTGTGAAAAGTAGTGGATATTATGAAGAGGAAAGATTTTCTTTTTGCCTTTGGACCAGCCTTCAGTGGATGTCCCACTCATATCTGATGCATTGTGCCTAAATTAGGAAATCCGGTCATGAAAGGGAGAATAGAAGGATTACTGTTTGAGACATTCAATTTAAACTTCCTCAGAAAGACATGATAAATATTCCAAGGCACAAAGGCAAGTCAACATCAGCTTTTGTTATTCAACTTACACAGCAGAGCAGAACAGCTGTTTTCGAAGGCCGCAACACCTTCATCATCAGTGCTCATGTGTATTGTGTTTGTCACCACTTATTAGGTGGCTTAGTTGAATGTGATAACAGTTCCGATGCACACAAATTTTATTGTGAAAAAGAATACGAGAACTGTATCAACCTGATGTTAACATGTTATTGTTATAATACCCGTGTTACCGTTTGATTATTTTTCTTCATGTCCCATTTTTCGGAATTCTTTTCACATTCATTTTTCGGATTCTTTTTCACAATAAAATTTGTGTAAATAGGAACTGTTATCACATTCATCTAAGCCAAACATGAGCACTGATGATGAAGGTGTTGCGGCTTTCGAAAACAGCTGTTCTGCTCTGCTGTGTAAGTTGAATAAAACTGATAATTTATCATGTCTTTCTGAGATTTAAAAACAAATTTCGAACAATTAGCCTATGAATCTTAATTCAATTTAATATAGCAATAGAAATGTTCGTGAAAGTACTTACTGAACTTCCTCAGGTTTAACGTAGCAGGAAAGACCACCGCACGAACTTTATTCCACAAACGAATGGAAGAAGAACTAGTTCTCTCTGTGTTGTGGCCATGAGTCTACCACAAGTTTCCTAGTATCATTCTAGCACATTTCGTTGTAGTAACCTCACGTTGCTTTGCAATAGAATTGACTACCCTACTGTCATCGATAAACTTTATCAACCTCTCCTGTACGCTCTCGAGTAACTTCAAAAGACAATTTGAAGCAGCAGCCCTTACACGAGAGGTGGGATGTAAGTGGTATGAACCGTCTTAAAAACAAAAATCCTGCCACTTCAAAGCTTCTTTTGAGTCATGAAAAAGTGTGTTCAGTCCATCTTCTGATTCTTTAATTACTGTACCTCCCATATATACGGATGGGGCAGTATATTACTGTGAGGTCATTGGTAAGTGGCTCATTTGTTCTTTGTCTTTTTTTTTTGACTTGGACTAGCATTCAGGGGTTGGCCCCTACATATGCAGTGCATTAGGCCGGAACTAGAAAGTAGGGGATAATATTGAGGTGACAGATGAAGAAAGATGAGGAGATAGAGAATTTTTTGTAGCTATTTCAACCGTTTTTCAATTCTCCGCCTAATTGTTGCTACAGGACAGACGAAGGAGGATGCTGCTGTTACTCTGCTTTTTAGTGCATGATCGTTCAGTGACCAGTGCTATGCCTTCATCACTGAAACAGGCTGACGACAACAACTAACACAACCATGCACTAATGCTGATCAGAAGAATTCAACATAATGGGCCTTATTACGGTTCTCGATTCGACTCGAGTTTTTGTAATAGATTAAAGAAAAATCTTGTATTTTTCTTTAATGTATTACATATTTTCGAATCGAATCGAGAACCGTAATAAGGCCCAATATTTCATGACTCAGCGCGGGGTTGAACTCAGGACCCTTCGCTTCATAGTCTCGTGTTCGACTAGTTCAGCCAACAGCACCCTCACTGTTCACTACGCGATTATACTAAAGGCTGACGAATGTTAAATGACCAGTACCTTCGTGAGGCCGACAACAATTAACGCATCCTCTAAAGCAGATAAGAAAATTTTTACTCATATCCATGACTGAGGGCGAGATCTTACTTACGTCCTTTGGCTTCGTAGTCTCCTATTTTAGTCAACAGTACCCACATCCTATTGGCTCAGATTTCAATTCGAAATCATATATTCGCCCCTATTATGAATGGCGACATCGACGTCATTATCAATTGTCTGCAAGTTGTCATAACAATTAATTACTCTTGACAATTTCTTAGCATTCTCTAGGGCATATATTATCGATAGAACATTTCAATAGTAGTCAGTTGCTGTCGAAAAAGAATGGAAAAGCGAAAATTTTTTGCTGTCGTCTTAATACGGAGTCGATGTCGTCATTCATAATAGGGGCGATTATATTTTTAAAAATTTAATGAATAGCTTTTTCCGCGTTTAGATCGAATTCGTCCAGTCATTTGGTCTCAACAATTACAGGCAATAACAAGTAAAAACGTTATATTCGACCGGGTCGAATCTTAAATACCCTCCAAATATTCAGTAAGTGAATTTAAAATGTTTAACTTTTTGGGACAGAGTTCCTTTATATAATATCGTACGTCAACGCCCACTAAAGAGGGCGGGGTCCAAAAATAGACTATATCATGTTTTCCACAGACGAACGTATGGGCATTGCTAGATCGTCTTAGACTTCATCACTGATCAAGAATATTTATACTTTATGGGGTCCAATTCTCTTTGGAGGATATTTTAAAACTGTACTTTGGCGGGGTCGCTCTGGCAAGATCTGTGGGTGACTCATTTCACCTTTGTCATAAAACTCTAAAAATAAATGCTTGGGATAATTATATACAAAATAAAATTTTTTATTGTTTTTGATAAGATCATTTACAGGGCAAAGGGGGATGAGAGGGTAGGGCAGAAATAAGCAGTTATAAAACTCTAAATATAAATGCTTGGGATAATTGCATACAAAATTAATTTTATTTTTTATTTTTTGGTAGGGTCATTTAGAGGGCAAAGGGGAGGAGGGGGTAGGGCAGAAATAGGCAGTCAAAAAGCTCTAAAAAGAAATGCTTGGGGTAATTGCATAAAAAATTAAATTTTTTTTTTTTTTAGTAGGGTCATTTAAGGGGAAAAGGGGGAAGGGGTAGGGCAGAAATCGGCAGTCATAAAACTCTAAAAATAAATGCTTGGGATAACTGAACAAAACAAAGTTAAATTTTATTTATTTATTTTTTGGTAGGGTCATTTAGGTGGCAAAGGGGGAGGAGGGGTAGGGCAGGTTACGGTCTCAGCTTCGTCATTAAAGTTTAAAAATGTTATTTTTAAGGAATGTAGGCTTAAGTAAAACAATTTGTTAATTTTTTATGCTATTTTTGCCTATAATAACGCCAACTAAAGTGGGAGGGGTCCAAAAATAAATTTTATTTTATTTTATGGCTCCAAGTTTATGGCGTTGGACCGTATTTGACATAAAAATATATCATTTGCTTAACAAAATAACCAAAAAATTTTAAAAATTAAGTTATGTTTTCTGGGTTGGTTTAGTTCTTCTTAGGGGAACTCTTTTCCCTCTCGCCCGATTTTGCCCATCACCGAACTTAACCTGCTCTATCCTTCAAAATATATTTATACCAAATTTCAAGAGTCTGGCTCTTTTCGTTTGGACTGAATCGTGATTTCCACAGACGGACGGATGGACGGACATGCTCAGATCGTCTTAGATTTCATCACTGATCAAGAATCAGATGGATATTCCGCTGCGTTACAAACGGAATGACAAAGTGAATATGGATTTTTTGGAGGGTATAAAAACAAAACGATCATTTGCTGTGTGCAAAAGTTGGGGCAGAAGTTCTCATATAATCGTATAGGCCATAAAGTTCAAAAGCAATAAAACCATTTTCCGCGTAATCACAAAATAAAAAAAATTATAATAATAATAATAAAATTATATAATAAAATTGGGACTCTATTCGCTGCCATTCCTGCTATCGCTTCGTTGAACCCCCAGAAAAAAAATTCAGATTTCAGATTTTGTGCCACTAACAGCAAGCAGCAGAGCAAAGCAGAGCACAGCACAACTACCACCAGAGTTAAATACGAGTACGTTGCAAATACGTTTCCCATAAACCAAAATATTTTCTTATTGCCAGTATACCACGTTGCATACTTTGCTATTCTTGATGCTATTCCTCTTGCCACATTTGCAAACAACATTTTTTACTGCTGCTGGTTGTTGCTTTTTTTTCTTCTCCATCTTCTTTTTTTTTTTTTTGTGTGGTCGTCAAACCAGACTTCGTGTGGTATGCACGTTTGTTTGTTGATTATATTTTATGTACTTGACTACTCCAACTCCCAGTCTGCCTGTCTGTCTGTCCGTCAGGCAGTCGGACGTTGTGGCTGTTCCCACAAGAAAAATAAATGCCAGAAGGGAAGATGGGAAATCATCTGAAATAAAATCAATAAAACGTAGTAAAAATGTGATGCACTGAGAGCGCGTCTGTGTCTATTTTGCTGTTTTGTTTGTTTTGCGGGGGGAGCAATAGCAACGATATTGATGTCGATTCTAAAATTGAAGCTGTGTTGATGTTATTGAGCGCAATGCGTAGTATTGGAACTCGAGAAAGCGCAAAAAGACGAAACAGAGACGAATTAAAATGGCAACAAACTGGAATTCTTTTTCTATATACAGGCAGCAGCAGCATGTAAAGCATGCAACAAACTTTTTCACTGGAATTTCCTTCCACTTACCCTCCCCCACGTCCCTCATTCCTTGGCTGGTGTTGTTTAAGTGTCACAACTTTTTTGCGGTGATGGCTGGAGAAGGGATAGATGGATGGATGGATGGATGGATGGCTGGATGGTTGGATGGTTTTGTTGGTTCGTTGGTTGGTTGGTTGGTTGGCTGGTTGGTTCGTTGCTTGGCTTTGCTGTTTATTGCATTGCAAAGTGTATAACGAAAATACGTCACTGATGGTCTCACTGGAATTTAAGGCGAGGTAGGCCATGTTTGGCGCGTAACTTCACAATATACTGCATAATATTCGTATTATGTATCTGTACGAGTATATAATAACAAACAAGTATGCGAGCACCACACTCATGTACTGCAAATACACATACTCGTGCATACGCGCTCCACAAATGTTTACACATCGTAAAGTACGAACGAGTATGTGTTCAATACACACATCCATTCGAGTTTTATATGTACATACGACTGACTGACTGCTCTGCGGTCGTATTCTTAGTTAATGTAATTTGAATATAGTGTGATGTTGCTTCCTTTCTTTGCTGTTGCATGCTGTTGCCTGTGCTGCATTATACCTTTTGTTATTGTTATTACTTTTTTTCTTTTATATTACTTGCGTTTTTTTTTCTGTTTGTTTTCGTTTTAATGTCTGCTTTTCATAAATTTTGTACTTGTATTCATTAAGTGTTTAGTTTTGTAATAAGCAAAACAATTCCTAAAGAAGATGAGACTTATGGATTTTGATCAAAAAGTATAGCAAAATGTTCTATGAAAAAGTAAACTTAATTAAAACTTATTTTTAAAATGTTTTTTATTTGAAATGTTTTGTATATGAAAGATGAACAGAACAACTTTCATATCTCATAAGTTTCCCACAAGTTGAACTCAATAAATTGAAAGTCGCCATTGTTGGATTTCATTTCCTGTTCCTATTATTTCCAGACGAGTTTGTACACCAACTGCAAACATACAGGCAAGTAGGGTCATTGGGGTGCTCATCCCACACATTCAGAAGAACTTATAAAAATTCCAACTCTTGAAAGGCAAATAGAGTTTGCACAAATCATAATATTGCAGTCAGTAGAGCATCACTGAGCTTCAGCAGAAAGCAATTGCTTAATTATACTAATTATACTGATTCACTTTGCTACAAAATAGCTCGATTCAGGCACAAGTAAATCTTACAGAAGTTTACACGACTTTAAGAAATGGCTTCAAAATTGCGTTGTGGGCGTAACACATTAATGAAAATATTATGCGAAAACATCTATTTTTATTTTAACTCCGATCAGCAATTGGGGGACGACCCCTACATATGCAGTAGACTTGTGTCCAACTCGCTCATTCGCTCAGTTTTGACAAGAACCTCTGGTCCAGCCCATTTAAAATACATAGGTTTGATCAGAGGTTCTTGTCAAAACTGAGCGAGTTGGACACAAGTCTAATATGCAGTGCATTGCACCGGAACTAGAAAGCAGTGGATAGTATTGAGGGGACAGATGAGAAGATAGGGAATTTTTTGTTGGTATTTGAACCTTTTACATCACCGGCTAATTTTTTGCTACAGAGGCTGTTCCTCTGCTCTTCAGACCATGACAGTGTCCGTCGCTGCCAATTACATTCTGTGACCACTGAAACAGGATGACAACAGCAGGGTATATCAAAAATTACTTTTTATTTTTTAAATTATGTGTCCGACAAATCTATTGTTTTATTTCTTACTTCCTACGGGCTCCTAGTGGTGAAAAATTTATCTCCAGATGTAAATAAAAATTACATAAATTTTACTTTGCTTGTTTTCGTTGTTGAAAAAATTAAAGTGAACAGAAAATGCTATCGAATAAATTATCATAATATTTTTGCGCGCCAACAAAATTCACCGCTGGTTGGCAATAAATAATTTTCTGATCGCATTCAGACCAGCAATTCATAAATTTTTATAAATTTTTTTCAAATCGTACGACTTGGAAAAAAAGTGTGTCACACAATTACTTTGTCCACACTATTAAACTTTTTTTTTTTAGCGCAAACATGTGATATTTGGCAGATCGCCCGATTTTGTAGGCTAATGAGTCACGGCCTTAGACTGTGCGGGGAT
This sequence comes from Linnaemya tessellans, assembly GCA_951800035.1. Classification (NCBI taxonomy): domain Eukaryota; kingdom Metazoa; phylum Arthropoda; class Insecta; order Diptera; family Tachinidae; genus Linnaemya; species Linnaemya tessellans. Next base: position 48,475,877 of record OX637535.1, read on the forward strand.
ATAAATTTGACAACAATTAAAAGAAATCTTTACCGTATATGTGGGCATATAAGACGATCTCCTTTCAAAGGGGGGGGGGGGGGTACTGAAATTAATGAAAAAGAAAAATAACAAACGACTTTTACTCAATAAATAGAACATTCCTCTCCCTGTTAGCCAAAAAATTTTTTTCAGAAATCTTTCATCGTTCATATTTGTATGCATGCGCTTGTAGTTTGCAAATAAAAAATTAAACAAACTTTAAGATTTTTGTCTTGCTTTTGAAGAAAAATTTAGAACGCTTTTTACTACTTTTATAGTAAGAATTTAAGCAAAATGTTTATGTTGTACATATTTGCATAAAAGCACCTTTTAAATCAGACGTGTTTCATCAATATGTGCGAACGATAATATATTTAAAATTGTACCGCAAAATACTGTAGGACGTATCTAGAAAGGTGTTAAATATCATTTATTCAGTTGTAAAGTATGGCATTTAAGAATATAGATTGTTTAATAACAGAAAAACTAGTAAAAATGGCAAAAACTAATTACAAATGAGCTGGTTGAAAAGAGGTAATTTTTCGAATAGTTTACAGTGAAAAAGGAAAATTTTAAACGAAAAATTGCTTATGGTGATCATTATGTAAAAGGCAGCGCAACAAAAAGTGTAACTTTTTTTTATTCTAAACGTTTAGAATTCAAAAATGTTTCCCATATATTTTCTAAAAATATAAAAAATTTCGAAATGTTTCCCCTGACAAAATTCTGCTATAAAAATGTGAATATCTATTGCAATTCTGAATGATTTTGTAAGCAAAACATTTATAAAATGATGAAATGCGATACATACCAAAGTTGAACTTTTTTCCCTACATACGGATACATATTTGAAACCCCTACATGTGCTTTTAAAATCAGCCACAATAAACATGCAGATTTGAAAGCCGAGACATTTAGTGAAGTCACTGTTTAACAAATTCCAAATGGAATCCATTCCATAAACAAATATTTCCCCCAGCATATGGGTTTAAAAACTTGCTGTATTATTTGTACGAATGGCTTGTGGCGGCTGTGGGAAATTTTGTAATAGATTTCTTAGCTTTGCTGTCTTTATTATATAAATTCCACTTCACAGGGTGGGTTAATAATATTATATATTCAATTTGTTAGTGAGGTAGTCAACCTTGAGGGAAATAAGTGTATTCTTTAGACTTGTGTCCAACTAGCTCATTTGCTCAGTTTTGACAAGAACCTCTGATCAAACCTATGTAATTTAAATGGGTTTGATCAGAGGTTCTTGTCAGAACTGAGCGAATGAACTAGTTGGACACAAGTCTAGTATTCTTTTTAATGCTACGTGAATTGGGTTAACTTCTGTTCAACTAAAATCTTATTGACATGATTTATATCCTTCTTCCTTGCTAATAACATTTATACAGGGAACAGACATATTTTCTGTGGTTTTGTCCATTGTAAATGATTTTTTCGTGAAATTTCTTGTTATATATTACATTTATATTTACATAGTATAATTTATATTCATAAATTTGTATGTATGTATATTAGACTTGTGTCCAACTAGCTCATTCGCTCAGTATTGACAAAAACCTCTGATTAAACCTATGTAATTTAAATGGGTTTGATCATAGGTTCTTGTCAAAACTGAGCGAATGAGCTAGTTGGACACAAGTCTAATGTATATATTCTTCTTTGTTATTTGTCTTAAATATCTTTCGTTTGGTGTTCGGTTTTTTTTTTGAAGATTACGTTTGTTTGGGACAAAATTTTTGTCTCCATGACTGCCTTTCAAAATTTTGAATAGTTTTTAAAAAAAACAAAAACGAATTTTTAAACTTTATACAATTAAGCTTATAGCTTTTATTACAGAGTCAAATTCAAAAAGGGTTTATTGAAAATAAAACTAATACAATTACAGACAGCGCTTTAACACATTTTGATTGAATATCAGTTACACATAAATACTTAAGAGTACATACAAATATATATTTTAAAATACTAAAAGAACAAAATAAAACAAAAAAAATAAAAAATAAAATTAAAACGGTGTCATTGGCACTGAAATCTCGGCAACATCGTCAGTTTCACTGTAAATTTTGTCAATAAAGAATAACATATTAAAAAGCTTTACTAAGGCTGTTTATCCAAATAATAATATAATTAAATTCTTCTGGTTTCTTGACCTCTTTTTAATTATTATTGTATTCAGATATTTTTAAGCTTAAGGTCTCTTTATTTTAGTTTAATTTTTATTTTCAATATTTCGTCACTCCTTCGTGTGACTTCTTCAGGAAATTAATTATTTTATTTGTTTTATTATAATACTATAATAATAATAGACTTGAGTAGAAAATTTCAAATATAAAAAATTTAATGGTTCATACAAATGGTTTCATACAAAATTCCTCACTCAAGTACTATTTGTCGATTAATATTGAAAACAACTCCAGCATATTTAGTACAAACAAAATTGAAAATTATTTTTATTTAATTTCCTACTTACACTTCCTCCTCGATGCGGTGAAGAAAATTTTGTATTTGACTATTTTTACCGACCAACGAATACAGCGAGCCGAAACCATGAAATGCCACAAATAGGCAAACCACATAATTGATGTGAGTCCTTTCGCCACGATAGTAATTAAGAGCAAATGCACTCATACACACCAGCCACGAGATCACGGTGTAGCCAAAGAATTTCCAAAATGATTTGAATCTTTAAGAAAAAACGCATCTTTATGTGCAAAATAAAAACCTCATATAAAAATAAAATGTACCGATTTCTGGACACCGACGCCATCAGTTTGCTTATACTGGCATCAATTCCCGTCAGTCCTTCGCTCATTCTAACTAAAGATAGAACATAGAAGATGCCACTGAACAGGCAGGCCAGCAATATGGGGGCATATAAATACAGCACAATGGAAAGATTGCGCGCTGAAATAATAATATTTTGAAAATTTTTAGATTTTTGAAAAAAGTTCCTTCGCACAAGTTACTTACGATCGAACCAACAGGTATCGTTGCCAAATACTGGTTTGTTGTTGTAAAAATCATAGCTTACAAAAAAGGACCAACAGGCCACCACCAGCAAAATTGGAAAGAATATAAACCAAAACATTAATTTGCTTAGAATGATGCCAAAAAAGCTCAAATAAAAATTAAAGCTGATAAAACTCAGTATATAGAAAGACAGAATGAGATACAACAGGGCAAAACTTGCTAGAAAAATAAAAACAATTAAAATCAATTATTCAAACGATTTCTAAAATATTCTTCTTCTTTTTTCTTGCAGATCTAATTAATGGGCGGTAAGTACCTTCTTTTACTTCCGACATAAATACTTACGTATTTTAGTGCATGAGTATTTTGACATGTCCGCTGGATTTGTCAACGTTAGATGTGCCATCATCGAATAGCCAATGATGATGCATAAAGCGTAAGATTTGATGGCCACTCCGTAGAATGTGTTCCTGATTTCAGTGCACAACAAGTAGACAAATATAATGATGATCATGCAAATTACGGTGATGATAAGACCTGAAAACAGAAAAATTAAGAGAGTTTAAGTAAAAACTACCAAACAGTAAATGAGAATTATAAAAACACAATGTTAAAGAAAGCTGATAGAAACTACAACAATTAAATCCATATGGCATAAAATTGCTTTTAAATCGTAACTTTTATCTTTTAATCATTATCAATCAATTGAGAATTCTAAAATATTTTTATACTACATTTTAGAATTCTCCATTGATTGATAATGGTTAAAAGACAAAAATCACGATTTAAAAGCAATTTTATTCGATAGGGATTTAATTGTTGTAGTTTTTATCAGCTTATTTTAACATTGTGTTTTTATAATTCTCATTTACTGTTTGGTAGTTTTTACTTAAACTCTCTTAATATTTCTTATTATTATTATTTATGATTTGAAATGATATATAATTTCAAACCTCGGTCTGCCACAAAGTGATTGAGTAATGGACAGCCAGCCATGGGATCTACTATTTTATTTAAACAATTATAAAAAAATACGTGGAAATAATTTGCAAGCACTCTTTCCATTTTGCGTTTATACATGAGTAACGCACAAATTTATGAAGTGCTAAACTTGATTGAGTTAATTGTGCGGTCGATTGATTGAATTTGTCTATTTGTAAATGTGAATGAAGAACAAAGAAAGCAAATTTAATTTTGTACATTTGCTCACCATAAAAAATAAGAAATCATTTATCTCAAGAGATGCACTTGCATTATAATTATTTGCAGATTAATTTGATCAAAATAGATTTGAATTTTATGGAACATAAACTTTAATTTATTTGGCCTACTTACAATATCATAAAAAAAATTAAAAACAATTAAGGAGAAGAATGTTAGATTGTAACGCACTATACGAGTAATTATATGGCCCTCAGAAAATAACTGCCTATTTCTCATTGCCGAATGAATTCTTTCTTTCGTATAAATACATTTGAAACAAAAACAATTTATAAAATTTTGTTCTTGTTTTAAATATATTTGTACGAAAGAAAGAATTCATACGACAATTAGAAATAGGCAGTTAGTCTTCGATCAGACACGAGATCTACGATCTTCTTCTTTAGGACGAGAATACACTGTGGCATTTTGTGCCATCGCAAATAAGCATAATAGTATGCTATTTCATTGTGTGTCAGTTTCAAATGACAGCACAAATGTGATGTCACAAATTGCCATAGTGAGTTCTCAGCTTAAGTAAATATCTTATCAAATGCAGTCTAGACTTGTGTCCAACTAGCTCATTCGCTCAGCTTTGACAAGAACCTCTGATCAACCCCATTTAAATTACATAGGTTTGATTAAAGGTTCTTGTCAAAACTGAGCGAATGAGCTAGTTGGACACAAGTCTAATGCAGTCTAATTCTCTAGGCTGGTTTTTGTCTAGAACAAGTGGTTTAAATAGAAGTCAAGTTTCAATGCACCGTGGGGGATTTGGAAAAAAATTAAAATGAACTAAATAACTATAAAATGGTGTTATATAAGAAAAACTTAAAATTTGTAAACATTTTTCTCATTTTCATGTACTACAAAATATTGCAGTTGTCCAGTCCTGGAATCGAAATTTTGAATTTTTTAAAGTTTAATAATTATTGTATTCTGATATTTTTAAGCTTCAGGTCTCTTTGTTTTAATTTAATTTTTAATTTCAATATTTCAATAAAAAAAAAAATATAATTAATTTCCTGAAGAAGTCACACAAAGGAGTGACGAAATATTGAAATTAAAAATTAAATTAAAATAAAGAAAACTTAAGCTTAAAAATATCAGAATACAATAATAATTAAAAAGAGGTCAAGAAACCAGAAGAATTTAAAGTTTAATACCAATTTTCTAAATTCTAAAATAGTTTTTAGTAGCAAAAAAAAAAAAAGAGGAAAAAACTTTCTTCTACGTACCAAAAAAAATCCAATTTCCCATCTCTGGAACAAAATTTTTATTTTGTTAGTTTTTAATATATTTTATTCTTGCCAAAAAATGAAATAGGTTTAATTAACAAACAAACAAAATATAATTGATTTTTGCTAGTTAATTTTGCATCCAGAAATAGGTGTAAGCTTCCCAGCTCTGGAACCGCGTTGCGGATTTTTCTGATTTCAATACCACTTTATTTAAGTTTATTTCCAATCCTTCAGTTCAAGAATGAAGTCTCTAGCTCTCCTGTGGGCTTGAAAAACCGATTTCACGTACAAACAGACGGATATCGCTCAATCGTCATCGCTATTCATAAGGATCGGGAATATATATATATATATATATATATATATATATACATATAAACTTTATGGGGTCCCATGTTAATATTGAGGAAATTACACACGGACTGACAAACCTCTTATACCCTTTCACTTTTTTGTGAAGGGTATAAAAAAAAATTCTACAATTTTCTTCTTTGCTGGTATCCATCCCTGGAAATAATTGTAAAAAAATAATCGTTAAAGGGCAGCGATTTTAGCTCTTATAATTTTCGTTACTGTTGGCCATTTTGCCATTCAGCGAATTTGTTTTGAAATGTTGAAACATTTATTTACAAAATAAATAAAAAGTTATTTATTCAACACTCATTTCATTTTGTAGATCTTAAAATATTGTGCGTTTTACTCATGTTCGGCTGTTTATATATTTGTATTAATTGTATTTAATTGTTTTTGTTTAAGCACTTTTTTATTAAACGCTATTTTAAAAGGATTTTTTTTCGGTTAAATGAAAAACAAAAAATAAAACACAATACACAAGGTGTTAAATGATAAGTTTTATATAAAATTTTTTGTTAGTGTGTGTGTGTGTATTTCTGTGGCTTATTCCGAGGAAATTTATTTGTACCCAGTGAAAGGAAATCAATAAGATCTTGTGACGCGAAAATGGCGAAAATTTCCATCACCATAATGTTTTTACAGTTTGCAGGGAAATGACAAACATTGCCATTAGTACTCACTATTGTGTTTTGCTTGCGATGCCACAAAATGCCATAGTGTGTTCCTTATTTTATGTGTTTCTGCAGAGGCTATATCTTCAGAATCAAGTAGCTTTTGAAAACTGTTCTGTGACAGAAAATCTAACTGCCTATTTGGCGAAGAGAATAATGCATTAAACACATTCACGACAGCCGGCTACAGCGACTACAGAACTAGAATACATGTGTTCAATGTATATGGGAAAAATAGCAGGGACGACAACCTGCCATGTAGCCATGAAAATAACCGTTACCATATAAACTAGACTTGTGTCCAACTAGCTCATTCGCTCAGTTTTGACAAGAACCTCTGATCAAACCCATTTAAATTACATAGGTTTGATTAAAGGTTTTTGTCAAAACTGAGCAAATGAGCTAGTTGGACACAAGTCTAATATAAACACTAGACTTGTGTCCAACTAGCTCATCCGCTCAGTTTTGACAAGAACCTCTGATCAAACCCATTTAAATTACATTGGTTTGATCATAGGTTCTTGTCAAAACTGAGCGAATGAGCTAGTTGGACCCAAGTCTAATAAACACATGTACTCTATTTCCGTAGTCGTGTAGTCACTGTGGTCCTAAATGTGTTTAATGCATTATTCTTTTGCGATATCGCCGAATAGGCGGTAAAAGTTTTATTTGGATAAACAAACAGCTGTAGCGTTATTGTGTTCAACTTACAGATGGCATACGTCCATTCTCGTACTCCCAAAACGAAGGGAAGTTTTTCTGGCACACAAGCCAACGGCTGCCAGTGCCAATTTACAACAGTTCCATTCATCTCCGATTTGTCACGCTCCGGCAAAGCTGAATAGCAATAATGTTTGGTGAACAACAGATTCTTGTGGGCGATTGTGCCGTTCTCGTATAGAGTCCAATTCAAGGGTCTCTTATCCTTAAGCATTACACGCATTGTTTGGCAAGGTGTGCCATGGTGTACTAAAAAATGTTTGGAGGTGACAACTGACGTGGTCGTCTCATTTTTCAAATGCACTGTAACTGAATTTTGCGTTAATTGCTGACCGCTGGAATTGGTGTGTTGACAGCTTTTAGTTTCCAGATCGTAATAGAGCTCCGGAGGGCAGCAAAAACGTATGCAGGGTTTTAGTTTGCAAACGCAGGCACGTAAATGTCTTTCGGTGGGTATGCGAACACCATTTTCTATGACAAAATCATAGACTGCAATCAGTTCGGGGGGCACAATCATCCACTGGTAGATGTACGATATGTTGAGAGCCGAGTTTTCTTCACTGGCCACTTCGTGGGGATAACTGCCCGTTATGTTGACAGTGTCTATAAATGCGCAGGGATATTTGGATGTCTGGCTGTTGGTGGCCGCCACCAGCCCTACGAAGATTAAGGGCAATTGCAACAACACGTTCGTTTTCATATTATTAAAGATTTCGTTTTTCCAACTCTTCTAATGATTTCAAAGAAATATTTATTTACTTTTTATTTGTTTGTTTCGTTTACAATTTATTTGCGTTTTTGTTTATTTGGAATAATTTGCATTAAAATTTTGTTAATATTTTTTTTTTGTTAAATCGCCATAAAGGAATCAAAATGTGTTTTCGAAACTTTTTGTTTAGTTTCTTTGAAATTCGTTTGTGCTTAGATTTCTATAAAATAAATTTCCGCAATTTTCCAATAATTTTGTGATGAAAAAAAAGCACTAAATGTTTTTGAATTTTTTTTTTCTACATCAATATCTTATTGAAAGTTAATGTATTCTGCAGTGCGGCCTCAATTAAATATTTAAACAATCGAATTAACACACATACTAATGGAACTGCTGCGGTATCAGTCAGTCAGTCAGTTAGTCCTACACACGCACTTCTGATGGAACTGATGACGCGATGGAATGAAAATGTAGTCAATTTTCCACAGTCTGTTTCTGTTGCCATTCATATTAATTAATTCATAAAACAATATAAATTGCCACAACATGGGGCATTTGAATTAACTTAAAGGTTTCAGCATTTTACTGATTGTCTGTATGTCTGTCTGTCTGTTTGGCTTTGTTTACATTGATATCCTTTGACTGCTCCTTTTATTCCACGTTCTAGCCAACCGCACCTGACGAGCTTTTATAGACAACTGAAAATTGGCTAGTCAGATTGAACTGAAATGTGCGGATCTTAAATTTCCACAACAAACCAACTTGACTCTGTTGCTTTTGTTGTTATTTTTCTACATTTTCCAATTGTTCTCACACCGACATAGATACCAATACATTTACACCTACACACACATACATCAGCAATTTATTAATTGTTGGGAATTTTTCATTTTTAATTCTTCGTATCGGAAGCATTATTTGCATGTACATATCGATATCTTACCTTTACTGGCAGAGTGTTAAAAGAATGTTTTGATGAATGCTTGAAAAGTCTGTAAAAGAATTCGGCGAATTAGATTAGTTCTTATGAGGGAGGAAAAATTATAGATCAGTTATCTTTTCAAAAAAACAAAAAAATTTGAACTTGTCAGAAGCTTTCCTGAATTTCCTGACAATTTCAATTTCTATTTTACAAACGCGGATGATGATATTAAAAAGTTTAAAAATATGGTCTGTTAATAACTGGAATGCATTGATAGCAGAAGCGTCCACTATTCGCCAGATTTAGCTCGAATTTGGAAAAATGGATGGACGGAAAGAGATTGAACGTAATCATCTATTTTAATGACCTCGACAATTCATATTTTTTTCCAAAGGGATAAAAAAATTGCTGAAACGTCGCATTATTTGTATGGAACTCAAAAGGAGTGTATGTTGAAAAATAAAATAACTTTTTATAAAAAAAAGAAACAGTTTTTCATTCAAAAAGCCATGGAGTTATTGACCTATCCTCGTACACATGCATTCATTCCAACCGTGGAACCATCTTCCTTATACCCATTGTGAAGTTACATTTCGAAATATAGAACCCTAGACACAAAGCAAGTATTTTAACAGAGCTCTGTTAGCATTTTAACATAGCGCTGTTAAGCATGAAAATTCCTAGTGTTTGTATTCCAAATGGAATACTGGCCACATTTCTGAACCAACCTTGAAAAAAATTAACGCAACAAACAACCAGGTCCATAGCTTTCATAATATAAAGGGTGTTTTTTTATGAAGTTTTTTTTTTATACGAATCACTCTGTTGTCTGACAGCTGTTTTGACAGTTTAAAGTGACGTCTCTACTCAGTATTGTTTGGCAAATCATCATGAACAGGTTAACTCCAGAACAACGCTTCCAAATCGTGGAAATTTATTTTCAAAAACAGGGTTCAATTAAAAATGTTTATCCGCTTTTTTACCGCAAAATTCTGTTCAGTGATGAGGCGCATTTTTGGTTGAATGGATATGTCAACAAGCAAAATTGCCGTATTTGGGGCAAAGATAATCCACACACGCCGTTCAAGAATTACCAATGCATCCCGATAAATGTACTGTTTGGTGCGGTCTATGGGCTGGGCTGGTGGAATCATCGGTCCTTATATCTTTAAAAATGAGGAGGAAGGACGACGCGTTACCGTGATGGAAATCGATACAGAATCATGATCAATGAATTTTTGGTGCCAAAACTTCAAGATATGGATGTAAACGAAATGTGGTTTCAACAGGATGGTGCCACTTGTCATACTGCGGGCGAAACAATGGACTTATTGAAAGAACATTTCAACGACAACATTATATCGAGATATGGACCGGTGAATTGGCCTCCGCGTTCGTGTGATTTGACGCCACTCGATTATTTGTTGTGGGGATACCTGAAATCATTGGTTTACGTGGATAAACCAGCAACGATTGGTCGAACTTTGGAAACCAGTATTCAACGTGTCATTGCTGAAATACGCCCTCAAATGCTTGAAAAGGTGGTCGAAAATTGGACCTCCAGAATGACCTTTGTGCAAAATAGTCGTGGTGGCCATATGCCCGAAATTATATTTAAATGTTAAATGACAAGAAATTATCTACCAAATAAAAATTTAGTTTGGCCATTTCATAATTTGGCATGTGTTTTATTTAAATTTCAAATCAGCAAGCTCTTATAAAAACACCCTTTATTAATACTTTGGCATGGGTATGCCAAGGTTTTTCTTTTTCTGCAAGACAGAGGGCTTCTTCAGCCCTCAGTGGCATGGAGCACTCCTGTCCAAACTTAATGCATTTGGTGTCGCAGATACCTTCTCTCGGTTTATATCGAGCTTCTTGAGGGATCGCTCTAAACGAGTTGTTATAGATGGGATCTCATCCGATGAGTTCAGAGTCAACTCAGGAGTACCGCAGGGCTCCGTTCTTTCTTCTACTCTATTTCTTAGTTTTGCTCAACGATCTACTTTCCCAAACTTCCTGTCCTATTCACTCTTTCGCAGATGATAGCAGCCTTTCGCATTCTTATTCATTTAACTGCAGGCCGTCAACGTCTGAAATCGAGACGAGAAGGCAGTTTATGAATGACGTTCTGAATAGTGACTGCGCGAAGATTTCCGAATGGGGTCAGGCGAACAGGGTCGATTGTAATGCTCGTAAGACCCAGTGTTGTATGCTTACGCATCGACGTACGTATGACCATGCTGCTCCATCTGTTTCTATGGGTGATGTAAGTATTATGGAGTCAGGGGCTCTTGATGTTCTGGGCATGAATGTGCATTGCGATGTCAGATGGACGGAACATGTCTTTCAGATCGCAAAAGAAGCATTCAAGTGCCTTGGCTTCTTAAGACGGTGCAAGAGATACTTCACCCCTTCTGATCTTCTTAATATTTACAGCACTTACATCCGACCGAAGATGGAATACAACTCTCATGTCAAAGTCTATTTTGAAGTTACTCGACAGCGTACAGGAGAGGGCGATGAAACTCATCGGAGACAGTAGGGTAGCCAACTCTATTGACTCTCTTGAGCATCGTCGCGATGTGGGGTGCGTATCGTTGTTCTATCGTTACTATTATGGCAGGTGCTCTGGTGAAATTAGGGAACTTGTTCCTGAAACCCATTCTTTCTTACGCACAACGCGTTTTTCATCAAGAGCGCATGCGTTTGTGGTCGATATTCCAACGAATCGCACTACGCATTACAGAGAAAATTCGTTTTTTGGCCGAACAGTCCGTATGTGGAACAAACTACCAGCAGATGTCTTCCCCGCCACTTAAAATTTGAGGAGGTTCAAATATCCCTACTCCCTTTATCCTCCTTCCCAAAATCTATTTTCCTAGTTCCAGCGCAATGCACTGCATATGTAGGCGTCATCTCCTGAGTGCTGGTCCTACTCCTAAAAAAAAAAAAAAAAAAATTGCGTGTTGTGGCATATGTGTACTCAGCTCCGTTTTTTATACTGACCAAATTATGACAGAGAAGAATAACAGGATGAGTTATTATTAGAGTTTTGTATTTATTAAATAAAATTTTTTTAACTAAAAATTTAATTATTAAGATAAGATATTTTTTTTTACATTCAAGCTTAAAATTTAATTTAAATTCTTTTACACCTCTGCCGGTGCACAATTCCATCAAGCGACTGAGTGCACAGTCACACTTGCAAACAAATTAAGTGGCAAATGCCAATATGCGTGACTTTCAATGTTGCATGCACTTTGAGTCTTTTATTCTGTTGTGTTGTGTAATTTTATTCTCTCTGCTCGTTCGCATATCAGCTGTTCCATCAACAACTTGTTGGCTGTTGTTTAATAAGACACAGCAAAATATGACAAACTTTGTTTGTAACTGTTTTGGCGCCATGTGAAACAGTTCCCTAAGGATTTTTTTAAGGGAAGAGTTAATTATAAATTTCTTTCTATTTTCTTCATATATTGCCATTTCACTGAAAAATGAGAAGGTGTCAAAACACTGTTGCAACAAACATTTGCTTAGCAATTCAAAAGTTAAGAGGATATAAAAGGGACATTGCAAGATTTTAAGGAATTGGGTCAAGTTTTTTCGTATAATAATTATAGAATAAGAGTGGCTTAATTTAATTGATTGAATAGCAAAACAGTTGGTTATCGATTTTTATTTTTCAAATCGAAAATAAGAAATTAAGAGTGATAAAAGGATAATATTTTTTATATAATTTTAAGGTTTGAATATCGTTACTCAGTCAGATTGTAAATGCTGGACTCTAATGCTTTAAACACATTCACGGCAGCAGACTGCCGACTACACGACTACAGAAATATAATGTATGGGACTATATGGGAAAAGTAGCACGGACTACAACCTGCCGTGTAGCCGTGAAAATAATAATTCCCATATATATACAAGAGTTGTACGGCTCCTGAATGACTTAATTCAATTGAATCATTCATTCAATTGAGCGAAGTGTATGTTTCACTTTAATGAGCGTTTTTAGCTCTTTTCTTTCAGTTGATTCAGTTGCTTATTGAATCTGTATCTTTCAGTAGCTCTTTTCAATGCTTGTATGTCAAAATCTATATGAAAAAAAGGAATTAATTCACTCAGTGGAGATACACACATTGTGTGGTGCCATATATTATTAGAGCTGCCAGATGAAAATTTTTAAACAGCACTGCCATGATACATATATCAGTACTTATTGGTGCATTATTTATATGTATTTATTTTATATATAAATATATATATATATAAATATATATATATATATATATATATATATATATATATATATATATATATATATATATATATATATATACGTATATATATACATACAAATACTTATACATAAATTAACTGAGAAAAATCTCCAAAATACAACATTAAATAGAAAATATTACTTTATTAAAATAGGTTCGAAAGCAAAATATTTAAAATCACTTCAATGCTCATCTAAAGGGTGTTTTTATAAGAGCTTGCTGATTTGAAATTTAAATAAAACACATGCCAAATTATGAAACGGCCAAAAAAAAATTTTTATTTGGTAGATAATTTCTTGTCATTTAACATTTAAATATAATTTCGGGCATATGGCCACCACGACTATTTTGCACAAAGGTCATTCTGGAGGTCCAAGCATTTGAGAGCGTATTTCAGCAATGACACGTTGAATACTGGTTTCCAAAGCGTCAATCGTTGCTGGTTTATCCACGTAAACCAATGATTTCAGGTATCCCCACAACAAATAATCGAGTGGCGTCAAATCACACGAACGCGGAGGCCAATTCACCGGTCCATTTCTCGAAATAATGTTGTCGTTGAAATGTTCTTTCAATAAGTCCATTGTTTCGCCCGTAGTATGACAAGTGGCACCATCCTGTTGAAACCACATTTCGTTTGCATCCAAATCTTGAAGTTTTGGCACCAAAAATTCATTGATCATGATTCTGTATCGATTTCCATTCACGGTAACGCGTCGTCCTTCCTCATTTTTAAAGAAATAAGGACCGATGATTCCACCAGCCCATAGACCGCACCAAACAGTACATTTATCGGGATGCATTGGTAATTCTTGGACGGCGTGTGGATAAACATTTTTAATTGAATACTGTTTTTGAAAATAAATTTCCACGATTTGGAAGCGTTGTTCAAACAATACTGAGTAGAGACGTCACTTTAAACTGTCAAAACAGCTGTCAGACAACAGAGTGATTCGTATAAAAAAAAAATTCATAAAAAACACCCTTTAGTTATTACTTATGTTCAATAAATGTCTTTTATATAACATATTAACGAAAAAATAAAAAGGCATAAGTGGTTGTTGTATTAGCTAGTCTGATTCTTTCAGTTTCTTTCATGACATTTTCATTTCATGAATTATGGCTGAGCTAAGGAATCAACTGAGCTAGTGAATGAAATGAATGAATTAATTCAGTAAAGTGAGCGGAGCGGAGAAGAGTTCTCACTCAAAAGAGCTGTTTTGTACAACTCTAATATATACATGTATTCTATTTCTGTAGTAGTGCGGTCGGTAGCTTGCTGTCATCAATGTATTTAATGCATAATTCCGAATATTAAATTTTATGATAGAATTTTTTTCTGTATATGATATTTTTTCTCCATATTAATGTGGAGATAAAACATCATTTTGTTTGTTTAAAGAAAAAAAAATCAGTTCTCGTACTCCCTTTATAAGACCTGTTATACTACAACCAACTTTAGGTGGTCATAAAGTATGAACTGTAAATGATATAGTGTCATATAGACTTGTGTCCAACTAGCTCATTCGCTCAGTTTTGACAAGAACCTCTGATCAAACCTATGTAATTTAAATGGGTTTGATCAGAGGTTCTTGTCAAAACTGAGCGAATGAGCTAGTTGGACCCAAGTCTAGTGTCATAGAATAGGAATTTTGGCATCGCGTCTTCGCTAAACACTTTGCAATATCGAATTTACTGCAAAACATCGAATAGGTATTAAAGGTTCAAAACCCGACTAAAAGGGTTTTACTTAGACTTGTGTCCAACTAGTTCATTCGCTCAGTTCTGACAAGAACCTCTGATCAAACCCATTTAAATTACATAGGTTTGATCAGAGGTTCTTGTCAAAACTGAGCAAATGAGCTAGTTGGACACAAGTCTAGTTTTACTTCAATTACTTTTAGTGAATAATTGCACCGATCTTGCAAGTCGCTTAATAGAAAAGTTTCTAAAATAGAAAATGGAATTCAAATATTTTTACAAATAAATTTTATTTAAGTACTTCCTTTTCTATTATTAAAAAAACAATTTCAGACTTATCAGTAGCTATTAGAACTATTAGAATAATTTATTGCACATATTGCTATTAGTTTCCACTCTATTCAGACTCGCCCATGGTTGCTGTAATAATAAAAATTATATGAAAAATTATTACTAATGATTTAAATAAATTCTTGTCTTGTTGGTATTAAATTTAAACCTGATTCTGTTTAAAGAGCCATAGACATGATAACTAATTCTTATTGTCAAGCACGTGTATGTGTGCTTGTTGTTTGGAAATTATCATGCAAGCATTAGTTTTTAGTTTAATTTTATGTTGTTCCCTGGTAAAACATATAAAATTGCCACAGATTAAAAATGTACGAGCAATTTATTCGTGCTGGATGGACTATCACTATACACACATCAACAAGTGATTTCCCATCAAGCATCGTCGGCGTGATAAACTCATTAACAAGCTACCACTAATACTATAAAAAGCACTTCGATCATGTCTACAGCCCTTAAAACTCTATCTCTCTCCCTCTCTCTCTCTCATTGGAAGGTTTATAATAATTTATCATGGGCTTTCCCCATGATGATCGTTGCAGGAGCTGTTTCGATGAAGAAGAAGAAGAGTCAGTACAGTATTTCCTTTGTGACTGTCCGGCCCTGCAGGAGCGTAGGCTTAGACATCTAGGCTCTCGTTTCCTGCGAAATCTGGACTGCCTCAGGGATGCGCGGCTTTCTGCCCTGGCGGGTTTTGTGAGAAGTTCTGGGTGGTTCTCAGGAACCACTATTTTGTTTTGAAAGGATTGTGTAGGGTATAGTACTCTGGACATCACAATGGGCCTTTTATGGCCTCCGAGTATTTTCTCGCTCATTACGGGCAGCCCTTCTAATCTAACCTAACCTCTCATGTTAGAACAGTTTTGCACTAGCAAAACTTCCATTGCTGTCTTGAATTTGATGCAAAAAGGGGTTCGAGGTTCTCGCAAAGTTGCTGTTTAATACGAAGTGAACAAAAGTTTAGAAGAATACTGAAAATATGTCAAACTAAAATTTGCTTTTGCAAAGGGTTATTAAATTTAAAAATATGAAGAAGTAAATTGTGTGAACAGCTTTTCATCGAAAATTTCCCTTAGATGTCAGCTAAGCATTAAAAGTAACTTTCGTGAAGAACTTTTCACGCGAAAATTTCCCTTAGATGTTAATAAGTGAAATGCTGGGAGTATAAAGGTATGATCTTTGATACTAATTGCGCAATGTTGCCACATCGTTACTTAAAAAGAGGGCCTCTGGTAGCACAGAGCGAGAGAGAGAGAGAGAGAAAGAGATAACAATACAAAAGACCTTTACTTACCATCTGGTTTCTTCTCATGATTGTGGACAACAGAAAAATTTGGTGGCAAGGAGTAATCATATTCTACAGGAGGACCAGTGCTGTTATAAAAAGGGAAATAAATAATTAAATATTTTCCCAAAATATTTAAAAAACAAGTAAACACGTTATATTCGACCGGGTCGAATCTTAAATACCCTACAAATATTTAGTACGTAAATTTAAAATGTTTAACTTGGTTTGACAGAGTTGTTTTATATAATATCGTACGTCAACGCCCACTACAGTGGGCGGGGTGCAAAAATAGACAATATCATGGTTTTCACAAACGAACGTATGGGCATTGCTAGACCGTCTTAGACTTCATCACTGATCAAGAATATTTATACTTTATGGGGTCCAATTCTCTTTGGAGGGTATTAAAACCGTATTTTAGCGGGGTCGCTCTGGTAAGGGCTATGGGGGAGACATTTCACCTTTGTCATAAAATTCTAAAAATAAATGTCTGGGATAATTATATACAAAATTTAAGAATTTTTTTTTTTTTTTTGATAGGGTCATTTAGATGGCAAAGAGGGAGGAGGGGGTGGGGCAGATAAGTAAAAGGTTACGTCTCAGCTTCGTCATTAAAGCTTAAAAATGTTATTTTCAAGGAATTTGTTAAATGTTTACACTATTTTTGCATATAATAACGCCCACTAAATTGGGCGGGGTCCAAAAATTATTATTGTTTATTTTATGGCTCCAAGTTTAAGGAGTTGGATCTTCTTTAATATAAAAATATATCATTTGCTTAACAAATTTACAAAAAAAAAACTTTAAAGATTATTTTGATTTTTAGAGGTTGGTTTAGTTCTTCTTAGGGGAGATTTTTGGCCTCTGGCCCGATTTAGACCATTTCCGAACTTAACGTGTGCTATCTTTCAAGATATATTTATACCAAATTTCAAGAATCTCTTTTCGTTTGGACTGAATCGTGATTTCCACTGATGGACGGGCGGACATGCTCAGATCGTCTTAGATTTCATCACTGATCAAGAATATATATATACTTTATGGGGTCTAAGATAGATATTTCGTTGCGTTACAAACGGAATGACAAAGTGAATACACCCTACATATTCTTTTTTGGAGGGTATAAAAAATAATGTATTTTGTGTTTAAATGTGGAATAAGACAACTTATAGAAATCGAAGGCGTGAGCCGATTTATTATGAGTACAGTGTGGCAGCTATAAGCTGGTTCGAAGGACCATACACTGCCAACATTTACCATGACTTAATATAACTTTAATAATGCCATTCACCTAATCGTCTTAAATGCTAAATTATACTTACACATTAAGACTCCACCAATTGCGTACAAATATATTTTTGGTCAACAAAAATATAAATGCCACCGATGCCAAACACAAGACACAAATTCCACTCCAGTAGTCGATGATAAAGAAAACTTGACGAAAACGAGCCGTAATATAAACAATCATTTCGCGCATCCATATAGAGAAAATCACCAAGAGATAAATACAAAAGCTCATGAAACTGAAACGAAGTTCAATTTGATTAGAAAAGTAAAGGCTAAAAAGTTCCTGAACTTACTGCTTCTTGGTGGTAACAAAATCCTTTCCTCCCACATTCACCGTGTCTGTGGGCAATTTGAATATGCAAAAATACGCTCTTATTGAGCAGTACAAACTAATGATAAGCGAGATGAATATGGGCAAATAGAAATACAATAGAATTCCCCATAAACGGACTGAAATTTTAAAAATAAGTTAAATTAATAGAAATAAGAGTGCTACTGATTTTTCATAGAGTCTTACTATCAAACCAGCAAAAATCTTCACCAATGCCGGGCTTCAGGTGCCGCGGTATATTTGAGTCCTGTGCAAATTTCGTTAAATATTTTAAAGCAAATGCCGCTGCTAAAGTCAGGCCATAGTATATTTTCAAATGCCAGCTTTTAATGGGCTTCAGGGCAAATGTTGTCCAGAAATTACCACTTATAATGTTGAGTATCAAAAAGGAGACAATCAAAAAGAAATAGGCCAGGAAACCTGTGAAAGAATTAGATGATGTTGAGATTTTTTTAGCACATATTCTGCCTTATTTTGTAACTATTTGTCGATGTCAACCTCTGCATAATATCAAAAGAATAGAACTGTTACACTTTTTTTTCACTAGTTGTAGCCTCTAGCTACTTTGATGACTTGCATTTTTTATGATGACTTGCATTTTTTATAATGACTTTCACTTGTTATGGTGACTTGCATTTTTAATAATGACTTGTATTTTTTATGATGAGTTCCACTTTTTATAATGACTTGCACTTGTTAAGGTGACTTGCACTTTTTATAATGACTTGTATTTTTTATAATGACTTGCATTTTTTATAATGACTTGCACTTTTTGTAATGACTTGTATCTCTTATGGTGAGTTGCACTTTTTATAACGGCTTGCACTTTTTATGATGACTTGCACTTTTGCTAATGACTTGCACTTTTTATGATGACTTCCACTTTTCATAATGACTTGCACTTTTTATGATAACTTGCACTTTTTATAATGACTTGCACATTTTATGATGACTTGCACTTTTTATAACGACTTGCATTTTTAATGATAACTTGCACTTTTTATTATGACTTGTATTTTTTATAATGACTTGCATTTTTTATAATGACTTGCACTTTTTGTAACGACTTGTATCTCTTATGATGAGTTGCACTTTTTATAACGGCTTGCACTTTTTATGATGACTTGCATTTTTTATGATGACTTGCACTTTTTATAACGGCTTGCACTTTTTATGATGATTTGCACTTTTTATGATGACTTGTACTTTTTCTAATGACTTGCACTTTTTATAATGACTTGTATTTTTTATAATGACGCACTTTTTATGATGACTTGCACTTTTTATAACGACTTGCATTTTTTATGATAACTTGCACTTTTTATAATGCACTTTTTATAACTACTTGCACTTTTTATAACGGCTTGCACTTTTTATGATGACTTGCACTTTTTATAATGATTTGCACTTTTTATAATGACTTGCATGTTATATAATGACTTGCACTTTTTACAATGGCTTGCATTTTTTATGATGACTTGCATATTTTATGATGACTTGCACTTTTTATAATGACTTGCACTTTTTATAACGACTTGCACTTTTTATAACGACTTGCATTTTTTATGATGACTTGTTTTTTTTATAACGATTTGCACTTTTGATGATGACTTTCACTTTTTATAAAATTACTGGCACTTTTTATGATAACTTGCACTTTTTATAATGACTTGCACTTTTTATAATGACTTGCACTTTTTATATTGACTTGACCTTTTTATAATAATTTATACTTTTACAAATCATCATAGAAATGGCTTCAGCAGAATTGAATTTTTCACCAGAACGAGTTGCCCATGTTTGATATTCTCTTAACATTGACGTCGACAAATAGTTACAGAATAAGTATAAATAGTTAGTCATTTATTACCGATATTCCTACAGGCCGTATGAGACAAATTCATGGGATTTTTCATATGCAAATAAACAAGGGCTGCCAAGCCAATTGTCAATGAGAACAAATGAAAGATCAAGCCTTCGCCATAGTTGCTGTTCCGCACATCCTTTATGGCCACAAACATAAGAATAACTATAACATTCACAATGATGGCCACAGATGTACCTGCAACAATATTCAAATACTCTGTTGATTACGAGTACATCAGTATTTAAATGCATGTGATGCAGACTGTACTCACAGATGGCATAGATCCATATTTTGAGACCCCTTTGATATCGCTGGCAGGTGAGAGGCGCCAAACTCCAAGTCTTTTTATGCTCCAGTGGAGTAAAACAGTACTCGTCGTTGGTGTACAATTTATTTTCACGCATTAGAGTGCCATTCTGTAAACGGAAATAAATCAATTAAATTAATTTGTTAATTCAATTAAAGTATGTATGCAAATGCAGGAACCTAGCCGCCACCACGCGCGAATGTTGGCTAAATTATATTTATAAATATTGATATTTCAGGACGATGTATTTTTGAATCTTGTACTAAATATGAAAATAAATCAATTGACGCTAAGTCATTATGGTCTCCCGCTATTTTTTTTTTGTTTAGCTATCGATCATTACTTTATCTACAGAATTTTCAGATAATTGGCTGTAATCACACACTGTTTACCAAATCACATGAATGGAAATAGAGCGAAACAAAAATTGTTTACGAGTATATGATAGCAAAAAACTAAAAAATTAAATAGACAATAAAAACGTGAATTATAATGCATTTTGAATTATTTTCTGGTTTACACACGTTTTTTAATATCCGTCCACACTCTTTCCATTATTGTTTCATATTCTTCGAGTTTTTTTTGCGATTAAGAACATCTGAAATAGCGGGCACTTCACAGAATGTTAACAAACACTTGTGATGGCAGAACTTGTTTCTGTAAATAAAATGAAACTTATTTTTTCATCAATTTCTTTATTTGTTTCGTATAAGAAAACAATACGGAGCTGATAAGAAACGTTTATTACAAGCAAAGTTGTCAAAGGCAACGATAGAGATTTATTGCTCTCAAAAATAAAGTAGTTCAATTGAAATGCAGTTTAGAATATTTTAGTGCATGAATCACATTTTATTGTTTTCATCGAAATTTAGAAGCGCTGAGCTTCAGAAAACATTTGAAGTCATGATGTCATACCGTTTATAAAATGATCATAATTCATTTTGTTATTTTATAAAAAGAAGCTTTTGTATTAATGGAGAGTATGGAGTACGATATTCGTATTATAAATAAGATATTATTTTTATTATGAAAATATAAAAAAAAGTAAGAACGTTATATTCGACCAGGTCGAATCTTAATAACTTGCACTTTTTATGATGACTTGCACTTTTTATGATGACTTGCACTTCTCATGACGACTTGCATTTTTTATAATGACTTGCACTTTTTTATGACTTGCATTTTTTATGATGACTTGCACTTTTTATGATGACTTACATTTTTTTAAATGACTTGCACTTTTTATGATAACTTGCACTTTTTATAATGACTTGCATTTTTTATAATGACTTGCACTTTTTTTATGACTTGCATTTTTTATAGTGACTAGCATTTTTTATGATGACTTGCACTTTTTATAATGACTTGCACTTTTTATGATGACTTGCACTTTTTATGATGACTTGCATTTTTTTTTAAATGACTTGCACTTTTTATGATAACTTGCACTTTTTATAATGATTTGCAGTTTTTATGATGACTTGCACTTTTTATAATGACTTGCACTTTTTATTATGACTAGCACTTTTTATAATGACTTGCATTTTTTATGATGACTTGCACTTTTTATGATGACTTGGATTTTTTTGAAATGACGCATTTTTTATGATAACTTGCACTTTTTATAATTACTTGCACTTTTTTTATGACTTGCACTTTTTATGATGACTTGCACTTTTTATAATGACTTGCACTTTTTATAATTACTTGCATTTTTTATGATGACTTGCACTTTTTATAATGACTTGCACTTTTTATAATGGCTTGCACTTTTTTTATGACTTGCATTTTTAATAATGACTTGCATTTTTATGATGACTTGGACTTTTTATAATGACTTACACTTTTTATAATGACTTGCACTTTTTTTATGACTTGCACTTTTTATGATGAATTGCAGTTTTTATAATGACTTGCACTTTTTATAATTACTTGCACTTTTTATGATGACTTGCAGTTTTTATAATTACTTGCACTTTTTATGATGACTTGCAGTTTTTATAATGACTTGCACTTTTTGTTATGACTTGTCTCCAGAGCATATAACTTTCCTGCATTACAAACTTTAAAGTCTTTTAATAATCTATTTTTTTTATCAAGCTTTAGATCATTTTTTTATAAAAGAAATCGATATTTAAAACAATATTGTTATTAGTGCTTTTTGTTTGTTATGTGGTCAAGTATGTCTATATGCCTGCATTTCATTGGTTCTTACACCAAATCATCAGTAGACTTTAACCTAATTCCAAAATAACAAAACCTCTTAGCTTATACATAAACTCCCAAAAATGAATTGAGAATTACACAAGCAAAACCATAGGATTTGAAATTCAAGAAAACACAACAAACAAATTTTATTCGATATAAATCTATTTTGTTTTTCCACCTTCATACACCTTCTGCCGTTGGCAAACAATAAAAGTATGTATATAAAAAAGGCACAATGAAAAACAAAATCTACACAAAACGTAAATAATCTCGATGTCGAATAAACGATTTTAAAAACAATATTGTTATGTTATATTATATTACCCTAAAATATCGGATAATAATAAATTTCAATTTCTTTTATAACAAAGTGACCTAAATCTTGATAAACAAATAGATAATTAAAAATCTAAAAAGTTTGAAGAGCCAGCAATCAAATAATTTCAAGTCTTTTGTAATCAATATTTTACTTGGCTTGCACTCACCTCATATAAATCCCATTTCCAGAATTCCTCCCTTTTCTTCTCGATGTATTTACTTTTACAGCCAAATTCATAGCGAACAATAAACGCTTCTTTAATATTCACCACATCAACTGTACCATTTTTAAATGTCACCTCGATATGACTATGTTGCGAATGAGATTCTTTTTCGTTCAGTGTACAGTTTTGATGGGCTTCATCGAAGTGCATCTTAGATGGGCAGCAAAATGTAATGCATGGCTTTAACAAGCAGGCGCAGCCTCTCATATGTGTGGGGGCACCGTATTCAATGCCATCGATGACTGTAAATGCATATTCGGCAGTGAGATTAACTGGTATGACCAGACCCTCAAATGAATAGGAGCCATCTTTCAAACGTAAACCGTCTGTTATGTTAACGGTTTGCGAATAGGGGCAGGGGTAAGAGCGGGCAGTGGTGACGGGCAAGTGCTGGATAAATAAAACAAATGTAAACAACAATGACAACAACCAAAGGTGATCTAATGACGTTGAGTGTTTAATCATCTCTGTGGAAATTAAAGAAACAAAAAACTGTTTAATAGACTTTAAAATAGAAATCTCAAATCACAAGCAAAAAGTGAGAGTGGCCAGAGAGTAAAACGGAGAACTGTTTACGGTTTGTTAATGTTTGAAATATAAAATGAAAGTTTTATGTGTCAGAGGGAGAGAGCGAAAAAAATAAAACAACATTCACTCACCGATCAATCTAGTTGGTAAATTTTTCAAAATATATTTATTTAATAATTTTATTTTTAACACCTTCCAAATAGTTTACTTCGGATTTTATTTGTTTTGTTTGAAGCTTTTATGAACTGTAGAAAATTGTTTAAACATTGCTGACCACCATAAGTGTGGCTGGCTGATTTCACTATTCACTAGCACTGGAACATTGATCGTAGAGCGTTAAGTTTTTGTTGTGATACGGCTACTTATTACTCGTATTATATAGATATTTGTTGGTTCTATCGTTTGCATTGAATAGGTTTAATTTGGTCATAAAATATTTTCCAAATTAGTTGTTAGACATTTTTTGTGTTTTGTTTGTTTTTTTCTACTTTTGTTTAATGAAACAGTTTATTTGGTTGCACTTTAATGATCGGCTAATGTTTGGCTAAACGTGCGCCAAACGTCCAGATCGTACGAACCGTGAATAGAAACTGCTTCTGTTCGGTTTATCTCTCTCTGTGTTTCGATACACAGTCTAACAGCCAATCATACACAATGATTATTTATTTTATAGCTTTTTCAGTCGTTTGTGTTAAGCTTTTTTTATTTATGCTGTAGTTGTTAGCAACGACTTCCACCATATCGACTAAAGTGGCATTTGTGGGAATAAATTAAATGTCACCGTTAAATTAAAATTATTATTATCTGGCAGTTGTCTAATTGTTAGAATTCTGTTGTCATGAAGAAGATATTAAAAAACTTTATATTCGACCGGGTCGTGTCTCAAATACCTTCCAAATATTTAGTAAGTGAATTTGAAATGTTTAACTTGGTGGGACAGAGTTCCTTTATATAATATCGTACGTCAACGCCCACTAAAGGGGGCGAGGTTCAAAAATATACAATATCATGTTTTCCACAGACGAACGTATGGGCATTGCTAGACCGTCTTAGACTTCACCACAATTCTCTTTGGAGGCTATAAAAACTGTATTTTGGCGGGGTCGCTCTGGCAAGGGCTGTGGGGGAAACATTTCACCTTTGTCATAAAACTCTAAAAATAAATGCTTGGGATAATTATATACAAAATTAAAATTTCTTTTTTTTGATAAGGTCATTTAGAGGGCAAAGGGGGAGAGGGGGTAGGGCAGAAACAGATACACATAAAACTGTAAAAATAAATGCTTGGGATGATTATACACAAAATAAAAAAAAATGTATAATTATTTTTAATAGGGTCATTTAACGGGCAAAGGGGGAGGAGCGGGTAGGACAGCAACAGGCAGTCATAAAACTCTAAAAATAAATGCTTGGGATGATTATACACAAAATTAAAATAACAAATTTTTTTTTGGTAGGGTCATTTAGGGGGCAAAGGAAGAGGGGGGGGCGGGTAGGGCAGAAATCGGCAGTCATAAAACTCTAAAGATAAATGCTTGGGATGATTATATACAAAATTAAAAAAAAAATTTTTTTTTGGTAGGGTCATTTAGGGGGCAAAGGAAGAAGGGGGGGGGAGGGGGTAGGGCAGAAATCGGCAGTTATAAAACTCTAAAGATAAATGCTTGGGATGATTATATACAAAATTTAAATAAAAATTTTTTTTTTGATAGGGTCATTTTGGAGGCAAAGGAAGAGTGGGGGGGGGGGGCGGTAGGGCAGAAATCGGCAGTCATAAAACTCTAAAGATAAATGCTTGGGATGATTATATACAAAATTTAAAAAAAAATTTTTTTTTGGTAGGGTCATTTAGGGGCAAAGGAAGAGGTGGGCGGGGGGGGGGAAGGTAGGGCAGAAATCGTTAGTCATAAAACTCTAAAGATAAATGCTTGGGATGATTATATACAAAATTTAAAAAAATTTTTTTTTTTTGGTAGGGTCATTTAAGGGGCGAAGGGGCAGGAGGGGGTAGGGCAGAGTAGTACCAGGTTTCGTCTCAGCTTCGTCATTAAAGCTTAAAAGTGTTATTTTTGAGGAATGTAGGCTTAAGTAAAACAATTTGTTAAATTTTTATGCTATTTTTGCCTATAATAACGCCCACTGAAGTGGGCGGGGTCAAAAAATATTTTTATTTTATTTAATGGCTCCAAGTTTAAGGCGTTGGACCGTATTTGACATAAAAATATATCATTTGCTTAACAAAATAACCAAAAAACTTTAAAAATTATGTTGTTTTTTCTGGGTTGGTTTAGTTCTTCTTAGGGGAACTTTTTTCCCTCTTGCCCGATTTAGCCCATCTTCGAACTTAACCTGCTCTAAGTTTTAAAATATATTTATGCCAAATTTCAGGAGTCTAGCTCTTTTCGTTTGGACTGTATCGTGATTTCCACAGACGGACGGACGGACGGACGGACGGACATGCTCAGTTCGTCTTAGATTTCATCACTGATCAAGAATATATATACTTTATGGGGTCTGAGATGGATATTTCGATGCGTTACAAACGGAATGACAAAGTGAATATACCCTCCAAATTCTTTTTTGGAGGGTATAAAAACTCTATTTTTATTGTTATTATACCCTCCAAGATATA
Organism: Linnaemya tessellans; assembly: GCA_951800035.1. NCBI lineage: Eukaryota > Metazoa > Arthropoda > Insecta > Diptera > Tachinidae > Linnaemya > Linnaemya tessellans. Next base: position 48,502,022 of record OX637535.1, read on the forward strand.
ATTGGAAGGTATTTTCACTTTGTAATTCCGTTTGTAACGCAGCGAAATATCCATCTGAGTCCCCATTAAGTATATATATTCTTCATCAGTGATGAAATCTAAGACCATCTGAGCACGTCCGTCCGTCCGTCTGCGGAAATCACGATTCAGTTCAAACGAAAAGAGCCAAACTCTTGAAATTTGGTATAAATATATCAAGTTCGTAAAGGGGTTGAATCGGCCCAGAGGGGGAAAAGAAGAACTAAAACAAACCCATAAGAAACAACATAATTTTTAAAGTTCTTTTGTAATTTTTTTTAGCAAATGATATATTTTTATATTAAAGAAGATCCAACGCATTAAACTTGAAGCCATAAAATAAAAATAAAAATTGTTTGTACCCCGCCCCCTTTAGTGGGCGTTATTATAAGCAAAAATAGTGTAAAAATGTAATAAGTTCTTTTACTAACCCTCCATTCCTAAAAAATAACATTCTTAAGCATTAATGACGAAGCTGAGACGTAACCTGGTTCTCTCCCGCCCTACTCCCTCCTCTCCTTTGCATCCTAAATTACCCCTTCAAAAAAAAAAAAAAAACTTATGTGTGTGAATATAATTTGCCGAGTTAAATATGTTTTGACGTAAGCAGTTACGAAGAGAAGTTGTATATGTTACGACGTAACGAAATGGCAATGAGTGAATTTTTTTTTGTATGAAAACCCATATTTATATACAAAATGATTATGGGAGTGTCTTCTATCCCATACATCATTTTGTATATACTGGCAAGGCATGTCAACTCCTTATTTGGCCACTTGGGCCAAAATCCCTCCAAGATCACACACACCCTCATGGCCTGCAAATATTTTCACAAAATGCTCAAAAAGTGTAGTAAATATGGATCTTCATAAAAAAAACGTCACTGTTTGCCATTTCGTTACGTCATAAGATATTTAACCTCACAGCTAAATACGTTGTTTCGTAACTGCTTACGTCAAAACATGTTTAACTCGGCATATTTATCTTCACTCACATAATAAATTTTACATATAATTATCCCAAATATTTATTTTTAGAGTCTTATGGCAAAGGTGAAATGTCACCCCCGCGGCCCTTGCCAGAGAGACCCCAAAAAATACAGATTTAATGCTCTCCGAAAATAATTGGACCCCATAAAGTATATATATTCTTGATCAGTGATGAAGTCTAAGACGGTCTAGCAATGTCCATACGTTCGCCTGTGGAAAACATGATGTAGTCTATTTTTGGACCCCGCCCCCTTTAGTGGGCGTTGACGTACGATAAAGGAACTCTGTCCCACCCAGTTAAACATTTTAAATTTACTTACTAAATATTTGGAGGGTATTTAAGATTCGACCCGGTCGAATATAACGTTTTTACTTGTTTTATATGAACTCTAAAAATAAATATTTGGGATAATTAAGTGTAAAACTTTTTAAAATTTTTTTATAGGGTCATTTAGGGAGCAATGGGGGTGGAACGGCGTAGGGCAAAGGAGGAGGACCAGGGTACATCTCAGCTTCGTCATAAAATCTTAAAAATCTTATTTTAAAGGAATGTAGGCTTAAGGAATACAATTTGTTAAATTATTATACTATTTTTATATATAATAACGCCCACTAAAGGGGCGGGGTCCAAAAATTAATTTTTTTGATTTTATGACTTTTAGTTTAATGCGTTGGATTTTCTTTGATATAAAAATTTGCTTAACAAAAAGAAAAACTTTAAAAATTAAGTTGTGTTTTCTGGGTTAGTTTAGTTCTTCTTAGGGGAACTTTTTTCCCTCTTGCCCGATTTAGCCCAACTCCGAACTCAACCTGTGCTATCTTTCAAGATATATTTATACTAAATTTCAAGAGTCAAGAGTTCTTATTCCAATATTTTTTCTGGAGGATACAAAACAATAACCATAAAAGACTCATTGCAAAAAATTTTTGTATTCTTTGGTTTTATTTACAACAATATTTTTTTCTTAATGTATAGAACCATTAAAACATTAAAGCTTTTTTAAACTAAAACTTAGTATTACAGATCTATTAAAGAAAAACTTCAACTAATATTATTTATTAATTTTAAGTAAGCGCTAGCTTTAAATATATAATTACTCAGGGGCTAAATTATGGTATTCAATAGCGATCGAAATTGCAATACAATTTAAATATAAATTTCGATCGATATCACATGCAGTAATTTTTCCCCAGGGGGCAAATTACTGCACTCGATATCGAACGAAATTTGTATTTAAATAGTATGGAAATTTCGCTCGATATCGAATGCGGTAATTTGGCCCCAGATGTTACACGATCAACACATACAATATTTATGAGAATCTGTTCATTCCATTTAAATATATATTTTGTTAATTAAAAGTAAGGAAATATACATTGGACTTTTAACTTAATTTAGAGGAGGAATGGTAATAAATACAAGGCCACTATAAATCTTTGATTTTGGTTTTCCAACCAAAATTAATAAATTTATTTTCAATGAAAGTCCCTAATAATAGTTTTTTGTCTTTTTTTGTTTGTTTGTTTATTATTATATAAGACTTAAAACGATATTTTCCTTGTTAATTGTTTTGTTCAGAGGCCACTCAATACCGTGGTACGCTCAAGAGGTTTCATCAGTGGTTTATCAGCTGAAATGTTATAATTGGATAACGCTAAGTTACCCACACTGCTGGACGTTGTTTTAGTAGAATACTGGCTTTGACGTTGATTACTGCTATCGCGTACCGAATATCTGGACATGAAAGAAAAAATTTCAAGTATTTTAAATAAAGGTTTGGCTAAAGGGGTTGGCACACAAATATTATGTTGATTTCTTTTCTAAAAAAAATGCTACATATTTTGCACTTTTCCATAAAAAATGGCAATATTATGGCATTTGGAAATAGTGAATTTATTACAAATGAATGTACCACCTCTTGCGAAATATTATTTTTTATTTAAAAATGCGCCAAATTGTAGTTTTTTAGGAAAACAGTGATAAAATGTTACATATTTTTTTCAAAAAAGAAATCGCCATTAGTTAGTACATGCAATGAAATTAAGTTTGAATTAAATTGAATTGTTGCCGCTTTACTCACTAGCAAGCCGGTGTTAATGTTAAAGTGGGTTTAGGGGTGTTGTGAGTTTTGCCTAAAGCTTACTTTAACTTTGGCAAACGTTTATGATTAAGACTGTTGTTATTTAGTTAAAATATTGTAGTTAAATGCGAACAGACTTTTGCAGTTAAACACGCAAATAAGTCATGGCATGAAGGTGTACAATATAAATTTTATAAACTGTGAATCGCCTATTAAAGTGCTGTGGGTTACTTACACATCTTTAGTTTTTTTTTATTTATTTTAATTATATGTTCTAATATTAGTATTATCCATTTTCCCAGTTAAAAAAATAGACTCTTAAATTTTACCTTTAATTTTGGTTTAATATCTTGTGATATTTTTCTCTTTCATGGGCAACGTATCCACTTTGCCCTGTTGCGCTAGTACAGAGGAATTTATAGAGTGTGTAGAGTTGGTGGAGTTTGTTTGACTTGTTCCATTGCTTTTGGGTGTTTTTAACATTCTTATGAAGACATTGAGATAATATGAAAGACTTTTAGGATATTATTAGGAAATCAGTACGAGGCCATAAATAGTAAGAGTTTAATATTTAATATTTGTTAGTAAATGTATTATGGAAATTCGTAATTGTATAATGCAATAGATTGTTGGCGAATTGTGTTATTTAAAATAGCTGTAATATAAGTTTTCAATTAAAAAAAAAAAAATTGTAAAAAATTGGCATCATTTTCACATGTCATGTTAGAATGAAATAAGGCGAAAATGACACAAGTTTAAAAATTCGGGGTACATGACTTCATAAAATATTATTTTTATAGGGCACTTATAGCACAGTTGCGCGTTTTAAAAATATCGTTCAAGTTGGCCACACTGACAGCTGGTTAAACTTAACTTGAATTGATGCAACGTGATAGTCAATTTTCTTTTCAAGTTGTGCTCGTCAAGAAAACAATTACAAATTTTCATCTCACTGCTCTCATCATTCTTTTTAACAATTTTATTAATTTATTTAAATTTGTTCCTAATTTACGTGAAGTATAAATAAACAAGTAAAAACGTTATATTCGACCGGGTCGAATCTTAAATACCCGCCAAATATTTAGTAAGTAAATTTAACTTGGTGGGACAGAGTTCCTTGATATAATATCGTACGTCAACGCCCATTAAAGGGGGCGGGGTTCAAAAATAGACAATATCATGTTTTCCACATTGCTAGACCGTCTTAGACTTCATCACTGATCAAGAATATATATACTTTATGGGGTCCAATTCTCTTTGGAGGGTATTAAAACTGTATTTTGGCGGGGTCGCTCTGTCAAAGGGCTGTGGGGGAAACATTTCACGTTTGTCATAAACCTCTAAAAATATATGTTTTGGGATAATTATATACAAAATTAAATTTTTTTTGATAGGGTCATTTAGGGGGCAAAGGGGGAGGAAGGGGCAGGGCAGATTAGTACCAGATTACGTCTCAGCTTCGTCATTAAAGCTTACAAATTTTATTTTTAAGGAATGCAGGCTTAAGTAAAACAATTTGTTAAATATTTACACTATTTTTGCATATAATAACGCCCACTAAAGGGCGGGGTCTAAAAATTTTATTTTTTTTGGTCCTTCTTTAATATAAAAATATATAATTTGCTTAACATAATTAAAAAAAAATTTTAAAATTATGTTGTTTTTTAGAGGTTGGTTTAGTTCTTCTTAGGGGAACTTTTTCCCCTCTTGCCCGATTTAGCCCATCTCCGAACTTAACTTGTGCTATCTTTCAAGATATATTTATACCAAATTTCAAGAGTCTGGCTCCTTTCATTTGGAGTGAATCGTGATTTCCACAGACGGATGGACATGCTCAGATCGTCTTAGATTTCATCACTAATCAAGAATAGATATACTTTATGGGGTTTCAGATGGATATTTCGCTGCGTTACAAACAGAATGACAAAGTGAATATACCCTCCATATTCTTTTTTTGAAAGGTATAAAAATGGGAAAACAAATTTGTATAAATTAAAGAAAAATTACTCGCAGAAAGGTCGAAGTAAAAAAGCTATCATAATTAATTTTTTTTGTAGGAGAATATGTTTTAGAAATCCAGTAAAAAATAGGATCATCCAAAGAGTAATCTTGGAGCGCTCCTTTGCGAGTAATGGATTACTAAAAAAAAAAACTCCGGAACTCATTGGAATTTTAATAAAGCATGTCCGCAGACACGAGTACTCCTTTTAAGCTCCTTATGGAGTACTCCCTTTGATCTTGAAAATGATGACAGATGGAGTAATCGTTTTTGTCTCCTAAAAGAGCATAAGGAGAGTAATTTTTCAATTTCTTTTTCAACTAGTCTTAAATGACGCTTAGAAAATAAATTAAGACACATTTTTAACAATTTGTTGCTATACCCGCAGCATTTCGCTTTTTTTAATAACACGTCTCTCACTTTTAAAACTAAACTGACAAAACGAAAACAACAACAATTAACAGTTATGCCAAAGAAAAAAAACCCAAAAATGAACTGATACATCCCTCATTGATCCATTTGGAGTATTAAGGGAGGCATAAACTACAAAAAAATATGAATATAAGTTTAGAACAGCTGTTTAGTTGAAAGAAATATTAAAACAAAATTGAATTGAATTTGGTGTTATACGCTGTTCAGACAAGCACCTTAGTTAAATTTTTCGCAATCAATGTTATTATTGAGCTCAATTAATATTAATTAAGTAATTGCTCAATTAACACTTAATTGTTATAATATGGAGTAAAAATAAAAATGCAGCGCTGCTAAAAAGTGTGTTTAGTGATCAAAACACTGAACTCACTGAACAAAGTTCGTTAAGATTTAGCACCTCAATTGTGGAAAAAGTTAAAAAGGCCATTGCCGATGCATGTTTGAAGTTAAGTTATTGACACTAAATTTAGTATTAATTAAAACATTAAAAAAAATTTGAGCTTGAGTTACTTATGACTATAAAAAATTTTTGCATTCAGTTGACACACGATAATTGAATTTACTAAATTTTGTATATGTGAACAGGAAGATAATTGTGTCAATAAATTTCTTATTAAAATTGCATGTCCGAAAACCATTTTAGGAAAAAAGTGTGAATTGAAGCAAAAACTTGCATATTTAATTTGATGGCTACAAAATATTTGAATAACCAAGAGTAGACAAATTTGAGGTTAGGAAGTAAATTGGCTTAACAATACACTTTTTCTCGACATATTCAGTTTTATTGATACCAATGTAAAGTAGAAATATGGCAATTAATCCCCCTAATTCTCTAACTATTTGTCAACGTCACGTCAAGACAATCACTATCCACAATATCTGACTATTCTCTTAGACCTAGAAAATAATAAGAGACTGTTAAAAGTAATTAAATGCCGAGGGAAAAAGTATGTATGTGTTTTAGTTTTGATATTGTCTTGACGTGACATTGACAAATAGTTACAGAATAAGGGGGCAGCGCCGAATTTCACCTTTCGGAACGTCAGTTGTTTATGATTTGATCACGTAAGTCCGGTCATTCAAATGGCCAATTGTAGCCACAAAAAACGGTTATCATACGGGCCGTTGATGCCGTCTGACCACAAACTGTACCATACGGTCACTTTCTTTGGATATAATGGTTTTTCGAGGACTGGCTATGGATGTTGTGAGCCCCATATGGGAAAATTTTGTTTGTTTGTACAACCGTCTAATTGAAAATGGGCCTCTTCACTAAACATGATTTTGTTAAAAAATATGTTGTTTTCGTTTAATTAAATTTTCAGTAAATTTTTACAATTAAAATTCTATGTTCAAGAGAGTAGTGTTCCATTATTAAAATTTTCCAAACTTTTAACTATATTAATGTCGAAGGATGACAGCTCAATTCTTAACGTTTCATCATTTGACAGCCAAGTTACATCCTAACCTAAAATTTGGCCACCCTGTATACAGTCGAATCTGCTTTAGCGCAACACGCTTTACTGAATAAATTCGGATTACTGAAAGCGCTAGTCTTTTTCACTTCGCTTAAGCGAAACATCGCTTTACTGAAAATATCGTATTACTGAAAACCAAAAGCAAGCCCACAATTAGTACGTTTTGTATAAAACTTACTTCGCTTTAGTGAAAACATAAACAATGACAAATTTATTTATTAGAAATTGATTGCATAACTTAAGGCTGAAAAAATTGTGCATGTTTTGTCCGTTAAAAAATTAAATTGCAAAATGTATTTGTCCCTTTCGCTCTTACGTACTTTATTGTAATATTTCTATTATATTGTCAATGCAAGTGGCTAGACATTTTCGAGGAATTCGTGAAAAATTTCAACAACAAAATGAATAATTCTATGAACAATTTTTTTTAAAATAACATTTTTACGTTAAATTGACATACAAAATATATACAGATTTGATACAAAAAATATTGTGTTATTGATTTTAAGCGGTACGCTTAACTGGAACAAATTTTAGTAGTCCGAACTACGTTTTAGAGAAAAAATCGGATAACTGAAAAAAATTTGGGTTTTGGTTATTTAAAAAGCGGAGTTTGGTTATTTCCAATAATGCGGAGATTTGATACAAACAAATATTGTTTTATTGATTTTAAGCGGTACGCTTAACTGGAACAAATTTTAGTAGTCCGAACTACGTTTTAGAGAAAAAATCGGATAACTGAAAAAGAATTGGGTTTTAGTTATTTAAAAGGCGGAGTTTGGTTATTTCCAATAATGCGGAGATTTGATACAAAAAATATTGTTTTATTGATTTTAAGCGGTACGCTTAACTGTAACAAATTTTAGTAGTCCGAACTACGTTTTAGAGAAAAAATCGGATAACTGAAAAAGAATTGGGTTTTGGTTATTTCCAATAAAGCGGAGTCGACTGTATATTATAGATTTATTTTGGTTTTCAATTGGTCCTTGGAATATACAGATATCACGTCTCTCTGAATATAACACATTACGAATCTTAGCTGCACTAATTTTAATTAAATCTTTTTCTTATTTTTACGTTCTGGGCTTCAGTCGAAGTATTTTTCGTTAAATTAGGCAAATAGTATTTTTATGTTATTACAACACTTGACAACATCATCGATTATTACAACATTCAAATCGCCAATATTTCTTACACTTCGTAGCCTGAAAAGGCTATTTTTCAAACATCATGCGAGTGAACATGTTGATTATTTGAAAGCGCCGCGCGCACAACGACCATTTGTCGAATTTGCATCGAGACATCATAGAAACGGCGACGTACAGCCCCACTGCCAAGTGTGGTGCTATTTGTATAGCGATAACTGCGGGCGCTACAAGTTCTATAGAAGTTTTGAATAAAATTTATTATATTTTTTTTTAAAGGAAATGCGGAAATGTTCGATATGAATATATGATGGATTAAGAAAAGGGTCAAAAAGGAATTTGTACGAAAGTGAAATAAATGGAAATAAGATTTTACATATTTTAGCCCGTTTTAAGGCCCCAGTCTAAATTAAAGGAACACATATTTATTTGTTATTATTACAACGGAAACACATTTTTTAATACTTATTAGTGCCTTGTTGAGAATAGAACAAACTTTTTGTTTACACTTTCGTATGAATTCGATTTCAATGTCCCGCACCTTATTTTCAAATTGGCAATATTCGCATTTATCCTTCCGCTTAGAGTAAAAGGATCTTGACACGATTCCATTTTACAAAAACCCAAAAAAAAGATGGCAGACAATAATTAGTGTCGTACCTGTCCACAGATTTATCTGTACTGCCCATATCAAAATTACATTCCCCACTCAATTTCAGAAAGAATTGTATTTTGCACCCTACATGTGCTTTTTGATTTTCGTAATCAATAATAATTCTAAACTTTTTTTCTCCCCGATAATTTAACTTAAAATATTAAAGGACATATACAATTTTTTTAAGTCGTAATTCAGAATAAAACTCACCTCTTTGTTATTAATAGTTTGACCTTTTTCTTCATAACAAACAGCATGAAAATCAAGAAACCCTGTATGGCATTACAAATATCCGCCACATAAAATATTTTCGACCACGTCTTATTTGGTCCCACGAAATACGAGACAATTTCCAGAGACCAGGTGACACCCATAACCAGAAACAAGCGCAGAAATAGGCCGAATCTGAAATAGGCCGTAACAAAGATTAAAATTATAGTTGGACTCTAAATCGATTTGTATTAAAAAATATATACTTGTCCTTTTCACTCCTCAAATTGCGTGTACTATCCGCTCTGGCCATGATGCGTGCCATCTCACGTTGCACCCTATGAATCTTCATGGCGGTCATGACAAACATAATCATATTGGCCACAATTATACCCATTATGGGAGCAAAGAAGTACACCAAACCCGACCAAGTTAACACTAGAAGAAGGAAAACAATTTTAGTAGATATAAATATTATATCGCCACTACTGTATTTGAACTCACTATTGATCCAGCAGTATTCTCCTCCGCCAATGCCGGGCTTCCAAGCATAAGGTATCTGAACATGTTCTTGTATAAACCAGGTGCAAATTAGAAACACTACAGGTATGCCCCATGAGTATATCGAGTACACGACAAACCTTTTCTTCTCCTGATAGCGATTAACACCTCGCGTGCCTCGAAAATTGTGCCATAAATCAAAACTTATGACACTCAGCCAAAAGAAAGCAGCCATGAAGAAGTAATAAGCCGTGTAACCTCGAAATGAAAACAATTTTCAATAATAATTCGCCTGCGAGGAACCAAATCTCCCTTGTCTTACCTATAACTTTACATGTCACTCCCATCACATCGATATTCGGCGAAAAAGCATTCACGCATAACATCGAGTAGCCGACAATTAAGCCAAACAAATAGCACACCAAAGATTTGCCATGCTGGTTGCGCAACTCCGATATGGCCAGATATACAATGATTGTTAGGGTCATGAAGGGTATGGAAAACATCATGGCGTAGGCATTGATTAGTTTCATGGTACCATAACCGGGACTCAGGTCACAATTGGCAGGGTTTAAAATGAACGTGTCATTTGTATCGTTGCCCATAGTGGGCACCATGCAATATTCCAATTCGCTTAAATATATTCTATCGTAGATGCGATAAACGGTGCCATTCTGGTGAAAGAAAGAAATTATATTAAAAATTTTTATCCATTTTAAATATTCTCCCAAGAAGTTTGACAAAATATTGTGAAATGTTGCTGGTGGGGATTTGATTTTGGCCACGACTTCCCAGAACTTTACAAGGAAAAACAGTTGTCTGTTCAATTCATTTCTGGAAAAAGTGATTTTATTTAAAAACGACTTAAGGAATACGAAAACAGATGTTTGCATAGCAAAATGATTTTATTCAAAAACGACTTAAGGAATATGAAAACAGACGTTTGCACAGTTCTAAGTGAAATATGTAGCAGCAAATATTCATAGATTAACTATCAGGTGGAAAGATCACACAGGAGTTTTCTAATCTAATTCAGGACAGCATGTTAGCATTTGCTCATAAAGGAAGTTTTTTTTTTAAAGCGGATACTGTCAAAAGAGTTGCCATTTTGGAGTAAATTTTTTACTTATATGATCGGTATATTCTGGAAAACCATCATAAAGATTTTGAGGCTTTCACCACTCCAGTTTTAATTTGTAAATCACTTATCAATTTGAGAAACTTAGAGGCGACTTCGTGATCCGTCCATCCATCTCTGGTTACTTTTTATGGCTAATACTTTCTCAATGATATGATAACTCCATCACGGCGAAGGAATGTCTGTATTGAAGAGAATATTGTGTGAAAGAAGATTATAATTAATCTATTTGTCATCGGAATTGAAATATTTTCCGCAAAGATCTTGGCCTACGCCTATTCAAGATCTAACTGAGACAGGAATTAAATACACGTTCCTCTGACGACAGAGCCCTAGGAGAATTTGGAAATTAGTTCTATGCTTTAGCTCAAAACAGTCCAACGATTATATTGTTGCCCGAAATAGTCAACGTCTAGACTACGAAGCCGATGGTTTCGGGTTCGAGCTAGCACTCAGACATGAAAATGTAAAGGAGTTTTTTGGTCTGCAGTAGAGCAAGAGCTCAATATAGGGTTCGTTGGTATTATAGCAACAATTCTCTCTCTCTCTTCGCATTTTTTTTTTCATATTTTTTCACAGCACAGCAGTTTCGGCATAACGCACTGCATGGAATAGGAGTCATCCCACGAGTGTGTCTTAGTTGAAAAACTTTTTCTTTTATGAAATGAATCACACGACCACACATATTCCATGTCATTCAGAAAAATGCCCCGGGATCAGTGAGTTATTGTTTCAAAATATGGATGACTTTGTTTCGCGGTTATACTCAACCTTAATTATCAAAATTTTTCGATAAATGAATTTCGAGAAGTAGGGCTGCCAATTGAAGCCTTTCGATTATGTCCTGTGGTTCCACTTGAAGTGGACTTTTTCTGCAATATAAAGGGCTCCCTCCGCCACCATTTGTATATCTATAGTAGCATAAGGTACCCATCTCCAATTTTTCACAATGACCGAAAATATCTCAGTGGATCCCTCCTTCGTCGGCCTCGTAGCAAAGAATTAGCCGGCGAAGTAAAAAAGTTCAAATTGCTACAAAAAAATTCTCCTTCTTCTCATCTTCCCCATCTGTCCCCTCCTTTCTAGTTCCGGCACAATACAGGGGTCATCCCCTGACTGCTGGTCCGAAAAAAAAGGATTTCTTGGGCCATAATTTCTATTCACTAGTTTGGGCAGAACTGGCTCCAGTTCCTAGATTTTGGGTTCCAAATGAACTTAATCAAATTTTGATCCAAATGTTAAGTGGTTAACAGAGCTAGCTCTGTTAACGGCAGAATAGGTTTGGTACAACTTTCGGTTTGTGTCTTTGCTAATATAAATTTAAATTTATCTTCACACACATGATGCTAGGAACACAACTGCGACGAACGACGAATTTTCGGTCGCGAATATTCGTCGCCAAAAATAAAACACATTGGTGTATATGAAAATGCACACAATCGTGGCGTTGGGCGAAATTCGTCATACTCAGCGAAAGTTGAAATAGACTTATTTCTAATTGTATCGTCAGCGAACGACGAACAAAATCAGTATCATGTGCCCAGGTTTCAAATACTCAAACTGGTTTTTTATAGAAAAACATAGTTCATTACTGTAATGTTGCATGTAGCACGAAAATTTTTAATGCATACTAAAAATGCATTCACCAATTCACAAAAATTTATCATTCGGACGACTTTTTATTAATTTTGAACACTTTTTATAATATATTCTTTCTTCCTATATCCTACTTTTTCATATGTTCACCCCATCAGCTGTTAAATGAAGAGAATAATTTATTTACAGAAAAAATTTTTAGAAAATAATTACAAAAAGGAATTTGTTCTGGAAAAAAATACACACCACCGGGGTAATTTTTTAATGTTTAAAGAATCTGGCATCCGAGGATTACAAAGATTTTTAACAAAATTTACAATTTTTTTGTTCATTATTGTAATTTATTCGTCGTTATTGTGTTTCATACGACGAATTTATAGAGCGAATTTTTACGAACGAATTCGTCGTACTGAACGAAATTCGTCGTTCGTCCCAGTTGTGTTCCTACCATGAATGATAATGCGAATTCAACGTTTTGGAAATACTCTTCATATTTTTCAATTCGCTTTTGATGACTTGGCAACTGCCTTTTAATAGGGTGACCAGGTTGAACGAAGTATGGTAATATCTGGAAAACTATGGTCCCTGTTTATTATTTCGTAGGTAAAAGTTCAACATATCCATTACGGAATAAATGAATTTTTTAATCTCCCTTATTCTGTAAATATTTGTCAACGTCACGTCAAGACAATATCAAAAACCAAAACATGTACATAATCTTTTCCCTCGGCATTTAATTACTTTGAACAGGCTCGTATTATTTTCTAGTTCTTAAAGAATAGTCAGAGGCTGTCCGCAGTAATCACTTGTTGCCACCCACCAATCTGAATGTAACTGCCCTATTTTTGATATTGTCTTGACATGACGTTTGAAAATATTTACAGAAAAAGGGGGAATATTTCTAAAACTAGAGGAGAAAAAATAAAAAATCCAATAGAATTGCATGAATTCCTAGGAAAGCAACAGTCCCCAAATAATATTCCCTACCATCAAGTAGGCAGATCAAATTTCCATACAAACCTCAAATATAATCCAATCATCATATGGCACGTTTATAGGATCCAAAGCGTACATGAGATTACAGGGCCGGAAATTCACAATATTATATTGTTGAAATATATCCACGGTTTTCAATGAACCATCCGACTGCGTAATATTTAACGTCGTCGGCCAGTCAAAATCATTACTGGCATCGATACACTTCGACTCATTCGAGTTGTATACTTTGCCAAAGGGGCAGCAAAAATTAATGCACGATTTCACTTTGCATATGCAACCGCGTAAATGGGGTGCCACTTTCACCGACGTCACCAGATCGGTGTAAATATAATCATAAACTGCAATATATTTGTGTGGTATGAGAATGCCGTCATGTAGAAAGGAGCCATTATCAAATCGCTGATCATCCGTGACATTGACAGTTTGAAAGAAGACACAGGGTGCCCGTAAGCCCCCCTTTAAATAATGCTTTTCCAGCGCTGAAGAGCCACACCATATAGCCGGCACACAAGTTAATACATAAACGAGTAGTATTTCACGTAGACGTTGAAGCGGTAAATAATTCATGTCGGCAGCAGTTTAAGCAGTCAAATGAAACAGTCTGCAAAGAAAATAAAAAGGTTGTTTTATGTTTTATATAACAATTTATCCCTTTACGATGGTTACAGCTTAATTTATTCCATTTGGTAGCCTTTCAACAATGCCCTAGTGTCCTTTTTACTTGGAAATCAACAGGTAAAACAATAAAAGCGGAACAAAAAAGTGCCTGACCTCAATATACGAGCATAATAGAATTAAAAGCTGAAAGTAACAAAAATATTTAGTAGCCAGTAAATTAACGGCCTATTTCACAATGACGAAGGAGTTGTTTCTTTCACATAAATCCATTTAAAACAAAAGCAATTTATACTATTTTGTTTTTGTTCCAAATAAATTTGTACACCACAAAGAATTCATTCCATATTAGACAATAGGCAGTAATAAAAGTTATTTTTGGCGAGTTTTTTCTTCTTCATTTATTATTATTATTTTTCTTCGTACGGGGGGTTTCTTTGAATTGGTAAATGATTTTCTATGAAAAATTTTATTTTCTAAGCAGACCGATTGAGTTGTGTTCTCCAAGATCCTGAGGATTACTCATTGTTGCTCCAAAATTCCCAAGGATAGGCAGACAACGATAGCCTAGCCATCTAAGCCTGTGCTACTGTAGTACAGGAGAGTTGCAGAGAAGATTTTGGAAATTCTCTTCCACTTCTTTTGGCTACATATGAAACTGCATGTCTTATAAGCACAATTTTAGTCGCAGTCTAAAATCACATTCTCGAACCAGCATTCAGGGGATGACCCCTATATATGCAGTGCGTTGCACCAGAACTAGAAAGGAGGGGATGCTATTGGGAGGACAGATGAAGGAATATGAGAAGATAGAAAATTTGTTTTTTTTGAGCTATTTCAACAATTTACTGCGACGTCTAAGTTTTCGCTACAGGACCGACGAAGGAGATTGCTGTTCCCCTGCTCTTTAGTACATGATTGTGCCAGTCGCTGCCAATTATGTTCAGCCTTCATCACTAAAACAGTCTGGCAACAACTAACACGACCATGCACTAATGCTGATCAGCTGATCAGATTTCGTGTTATCTACTTCAGCCAAAAGCATAGGTAAATAAGCTACACATATTTTTTGTGGTACTTTTTTAGATCTCTTATCGTTCAGCTATATTGGAAATAGATGAATAGTTTAAAAAGTATTTTTATGTAAATTAGTACAATATAAATTTTTATACCCTCCAAAAAAGAATTTGGAGGGTATATTCACTTTGTCATTCCGTTTGTAACGCATCGAAATATCCATCTCAGACCCCATAAAGTATATATATTCTTGATCAGTGATGAAATCTAAGACGAACTGAGCATGTCCGTCCGTCCGTCCGTCTGTGGAAATCACGATTCAGTCCAAACAAAAAGAGCTAGACTCTTGAAATTTGGCATAAATATATTTTGAAGCTTAGAGCAGGTTAAGTTCGAAGATGGGCTAAATCGGGCAAGAAGGAAAAAAGTTCCCCTAAGAAGAACTGAACCAACCCATAAAAAACAACATAATTTTTAAAGTTTTTTGGTTATTTTGTTAAGCAAATGGTATATTTTTATGTCAAATATGGTCCAACGCCTTAAACTTGGAGCCATAAAAGAAAGTAAAAATATTTTTGACCCCGCCCACTTTAGTGGGCGTTATTATAGGCAAAAATAGCATAAAAATTTAACAAATTGTTTTACTTAAGCCTAAATTCCTTAAAAATAACATTTTTAAGCTTTAATGACGAAGCTGAGACGAAACCTGGTACTACTCTGCCCTACCCCCTCCTTCCCTTTCGCCCCCTAAATGACCCTACCAAAAAAAAAATTTTTTTTAAATTTTGTATATAATCATCCCAACCATTTATCTTTAGAGTTTTATGACTGCCGATTTCTGCCCTACCCCCCCCCCCCACCTCTTCCTTGGCCCCCTAAATGACCCTACCAAAAAAAAAATTTTTTGTTAAATTTTGTATATAATCATCCCAAGCATTTATTTTTAGAGTTTTATGTCTACCTGTTTCTGCCCTACCCCCTCTCCCCCTTTGCCCTCTAAATGACCCTATCAAAAAAAGAAATTTTAATTTTGTATATAATTATCCCAAGCATTTATTTTTAGAGTTTTATGACAAAGGTGAAATGTTTCCCCCACAGCCCTAGCCAGAGCAACCCCGCCAAAATACAGTTTTTATACCGTCCAAAGAGAATTGTGATGAAGTCCAAGACGGTCTAGCAATGCCCATACGTTCGTCTGTGGAAAACATGATATTGTATATATTTTGAACCCCGCCCCTTTAGTGGGCGTTGACATACGATATTATATAAAGGAACTCTGTCCTACCAAGTTAAACATTTTAAATTCACTTACTAAATATTTGGAGGGTAATTAAAATTCGACCCGGTCGAATATAACGTTTTTACTTGTTTTATATGCTTTTAGGATAACAGTTTGCAAAAATATATTTAAATCTGTCTGAAAACCAACAAATATATCTAGCAATTTGCTTATAAACATTCAAATAATAATAAATCTCAATTTCTTTTGTTAAAAAAGTGAACTAAAGTTTGATAAAAAAAAGTAGATAGTTCAAAAGTCTCTGTATAATTGTTATAGCTGGTAGAAAAATTTCATTCCTGCTGGCATTAATTTTGTGATAAAATTACATAAACATTGCTTTACTTGATTAAACCAAAACAGCTGCTTCAAGTACAAAAGTTCACTTTTAATTGTCTATAGTACAACAAAAGTGTACTTTTAGCAAAAGATAGCTTTAGAGGTCATAAACTTGGTTTATAATTATGATTATTAGCTAATGTTTGTTCTGAGAAAACAAACTGGCAGCTTCTGGGAAAGATACAAAGTTGGGAAAATTTTAATCTCTATACAACAGTAATAATACAGTATTTATATTTAAATAGCTCTTGTTAAACTACTTTTGGCTACAACTATTAAAGACGTAATCAAACAACATAATATGTAATTATTATTATTATTATTATTATTAATATATAATTATTATTAGTGTTATTAATAAATATTATACTATACAAGTGCCTGCACACTTTATGTCTGTTTGGGGGAAATATCTCTGAATGGTTGGTAGAATTGCTGATAATTCAACATTAATCACTTACACATACGTGCTTGGTCATAAATAAACCTTTATCAATTTTCGCGTAAGTCTGCTCTCCACTTTTTCCTTAATTTACGTAATGCACACTTAATGATGTTTCTAAATATTGTCAATTACAATAAATATCGTTTTATCATTTTACTATTGTTGTAGTTATAATATTATTTTACGCTTTGTCTATCATAACTGCCGTATCAGACTTTAGATGTGCTAATTTTATAGTTTTTACATGCATACATACATAATATACAGTATGTGGCGAAAATATTTGTACAATGAAAATCAGGCATTTTGTGTGTGTGCAAAAATTGCCAATCTTGTCAAAGAGAACACGTGGTCGTGTTTTTGTACTAATGCTTTTTACAACAAGTAAAAACGTTATATTCGACCGGGTCGAATCTTAAATACCCGCCAAATATTTAGTAAGTAAATTTAAAATGTTTAACTGGGTGGGACAGGATTCCTTTATATAATATCGTACGTCTAAGCCCACTGAAGGGAGCGGGGTCCAAAAATAGACTACATCATGTTTTCCACAGACGAACCAATGGGCATTGCTAGACCGTCTTAGACTTCATCACTGATCAAGAATATGTATAATTTATGGAGTCCAATTATTTTTGGAGAGCATTAAATCTGTATTTTTTGGGGTATCTCTGGCAAGGGCCGCAGGGGAGAAAGTTCACCTATGCCATAAGACTCTAAAAATAAATATTTGGGATAATTACATGTAAAATTTATTATGTGAGTGAAGGTAAATATGCCGAGTTAAACATGTTTTGACGTAAGCAGTTACGAAACAACGTATTTAGCTGTGAAGTTAAATATGTTATGACGTAACGAAATGGCAAACAGTGAAGTTTTTTTTTTTATGAAAATCCATATGTAATAAATTTTTTGAGCATTTGGTGAAAATATTTACAGGCCATGAGGGTGTGAGGGATTTTGGCTCAAGTGTCCAAATAAGGAGTTGGCATGCATTGCCAGTATATACAAAACGATGTATGGGACAGAAGACACTTATGGTTCCAAGTTTAACGCGTTGGACCTGCTTTGACATACAAATGTATCATTTGCTTTACAAAACTACGAAAAAAAACTTTAAAAATTATGTTGTTTTTTAGAGGTTGGTTTAGTTCTTCTTAGGTGAACTTATTTTCGTCTTACCCGATTTAGCTCATCTCCGAACTTAGCTTCAAGATATATATATATATATATATATATATATATATATATATATAAAGGGTGTTTTTATAAGAGCTTACTGATTTGAAATTTAAATAAAACACATGCCAAATTATGAAATGGCCAAAAAAATTTTTTATTTGGTAGATAATTTCTTGTCATTTAACATTTAAATATAATTTCGGGCATATGGCCACCACGACTATTTTGCACAAGGGTCATTCTGGAGGTCCAATTTTCGACTACCTTTTCAAGCATTTGAGGGCGTATTTCAGCAATGACACGTTGAATACTTGTTTCCAAAGCGTCAATCGTTGCTGGTTTATCCACGTAAACCAATGATTTCAGGTATCCCCACAACAAATAATCGAGTGGCGTCAAATCACACGAACGCGGAGGCCAATTCACCGGTCCTCCGGTGAATTGGCCTCGAAATAATGTTGTCGTTGAAATGTTCTTTCGATAAGTCCATTGTTTCGCCCGCAGTATGACAAGTGGCACCATCCTGTTGAAACCACACTTCGTTTACATTCATATCTTGAAGTTTTGGCACCAAAAATTCATTGATCATGATTCTGTATCGATTTCCATTCACGGTAACGCGTCGTCCTTCCTCATTTTTAAATAAATAAGGACCGATGATTCCACCAGCCCATAGACCGCACCAAACAGTACATTTATCGGGATGCATTGGTAATTCTTGAACGGCGTGTGTGGATTATCTTTGCCCCAAATACGGCAATTTTGCTTGTTGACATATCCATTCAACCAAAAATGCGCCTCATCACTGAAGAGAATTTTGCGGTAAAAAAGCGGATAAACATTTTTGATTGAACCCTGTTTTTGAAAATAAATTTCCACGATTTGGAAGCGTTGTTCTGGAGTTAACCTGTTCATGATGATTTGCCAAATAATACTGAGTAGAGACGTCACTTTAAACTGTCAAAACAGCTGTCAGACAACAGAGTGATTCGTATAAAAAAAAACTTCATAAAAAAACACCCTTTATATATATATATATATATATATATATATATATATGTATATATATATATATATATATATATATATATATATATATATATATATATATATATATATATATATATATATATATATATATATATATATGTAGTATATATATATATATATATATATATGTATATATATATATATATATATATATATGCATACCAAATTTCAAGAGTCTAGCTCTTTTCGTTTGGACTGAGCCGTGATTTCCACAGACGGACGGACGGACATGCTCAGATCTTCTTAGATTTCATCACTGATCAAGAATATATATACTTTATGGGGTCTCAGATAGACTATTCGCTGCGTTACGAACGGAATGACAAAGTGAATATAACCTCCAATTCTTTTTTGGAGGGTATAGAAAGTAGCTCCAACAACAACCTGACTTGCAGCCGTGAAAATAATCATTCCCATTAGCCAAATGTATTCTATTTCTGGCAGATTGTAGTCGGAAGCCTGTTTTTCAGGCTCGTATGATTTCGAAAAAGAGATGTTCGTATTGTATTGGAATTTTCAAAGCATCTATAGTAGTTGCCCGTAGATAAATTGTTTGTCTTAACAGTAATAATTAGCTTTGCAAATAATAACTTATCAATATTTTTTGCTATTTTATAAGTTTAATTAAAATTCTTGCCGAAGGTTTCAAATCATATAATTTTTAAATAAAATAGCGTCTTTAAAGCTTCCAAAAATATTCTGACCAGCATTCAGGGGATGACCTCTACAAATGCAGTGTATTGCGCCGTAACTAGAATGGAGGGAATAGTATTGAGAAAACAGTTAAAGAAAGATGATGAGATAGAGATTTTTGATGTGTAAACATCTATACGCTGGGAGGTAAACATATGTTTCACAATACAATCACAGATTTAGAGTAAGATCAAATCGGTGTGAGGTATATATGAGTGTATTAGTGTAATCATACGGACAGCAAGAAGTACAGAGAAACTTAACAGCTGCATAGAAATACACTCAACACCATCTAGTGTGCAGTAGACTTGTGTCCAACTAGCTCATTCGCTCAGTTTTGACAAGAACCTCTGATCTAACCCTTTTAATTACATAAGTTTGATTAAAGGTTCTTGTCAAAACTAAGCGAATGAGTTAGTTGGACACAAGGCTAGTGTGCAATAGTAGTAGTCGTACATTATGTTATCGTAGGCAAATAAAAACAAATAAATAAATGAGTACAAAAACATTTAATTTTAATAACTTTTAAAAAGATTTTTTGCACTTTTAATAAGAAATTTGCTGAAACAAAGCAAAATAAGGAAAACAAAAAAACTAAACTTGCCAAGCTAAAAGTCTTGTTCGTCTTTGAGATTGTCATTCACACGGACAACAAGAACTACAGAGAAACTTAACAGCTGCATATAAACACCATCTAGTGTGCAATAGTAGCTACTAATTTTCACTAACATATAATTGTACTAGCTAGTACTTCCAACTTAAAAAGAAATTTTCATTACTAGATGTTAACACATCACCCCTGTAATCGGACACACATTGCATTTTTTATTTTTTGGATGCACTAATGCTGATCAGATGAATCGACAACATACTCATGACTGAACGCGGAGTCGAATTCAAGACCCTCCGCTTCATAATCTCATGTTAACTACTTCAGCCAACAGCAACCTAAAATATTTCTTTTTCTACATTGTCACAATGATAATTTCGTATATAATCGCATAAATTTATTTCACATCATTTTGGAGGCAGTAAATTTTCCTTCCTTCTCTCTTTCTTGGCTTAAAAATGATCATTATTACCTTTTTCAGTTCAAAATCCGTGAAAAAGTACGGGAGCTGCTTTAAATCTTTGATATCTCCATTGGTTGGTTGGTATACGTGGCTGCCTGTATCCCACAAGCATTCAAGTAGGATCTCTGAGATCCCGTTTTGAAAGACCACTCAACTCGTCAGTGTCAACCTATGCAGAACCGAATCCAGATCCCGGATATGGTGATGGATGCTAGGTCCAACCTGTCGCATCGAGGAATCTAATAAGGTCACCTAGACCTATAACTGATAGCTCCGAAAGGTCGCATATTACACTGTTGCCTAAGATTCTGTGTCTCGTATGGTGCAATGCCGGGCATTCACAAAGGAAGTGATAAACTGTCTCTTCCTTGCCCTGATCCCGGCAGCTGCGACAGAATGCATTATAGGAGAGATCTATCTTACCAGCATGTCTGCCTGTTGCCCAGTGCCCCGTCACTACTGCGACGAGCCTTGAGATGCCCCTACGGTTCCTGTTGATCAGCTGTGCTGTCCTCCTGTCGTTGTAGCAGGGCCACATACTTCTGGCCACCCTACACGTCTCCAGCTTGCGCCATCTGTCTGCAGCCTTCTGCCTGAATTGGCTCTGAATGTCGCATCTTATAGCGCCATACGGCATGACCGCCGATACAGCGGTGGAGTCGTCCATAGCAGATCCATTCCTAGCTAGCTCGTCCGCCCGTTCGTTTTCAGGGAAGTTATAATGTGCTGGAAGCCAGATGAGGGTTGTGTCAGTCTGATATTCCAATCTGGATAGAAGCTCCCTGCATTGATATCTCCATACATCATGAAAACTAATTGGCCGAAAATGATTGTATTTATTTTATTATTGCCAAATAAGCATAGGGACATATTTGCACAATAACTTGAGCGAATAGCCACAAACAGACAAAGTAACGGTATATAAAATAAAAATATTTTAAACGGAGCTCGTTGTGCAAACACTTATTTGACGAACTGTATAAACATATTTATGTGTTATTTTTTGTGTTGTAATTTTCGACTGACCTCATTTACTAACCGCCCACCGCTTCGCATTTCTAAGACGCATTCAAATAATGTCGACTTTTTTTTTTTGTTATGACGATGATAATAATATTTCTTGGTATTTCTTCCTGTGATTAAACTGGGGTAATAAATAGTATACGAGGGCTATATATTTCATACGCATACATATTGCCATTGACGAGGTCCCAACAATTACACTGTAGCTGTAAGAATATCCCTGCGTGTGTTTCCCAAAAATTAAGTTGGATTAAGCGTATAAAGATTATTATTATGGATAGTTTTCGTTGATTAAATTCATAAAATTCCGAGTTGCTAATCATCTGGTACGAATATCATCCGTATGTCGATAGTGTTTTGTATACAATCGGCATTTCGTTTGTTGTCCTGGCACTTTTATATAATGAGCAAAAGTTTTTTAGCAAACATCCGCTGATGGCTAAACAGCTTGCCAGACATTGCCACGCAATAAAAATATGTCGAAAATGACAAAGAAACACGCTATTGTATTTTATTTGCGATATCACAATATGCCATAATGTCTGCGAAATTTAAGACTAACGTCGCACTATGCTTCGACCCATAGACAAAAATTAAAAAAAAAAATTTTGTCTCAAATTGTTTTTAAATACAGATTTTTTGAAAGATAATAAGGTATTAAATTATGTATGAATTTTTATTAGTCGAACTTTCTTATGTAAATTGTTAATTTTTTCAACGGGCTTAAGTTCGAATCTGCATGACTGCAAATTACTTTTTTATTATTTTATTAATAAATGAATTTGTTCAAATTCTATTTATTATTTTTTTATATTAAGATTGGAATATTAATAAATAGAATTTGAACAAATTCATTTATTAATAAAATAATAAAAAAATAATTTGCAGTCATGCAGATTCGAACTTAAGCCCGTTGAAAAAATCGATAATAAGGTGTCTCAAATAAATGTTAACAAAAAAATTTTTTCTGATTGCTTTTGCCACCACGAGAGGGCGTTAAAATCAGATAATTTTTTGCAAAAATGACTTAACAGAAAAATAGGTTTTAGTTGTTTCACATAAATAATTCTGAAAAATTAATATTTTTAAAAGTCACTCGAAATTTGGTTTTCAGGTACTTTGATATATTTGCAGTTAAACTAAAATTTAGAATTTAGTATTTATTTACAAAATAACTTGTTTTATTGCTCTGAAAAACACATTGTTTTTGTTGAAAATCCAAAAATTACTTAAGTTTGATGGAGAATAAAACAAATTATATTTGGGGGATTCACACTGTAGTCATAAAGTCATAAGTCATAAAATAATAGCACGAAAAATATGACTAGTGTGAACAACCCGTCATAACTTAGTATGCTATTTCAAACATCGATCAGCTGATAAGATAAACTGCCTTGGTATGAGCTGAATAATTTTTTTTTTGCGGCGGCATACGGAATAACGTTCACTGGCTGCCAGCTACGTAAGTTAAACGAGACAAATTTTTCACTTGTATATATTTAGTTTTTGCGATTTAGTTCTCTTTAAATTTTTTTTTATGTTATAAAAATGTGATTTAATGTGGATAGTACATATAGGTGTGAATAATTTTTTAACAATTTTTTAGTCGTGAATCATATAAAAGTAACGGCGACAAACATATACAATCGCCGTCTTGCCTAAAGATTTTCAGCCGTTCGACTCAGATCTCTAGAGTCATATTATGACAAAACAAAAACATCCCTGAAAGAGTGCTATTATTTTATGACTTTTTTGTATGCAGCACAACAACTTTTTTAAACTGGTCTAAAATATTATGACTTTATGACAATATGACTAAATAGCACACAGTGTGAATACCCCGATTAAATTAAATTTTTTTTTCTGTTTTTGTAAGTTTATACTCTTAGCTAACAGGGTATTCAGAAATTAGTGCCTATTTTTTACCACAACTTAAAAAAATGCGCTTTTTGAAATGCCTAATTTTATGATTTTTACTCAAATGTAAGGCATTTAAGAGTGTTTAATATCATTGCGTAACACTTTTTATATTTTGAATGGTAAAAAATTACAAATTAGATTCTGTTTCATATTTAAATTGCTATTGTAAAGTGTAAGTTGCGATTGACTTCGATTTTGAAGTTTTTTTGTTTAAAATTTTTGTTTTGCTTTATCATATTATTTGCCGTTATTTAAATTTTTCAAATTAGAGATGATAGTGTGAGACATTTGTTTTTATGTTACAATACACGTGAGTGATAGTAACTATATCCCAGCAGCGGATATACGACTATATATTAAATTTTCGGAAATGCGAGAAAAATTTTTATTTTCTATAAAAATTTCTATTGTATAAAAACCGTAAGTGTTACAAATTTAATTGCCTTTAATATAAGTGATCGTGAGTGCTAGTGGATGAAAATACTAACGGGTCCATCTCTATTTGTAATGTAAACAAGGTTCAAAAAATAAATTTATAAATTAATGTAACTAATCTGTGGTGATGGCAAATATTTTAAAAATTCCGATATAATTGATTTTTACAGCGGATATTAATACTACGCGTCGATTTTTTTTTGAAAAGTGAAAAAATAAAAATTTGGATGGATCAAGTGCGATATGATTTTTTTGACGTTAACATTGCTAGTTTTCCTCTTTAATTTTTTCATTTATGTTATCTTTCAAATATCCTTATAGTTTTATTTTTGCAAGACTATTTTAACCGTTTTAGCCTATTTTTCAATTAATGATGTTATTGTATTTTCCACATTGATAATCCAATTCTACCCAAATTTGGCATACATATATATCTTGCAAATATCAATTAACATACCAAAATTTATTACAATCGGAGAATTTTTGTGGTAGTGATAGCTTTTGTAATAAAGAGGATATATGGCAGGACCTTGAGTCCTTAGTCCGATTTAAATAAAAATTTACACACACGTTGCTAGTTGCATATGTATCAGCATGACCACTTTTTGTAATTTTGTGGGCATTATTGAAGCTAAAATTATATTTTTCAATTTCAGGACACATGGGAGGTAGGCGTGTCCTTGGGCCGATTTTTCCAAAAATTCATATTTTTCTTAACTAAGCTAGTTTATGCTAGTGTACCAAATTTCAAAAATATCTGACAAGTCCTTCTGTTTTTGTCCCATCGTTATATGGGGACAAAGCACTGTGCGTCGGGTTGTGCCCAACGTTGGCTGCTACGAGTACGAGTAGTTCCTTATAGTGTTTTTTTTTCTTTCTCTGGCATAATTTTCAAAAGGAATTGATAAAAATTTTGTAATAATTATTACAAATACACATGAGTATGCAAAGGGAAAAACAATATTTAATATGATGATGAATTTTAGTTGCCATTAAAAGGCACTGCAGCTTTTGCTTTTGCTGCAGTTAAAAATTTGTTATACCCAACGCTGTTGAAATTAATCACGTAGAGCATAATTTATTTTCGATGAGGTGTGGTTAGAGAAGAGGGTGTGTTTAAAACACGAAGGGACAAAATTTGATAATTAATACACTCACAATGACAAATGTCGATGTTTTTCAGTAGTTTTATAGAAATTGAGTTGAATAATGAAATTGGAAAACGTTCACATGTACTTAAGTATAAAATTCAAACCAAAAAAGTTTAACTTAGGTATGATGGAACAAAAAATTTAGAAAAATGGGACATGAAGAAAATTACTCAAACGGTAACACGGGTATTAAAATAATAACATGTTAACATCAGGTTGATACAGTTCTCGTATGCTTTTTCACAATAAAATTTGTGTAAATAGGAACTGTTATCACATTCAACTAAGCCACCTAATAAGTAGTGACAAACACAATACACATGAGCACTGATGATGAAAGGGTTGCGGCTTTCGAAAACAAATGTTCTGGTCTGCTGTGTAAATTGAATAACAAAAACTGATGTTGACTTGCCTTTGTGCCTTGGAATATTTCGAACAATTAGCCTATGAATCTTAATTCAATTTAATAAAACAATATAAATGTTCGTGAAAATACTACATAATTAAGGGCTTTTTATACCCTACACCAAAAATGGTGAAAGGATACATCTAGGTTTGCCATTCCTTGAATAATTTCCAAAATTTTAATATGCAACCCCATAAATCTCTATCCCAAAGCCACCAGGAAAGTTAGTGACTTCGGTCTTGGATTGAGGCATTGGAAATAGTCCTAAATAAATTTCTATTGAAAATCATCAAAATCCGAACACGAGCCCAGAGCTGGAAAATTTAAACTTGTTTTTGGTATTGAAAAGCAACTAAAACAAATTCTTATTATTATTATTTTTTATACCCTCCAAAAAAGAATTTGGAGGGTATATTCACTTTGTCATTCCGTTTGTAACGCATCGAAATATCCATCTCAGACCCCATAAAGTATATATATTCTTGATGAGTGATGAAATCTAAGACGAACTGATTATGTCCGTCCGTCCGTCCGTCTGTGGAAATCACGATTCAGTCCAAACGACTCTTGAAATTTGGCATAAATATATTTTGAAGCTTAGAGCAGGTTAAGTTCGAAGATGGGCTAAATCGGGCAAGAGGGAAAAAAGTTCCCCTAAGAAGAAACCAACCCAGAAAAAACAACATAATTTTTAAAGTTTTTTGGTTATTTTGTTAAGCGAATGATATATTTTTATGTCAAATACGGTCCAACGCCTTAAACTTGGACCCATAAAATAAAATAAAAATATTTTTGACCCCGCCCACTTTAGTGGGCGTTATTATAGGCAAAAATAGCATAAAAATTTAACAAGTTGTTTTACTTAAGCCTAAATTCCTTAAAAATAACATTTTTAAGCTTTAATGACGAAGCTGAGACGAAACCTGGTACTACTCTGCCCTACCCCCTCCTTCCCCTTCGCCCCCCAAATGACCCTACCAAAAAAAATTTTTTTTTTTAAATTTTGTATATAATCATCCCAAGCATTTATCTTTAGAGTTTTATGACTGCCGATTTCTGCCTTACCCTTCCTCCCCCCCTTTTCCTTCGCCCCCTAAATGACCCTACCAAAAAAATTTTTCTTTTTAAATTTTGTATATAATCATCCCAAGCATTTATCTTTAGAGTTTAATTACTGCCTGTTGCTGCCCTACCCCCTCCTCCCCCTTTGCCCGCTAAATGACCCTATTAAAAATAAATAAACATTTTTTTTAATTTTGTGTATAATCATCCCAAGCATTTATTTTTAGAGTTTTATGTCTACCTGTTTCTGCCCTACCCCCTCTCCCCCTTTGCCCTCTAAATGAACCTATCAAAAAAACGAAATTTTAATTTTGTATATAATTATCTCAAGCATTTATTTTTAGAGTTTTATGACAAAGGTGAAATGTTTCCCCCACAGCCCTTGCCAGAGCGACCCCGCCAAAATACAATTTTAATACCCTCCAAAGGGAATTGGACCGCATAAAGTATACATATTCTTGATCAGTGATGAAGTCTAAGACGGTCTAGCAATGCCCATACGTTCGTTTGTGGAAAACATGATATTGTATATTTTTGAACCCCGCCCCCTTTAGTGGGCGTTGACGTACGATATTATCTAAAGGAACTCTGTCCCACCAAGTTAAACATTTGAAATTCACTTACTAAATATTTGGAGGGTATTTAAGATTCGACCCGGTCGAATATAAAGTTTTTACTTGTTTTTTTTATCTTGGACCAGCATTCAGGGGATGATCCCTATATATTCAATGCATTGCGCCGGAACTGAAAACGAGGGGATAGTAGAGAGGTGCTGTTGGCTGAAGTAGTAGAACACGAGATTATGAAGCGGAGGGTCCTGAGTTCAGCCCCGCGCTTAGTCATGTCATATTGTGTCGAATTCTCCTGATCAGCATTAGTTCATGGTTGTGTTAGTTGTTATCATCAGCCTGTTTCAGTGATGAAAGCATAGCACTGGCCACTGAACATAAAAAGCAGAGTAACAGCACCCTCCTTCGTCGGCATTATAGCAAAAAATTAGCCGGCGAAGTAAAAAATGTTCTAATAGCTACAAAAAATTCTCTCTGTCTTCTCATATTTTCTTCATCTGTCCCGTCAATACTATCCCCTCCTTTCTAGTGCAATGCATTGCGTATGTAGAGGTCATACCCCGAGTGCTGGTCCGAGTAAAACAAAAAAAATACGAATAGCGTCGCCGACATTTAAAAGGCATGTCTTGAAAATATCAGTTCCCATTCACAAAATTTATTCCTACTACAAGAAAAACATTTCCTATAATATGTTCCCCCGTTTCCTTAAATGTTTTATAGCATAAAGGCCCTTGAATGTATAAAAAAAGAATCAGTACATCCGCCAAATATTCTTATATGTGCATTAGCAGAGGAATGTGTTATAAAGTGTGTTGCGTAATTTACGTGTTCAGCAAAAAAAAACAATATTTTTCAAAATATTCTGAATTTATTACATGAAGCAGGTAGATTTTAATAGCTTCTAGCTCAAGAACATTTTAATAACAAGCCAATTCTATTCCCTAAATTTTTAATTCTCACTTGGTGTTCTTTATTATTTTACAGCCAAATCAAATTGCATTCGAGCTGCACAAAAGGCAATAGCATATTAAAATTTATGCAAATAATATTGAAAAAAAAAATTTCTTTCAATCACCCGCTCTAATTTATACGCACAACAAAACTTGTATAAAAAAAAAACAAAACTAAATAAGAAATTAAACAAAAATATTTCATGAGAGGCAATAAATTGAATACAAATTAAATGAAAAATTAAATTATTTATTGTGCGCATATCAATCAAGCGCAACAAATGATAGCAGTTTTTTTTTTCTAATACGCGCACACCATTAGAATTTTAAACAAAAAAGCAACTGGGAAATAAAATAATCGGGGAAGTAAAACAATTAAAGCCTTTTATTGATATTTTGTTTGTTGGCTAAATGTTTGTTGTATGTTTTGTTTCATGTCTCAATTTCGCATTGAAATTTATGCATTTTTGTATATGTGATATCTTATCAATTAATTAATACTTTTCTGTTTATTTATATATTTCTCTGCCACACTTAACCTGTGATTAAATAATTTCAATTGCAGAAGCTCCGACACGCAAAGCAGAAAACAAAAACAACTAAAAAATAATAAGTAATAAATAAAATACAAATTAAAAATTAAATTTAGAAAATACAAACAATGACAAAAGTAAAATTGGAAGCGATGCACTCAGTTAATTTCAGTGCTCGAGAATAAAAACTATTTTATTTTATTTTTAATATCTAATAACAAATTTCTCTTAACTTTTATTGACTTTTATTTTATTTATTTTATTATATTTATTAAGCCCTAGGTCTTTTTATAAAATTATTAAAAATTTTATTTATAAAAATTCAATAATTCGTTAACACTTTCTGTCTGGCCCACTATGTCACTCGATATCGTTTTCTCATATAAATACATTTAAAACAAAAACAAATTTAAAAATTTTGAAATTTCCAATTTGGTTTAGTATTTCGTCAACATATATGAAAACAAGTAAAAACGTTATATTCGACCGGGTCGAATCTTAAATACCCTCCAAATATTTAGTAAGTGAATTTAAAATGTTTAACTTGGTGGGACAGAGTTCCTTTATAAAATATCGTACGTCAACGCCCACTAAAGGGGGCGGGGTTCAAAAATATACAATATCATGTTTTCCACAGACGAACGTATGAGCATTGCTAGACCGTCTTAGACTTCATCACAATTCTCTTTGGAGGGTATAAAAACTGTATTTTGGCGGGGTCGCTCTGGCAAGGGCTGTGGAGGAAACATTTCACCTTTGTCATAAAACTCTAAAAATAAATGCTTGGGAAAATTATATACAAAATTAAAACTTCTTTTTTTTGATAGGGTCATTGGGTCATTTAGATGGCAAAGGGGGAGAGGGGATAGGGCAGACACAGGTAGACATGAAATTCTAAAAATAAATGCTTGGGATGATTATACACAAAATTAAAAAAAATCGTAATTTATTTTAATAGGGTCATTTAGCGGGCAAAGGGGAAGGAGGGGGTAGGGCAGCAACAGGCAGTCATAAAACTCTAAAGATAAATGCTTGGGATGATTATATACAAAATTAAAAAAAATTTTTATTTATTTTTAATAGGGTCATTTAGCGGGCAAAGGGGGAGGAGGGAGTAGGGCAGCAACAGGCAGTAATAAAACTCTAAAGATAAATGCTTGGGATGATTATATACAAAATTTAAAAAAAAATTTTTTTTTTTGGTAGGGTCATTTAGGGGGCGAAGGGGAAGGAGGGGGTAGCGCAGAGTAGTACCAGGTTACGTCTCAGCTTCGTTATTAAGGCTTAAAAATTTTATTTTTAAAGAATGTAGGCCTAAGTAAAACAATTTGTTAAATTTTTATGCTATTTTTGCATATAATAACGCCCACTAAAGTGGGCGGGGTCAAAAATATTTTTATTTTATTTTATGGGTCCAAGTTTAAGGCGTTGGACCGTATTTGACATAAAAATATATCATTCGCTTAACAAAATAACCAAAAAACTTTAAAAATTATGTTGTTTTTTCTGGGTTGGTTTCTTCTTAGGGGAACTTTTTTCCCTCTTGCCCGATTTAGCCCATCTTCGAACTTAACCTGCTCTAAGCTTCAAAATATACTTATGCCAAATTTCAAGAGTCTAACTCTTGTCGTTTGGACTGAATCGTGATTTCCAAAGACGGACGGACGGACGGACATGCTCAGTTCGTCTTAGATTTCATCACTGATCAAGAATATATATACTTTATGGGGTCTGAGATGGATATTTCGATGCGTTACAAACGGAATGACAAAGTGAATATACCCTCCAAATTCTTTTTTGGAGGGTATAATAATAAGTAATAAATAAAATAGAAATTAAAAATTGCATTTAGAAAATACAAGCAATGACAAAACTAAAATCTCACTTAGTTAATATCTGAGATCGAGAATAAAATCTATTTTCCAAACTTCAGTGATTTTCTTAATATCTCATAACGAATTTCTGCTAACTTTTATTTTATTATATTTATTAAACTTTTATTAAAATTTTTATTTATAAAAATTCAATAATTCGTTAACACTTTGTTAACATTGTCAGTAATAGAAAACTGATTTGTTTTAAATTTTCTATGACTTATTCCTGACGATGTTAATAAACTGTTAACGAAATATTGAATTTTATTAACGATTTCACAATGTCAAATGAGTTATTTTCTTCGTATAAATATATTTGAAACAAAACTAATTTATATGATTTTGCATTTATTTCAAATATATTTTTGCAAAAGAAACATTTCATTCGTCATTGCGAAATAGGCAGTTAATGTATGATATTTTTAATAATTTCATAAAAACACCTCGAGCGTAATAAATATAATAAAATAAATAAAATAAAAGGCAATAAACATTAACAGGACTTTGTTATGAGATATTAGGGAAATCACCATTTTCTAAACTGAAGTTAATGAATTAAATAAATATCTCCAAATAAAAGTGTATAAGTCGCTATCATGGAATATCCAAAATTTGATAAAAAATTTGTTAAAAATTATGTATGAATTTTTATTAGTCGAACTTTCTTACGTAAATTGTTAATTTTCTCAACGGGCTTATGTTCGAATCTGCAAGACTGCACACCATTTTTTATTATTTTATTAATAAATGAATTTCTTCAAATTCTATTTTATTAATTTATATTAAGATTGGAATATTAAGAATATTTTTCAATAATCATCAAACCAGCAGAACGGATCAGTACTGATTTCGAGGCCGCTACGCCATCTGCTGGTTTGATGATTATTGAAAAATATTCTTAATATTCTAATCTTAATATAAATTAATAAAATAGAATTTGAACAAATTCTGGTTTGATGATTATTGAAAAATATTCTTAATATTCCAATCTTAATATAAATTAATAAAAAGAATTTGAACCAATTCATTTATTAATAAAATAATAAAAAATGGTTTGCAGTCTTGCAGATTCGAACTTAAGCCCGTTGAGAAAATTAACAATAAAAAATTTGTAGTAAAAACGATGCATGGAAATACAAATTTTGGTTGTTTTAAGAACCACATAATGAAGAAATAAATTTTTCTTATAAAAAAAAAACTTTGCACATAAAAATGGCTTTTTGCAATTAAATCAAATAAAAACCAAAATCTGGCGTTTCTAACTAGAATTGGAAGTTACTTATGTCACGCGGCCTGAGTGAAAACAAAAAGGGAGAAAATGCAGAGGGCGCTGTTAGCTGAAGTAGTTAACACGAGACTATGAAGCAGAGGGTCTAGAGTTCAATTCCGCCCTCAGTCATGAATATTGTGTCGAATTTGATCTGCAGTAGTGTATGGTTGTATTTGTTGCTGTCGGTGTGTTTCAATATCGAAGGCGTAGCACTGGTCACTGAACAATTACTGGCAGCGATTGACACTATGATGCACCAAAGAGCAGAGGAATACCATCCTCCTTCTTCGGCCTTATAGCAAAAAAGTTTGCTGTCGAAGTAAAAGGTTGAAATAGCTGGAAAATATTCTCTATCTTCTCATCTTCCTTCATCTGTCCTCTCAATACTATCCCCTCCTTTCTAGTTTCGGCGCAATGCAATGCATATGTAGGACGCATCCCCTGAGTGCTGGTACCGATTAACAAAAAACAAAATAAACCTTGACAATAATTTTATATTTAATTACAAGTATACACATATTTAACTAAACAATCGCCGAAAGTAGAATACGAGAATTATATGTTTCTTGTTAGAAACACAAAGCAGTATAATTCGAAGTTATATGATATGATAACGAGATTAAATATGATATCGGGGCGTAGTAAAAAAATTTCACTATACGTTGTGGAACAGTCCACAGTTTATTTTTCATTTAATCTTGGACCAACACTCAGGGGACGACCTCTACATACGCAGTGCATTGCGTGCGGAAGTGGAAAGGAGGGGATAGTATTGAGGGGAGAAATGAAGAAAGATGGGAAGATAGAGAATTTTTTATAGCTATTTCAAGCTTTTTACTTCGCCGCCTAATTTTTTGCTACAGGACCGAGGAAGGAGGGGGCGGTGTGCTCTGCTTTTAGTACACGATAGTGTCAGTCGCTGCCAATTGGGTTCAGTGACCAGTGCTATGCCTTCATCACTGAAATAGGCTTTTAACAACTAACACAACCATGCACTAATCCTGATCAGAAGAATTCAACACAATATTTCGTGACTGAGTGCGCGGAATTGAACTCAGGATTCCTCTTCTTCATAGTCTCGTGTTCTACTACTTCAGCCAACGGCGCCCCTAAGGAGGGAATTGAACTCATCAACTCCCTGAATGTTACGCAAATAGTCTGTAATTTATTTCTGACTCTCGACAATATGATTAGTTGAACTGAAGTTTCACTTACTCAACTTTAGGTT
This sequence comes from Linnaemya tessellans, assembly GCA_951800035.1. Lineage (NCBI taxonomy): Eukaryota > Metazoa > Arthropoda > Insecta > Diptera > Tachinidae > Linnaemya > Linnaemya tessellans. The sequence continues at coordinate 48,535,377 of OX637535.1, forward strand.
GTTAACAACGGGTGTTCCTTTTTAAAGGCGCATGTAATACGAGTATTTATGCTTTACCATTCACTTATTGTGGGCTTATACGAACAAATAATAAAATTGTATTTGCTAAATGTCTTTCTTAATTATTATTTTTTTTCAGTTAACTTAATTGCCGTGCCCGATTAATTAACGTGAGGCGAAATCTTGGCCTTTAATTTTTATTTCTTTTAATTTTTAGTCGGCTGCAGCCATTTTTTCACTTAACTTTTTTTATAACAAATATTTCGATTAAATACTTGCGTCTATTGTGAGTAGCGTACTTGATTTTTGGAAAGTTTGAAAGCATTTAAATTATTTTTAAAAATTTTTAGTCGCCTACGAGGCTTTTATTAAGTGACTTTTCACGATATTTACTGTTGTGGTTTCTATATTATTTTCTTTGTATTTCACTTGAGCTCTTTAACATTAATTAAACAGTGGCGCTATATTTTTTAAAGCACTTACTTGCACTTAATTAAACATTAAAAAAATATTGTGACAAAGGCAATACTTTTGCCTTCTGCAGTGCCGAAGCCTATACACCCTACACCTGCACAAATTATCTGAGAAGTAAAAAGTTCTCTTGGAAGGCCACTTGTAGTTCCAAATACAATTTGCAAATTTTATTATTCATGACCTTTTTTTGTAATTAGTGTAAAGCTAGGTACACACCTATCAAATATTTCACAAAATAAGCGTAACTACTATTTTTTTTTTACAAAAGTTTCTTTAATATTTCGTGAGAATATTCGACAAACGAAATGTTAAAACACACATGAACTGATTTTGTATTGCATCTTTTACCACATAGACACATGCAGATTTTAAAAATATTTTCTTAAAATTATAAAAAATGAAATCAGATAAATTATTGGTTACGCTTACTTCGTCACAAATTTGAGGGATGTGAATGTAATGCTAGGAACACAACTGGGACGAACGACGAATTTCGCTTAGTACGACGAATTCGTTGGTAAAAAATCGCTCTATAAATTCGTCGTATGAAACACAATAACGACGAATAAATTAAAATAATAAGCAAACAAAATTTTAATATTTGTTTTTTAAATCATTGTAACCTCCGATGCCAGCCAGATTGTTTACACACTCAATAATTACCCCGGCGTTGTCCACCGGGATAATTATTGAAATTCCTTTTTGTAATTATTTTCTGAAAAATTGTTTGTCTGTAAATAAATTATTATTTTCATTTAACAGCTGATGGGGTGACCATATGAAAAAGTGGGAAATAGAAAGAAAAACTATATTATAAAAAGTGTTCAAAATTAATAAAAAGTCGTCCGAATGATACATTTTTGTGAATTAGTGAATGCACTTTTAGTTTGTACTGAAAATTTTAGTGCTACATGCAACAATATAGTAGTGAACTATGTTTTTCCACAAAAAACTAGTTTTAGTATATGAAACCTGGTCACTTTATATTGATTTGTTCGTCGTTCGTTGACGAAACAATTAGAAATAAATGTATTTAAACTTTCGCTGAGTATGACGAACTTCGACCAACGCCACGATTGTGTGCATTTTCATATACACCAATGTGTTTTATTTTTGGTGACGAATATTCGCGACCAAAAATTCGTCGTTCGTCGCAGTTGTGTTCCTAGCATAAAGCGTGTTTTTTTGAGTGTCACAACACCAAAACAACGCGTTCTGTTGACATTTTTAATCAAAATAATTGTTCTATTCTTCAAACTCATCGTACGTTCATAATCGTCTTTTACAGCGACTGATTCGAAAAACAATAGATCGTTTTCGGACCTCATTTATTGTTACTGATAACGTGCATCCCGTGAGACGCCGAAAGCATTGAAGATTATCCTAATCAATCAATTCGTCGCCGTTCTCAGCAACTGTGGTTGGGTCCTTCTACTTTATGGAAAATTTTTTTGTTTTGGTTGTTGAAAGTTGGTGTTCCAGATTGCGCCTTCCAAGCGCCACATGGCAGAAATCATATTTTTCTTTCCCATAAAAAGCCCGTTTCATTGATATTAAAAATATATTTCCTTAATTAATTATGATTTAAACTTGTGTCATTCTAAAAAAAAAGCACAAAACACGTTCGCATTAACCCTCCGATTAGTGACAGTTCTGAACTTCACGGCCGTGTGAAAACGTCCCTACGGACCTTTTTTGTAAATCATGTTTTTTTCATATAAAATTTTTTTTTTTTATTTTTTTTTGTTTTTATTGTTTATAACTAAATTCTACATAGAAAAATAATTTTTTAAATTTTTTAATTTTTTGTTTTTATCATCATCCGTAATGTCTTTGAGTTTAGCTTTAGTAGTGGCCGAAGTAGGAGTAATTTCAGTTTGAAAAGGCAAAAATGGTCCTTCTCACTCATCGCAGGGTTAAATACAAGTTGCTTGTTATTTATTTTCTTGTGCGTACTTCAAGTTATTCATCTATATTTCAGTAATTCTCATTTATTTCTTGGAAATATTTATAACAATATTCCAAATTTAAACTTCTCAATAGATAAGCTGCTATAAATTCTAGCGGAATACAAGTAAGAAATCCAATTCTTCAGCCATATAACAATTATATTCCTAAGAAATTTTTGTTTAGCCCTTAACATGATTTATATTGCCAACCGTATGACCATAAATTAACGCTCATATTTATTTAATAAACAAACCACATCAGAAAAAAAATTAATAAATAAAAAATTACCGTTTATTTCTGATAAAGAAATGAAAATAATAAAACAAAAACCCCAAGCCACTTATTTACAATTATTCACTATCATTTCATAATGAATTTGAATAATTACTTAATAATAAATATAAAAAAAAATAAAATTTTCTTTTGCTTCCAAACACTTTGTTCTTCTATTTATTTATTTCTGTTTATAGCAAATTATTTATGTCCCGAAAATTATTAATTCATTTTTACAAATTAGACTCGAGGGAAGGCACACACACACACACACTCGTACTCGTATTTGCAATGAAACAAAAAAATTAAATGAATTATTTTACTAGACGTAAAGACTTAGAAGGTCTGTTTTCTTTCAAGTTGTTATCATATTTATTTAAATTGAATTATAATTGTTTAGTTAATTAAGAGTTTACCATACGCTTGGGAACAATTTATTTTCACTTCATTGTTTGCAGTTCCTTTACTCCAGGGATCTGGACTTATTAATATGTCCTTAAAATATAAACAAATGCAAGTACCATAAAACAGTATTAGAACTATATTTGAAATGTAAAGAGTAACAATTTCCCCGACTGGAAAGGCAGAAACTAGAATAGTTATTAAATCAAAATAATAAATGTCTTGAAAACTAGTGGGAAATTAATAATTAATAAGAAACATTTTCATGCGTAAATGTTAAGAGTTATTATAAAACATTTGCATAAAAAATTTTTAAAACTCACATTTTTCGTACGTTGTGCTAATTTTCCCCACTTTGGGATTTTTTAAATTCTATGAGTGCCAAATAAATTGTTCCCTTGTTTGTTATGCGTTTGAAGGCTTTATGGCCAAATCTTCCTTTCTCGTACTGTAACCCTTTTTATATCCTACAAAAAAGAATTTGGAGGGTATATTCACATTGTCATTCCGTGTGTCACGCAGCGAAATATCCCTCTAAGACCCTATAAAATATAAATATTCTTGATCAGTGATGAAATCTAAGACGATCTGAGCATGTCCGTCCGTCTGTGGAAATCACGATTCAGTCCAAACGAAAAGAGCTAGACTCTTGAAATTTGGTATAAATATATCTTGAAGAAAAGCACAGGTTAAGATCGGAGATGGGCTCAATCGGGCAACAGGAAAAAAAGTTCCCCTAAGAAGAACGAAACCAACCTCTAAAAAACACCCCACCCCCTTTAGTGGGCGTTATTATATGCAAAAATAGTGTAAAAATTTAACAAATTGTTTTACTTAAGCCCACATTCCTGGAAAATAACATTTTTAGGCTTTAATGTCGAAGCTGATACGTAATCTGGTACTACTCTGCCCTAACCCTCCTCCCCCTTTGCCCCCTAAATGACCCTACCAAAAAAATTTTTTTTTTTAAATTTTGTATATAATCATCCCAGGCATTTATCTTTAGAGTTTTATGACTGCCGATTTCTGCCCTATCCCCCCCCCCTCCCTCTTCCTTTGCCCCCTAAATGACCCTACCAAAAAAAAAAAATAATTAAAATTTTGTATATAATCATCCCAAGCATTTATCTTTAGAGTTTTATGACTGCCTGTTGCTGCCCTACCCCCTCCTCCCCCTTTGCCCGCTAAATGACCCTATTAAAAATAAATTAAAATTTTTTTTAATTTTGTGTATAATCATCCCAGGCATTTATCTTTAGAGTTTTATGACTGCCGATTTCTGCCCTATCCCCCCCCCCCCTCCCTCTTCCTTTGCCCCCTAAATGACCCTACCAAAAAAAAAAAAATAATTAAAATTTTGTATATAATCATCCCAAGCATTTATCTTTAGAGTTTTATGACTGCCTGTTGCTGCCCTACCCCCTCCTCCCCCTTTGCCCGCTAAATGACCCTATTAAAAATAAATTAAAATTTTTTTTAATTTTGTGTATAATCATCCCAAGCATTTATTTTTAGAATTTTATGACTGCTTATTTCTGCCCTACCCTCTCCTCCCCCTTTGCCCTCTAAATGACCCTATAAAAAAAAAGAAATTTTAATTTTGTGTATAATTATTCCAAGCATTTATTTTTAGAGTTTTATGACAAAGGAGAAATGTTTCCCCCACAGCCCTTGCCAGAGCGACCCCGCCAAAATACAATTTTAATACCCTCCAAAGGGAATTGGACCGCATAAAGTATACATATTCTTGATCAGTGATGAAGTCTAAGACGGTCTAGCAATGCCCATACGTTCGTCTGTGGAAAACATGATATTGTCTATTTTTGAACCCCGCCCCCTTTAGTGGGCGTTGACGTACGATATTATATAAATGAACTCTGTCCCACCAAGTTAAACATTTTAAATTTACTTACTAAGTATTTGGAGGGTATTTAATATTCGACCCGGTCGAATATAACGTTTTTACTTGTTTATATATAAATTAAAAGCCCTAAATTACGTTTAAAGTTTAACATTTGTTTTTCCATTGAGGTTAACAACCCCTTATTAAAAGATCTTATGCATAAACAGTATATTAACTAATAAACACATTAACACGGTATTAAAATACTTTTTTGCATACTTTTGGGGGCGAAAAATAATTGTTGTTTACAGAAACTTTGTCTGCTTCAAAAGGTTTTAAATAGACATCCAAAAGGTGTGTAGAGCTTTTAAAATAATTTTAAATTGTCTATTTACTTTCGGTTGTTTATTTTCTGTGGCTGATGGTTAACCGCGTGTGTGTATTAACAATTAAACAAAATATCATATGTAATCTCATTATTATTAAATTGGGTTTTATCATGTCTTTTTACTGGCAGTTTAAACTATGCATCAAATTTATATTTAAAATTAATTGCCACAAGATGAAATATTTTAATTGTGTCTGACTTGTAATAAAAACTATTTTGTGAAATATAAGAAATTATCAGCAAAAAATATAAAGACAGAGCAATAAATAAATAAAAAGTCAATTTAAAGTAGGAAGGAAATAAATTTAAAAGGATTTATTCATAAAAAATTGTTTGATTTTTCAGAACAGATTTCCATAAACAATTTGTTTTATAGGCCCGTTTTAAATTAAAAATATTTTTAATGAATAAGCCAGAAAATACATATGTGGCTAATAGCCATTTATTAAACTAATAATAATTTATCAATTTAAATTTAAACTGTTTTAAGTTCCCATTAGCACTGCTGTTTTATTACATTTATTTACTCACATATGGAAAACAAATTTAGTAGCATGACTACAGGTTTGATTTTATGAACACAACAATTACAGTTTTATTGTTGAGGATTAGACGGTATCACACTGGCTTAGGAAAACTAAATCCTACAAAATTGTTATAATGTGCAATAGAAATAAACTGTAAAGCGATTGTGGGGGAATAACTTTTATTGCTCGTGTGCAATTTTGCTTGTCAATAAGAATTTCCTGCCACATCTCACACCGTATTTTATTATCTCTCCCACTTGGACAATTTATTTATCACTTGAAATTCAATGTTCTTTTATAACATTTTTTTATTGGCAATTAATAGAATTGTAAGTGTCTAGATTAAAATCACCTAAACACACATAAAAGCCAAAAACATGCACATCCGCTGTTGTTGCATTAAGGTGGTCCAGTCACAGAAAATTTTGTAGCATAGGAAAATTTTTTTCTACACATTTTTTTGTTTGAGAAAGTTGCATTTTGATATTTTGGAAAGAAAAAAAAATGTGGCTAGAAACTATATAACCAATACATGCAACCAAAGAAAGGATTGTATTTAGAACCAGCTTAAGTTTTCAGAAATTGAATTTTCAAGAGTAGCAAGTCTTGAAGGTTCGCATATTTGGGAAGTACATTGCTTTCGATTCTTCCAAGATCTCCTCAAATGTAAGTTTTTGATGTGTAAACATCTACACGCTGGGAGGTAAACATATATTTCACAATACAATCACAAATTTACAGTAAGATCAAATCGGTGTGAGGTATATATGAGTGTATTAGTGTAATCATACGGACAACAAGAAGTACAGAGAAACTTAACAGCTGCATAGAAATACACTCAACACCATCTAGTGTGCAGTAGACTTGTGTCCAACTAGCTCATTCGCTCAGTTTTGACAAGAACCTCTGTTTTTTGTTAATTAAACCTATTTTATACTGCAGGATTAAAAATTAAGAACCCGATTTCAGGGTTGGACAATTGAAACTGTTTTTGGTACATAAAGTAACCATTTAAAAGAAAAAGTTTACTGTTTCTTTATAAAAACATATTCGATATTTTGGAAACAAACTCATTGCTAATATAAATCAGAGAACCCAAAAAGACAGCATCAGGGCTGGAAAATTTTAACTTGTTTTGTTTTTTGTATAGCAAAGTAACTGGTGAAAATGATTTTTTTTTGTTAATTAAACCTATTTTATACTTCAGGAAGAATTAAATTGGTATTAAAAATGAAAAAAACCGATTCCAGGGTTGGACAATTGAAACTTTTTTTGGGTGCATAAAGTAAACATTTAATAAAAAAAATTTACTGTTTCTTTATAAAAATATATTTAATGTTTTTGACAGTAATTTATTGCTAATAGAAATCAGAGAAGCCAAAAAGTTGGAATCAGAGCTGGAAAATTTAAACTTTTTTCTGACATATTAAGGTAACTAAGTAAAACAAATTTTTTTCTATTTTAAGCAAACATATTTCGTATTTTAGAAATATTTATAAATAAACTAGTATTGAAAATCAGAAAGATGATTCCAGAGTTTTAGTGAGTGTATTTACATACGCCAGACGTAGTAAGAAGTCAGGATTTTATTTCTTTGGAAAGCAAAAATTAGCCGGCGAAGTAAAATAAAAAAAACAAAAAAAAAAGGTTGAAATAGCTACAAAAAAAAACTTTCTATCTTCTCATCTTTCCTAATCTGTCCCCTCAATACTATCCCCTCGTTTTCAGTTCCGGCGCAATGCATTGCATATATAGGGGGTCAACAGCTGTCCAAGATAAAAAAAAACATAAATTTTATAAGTTTTCAAGTTTCTAAAACTCAATTGGCTTAACTCGCAAAATACTTAACTCTTAGAGCAACAGGTTAGTCAGAATCCCGTCTTAAACTTTAATACAATTCTGGTATGCACTTTCACTGTGCCGCGTAGGTGAAAATTAACATCATCCCTCTTCCCCGTTCCTTAATTCACATCAGCACTACTGCGTTATTGTTTTTCAATAAACAATATTTTTATTCATTATTAGATTTTTTTAAATTAATTACTTTGTTTTAATGTGAAATTAACCCATGGGGATGCGGCAAAATAAATACTGTATCCGGTGAACTACAACAAATCATATCTGTATATGTATTTATGTAGATGATAATTACATTAATGCATGACTGAGAAACCGAAAATCCCGAAATCGCCTCTGTTCTCAGTCATGAATATGGTGTGGAATTTTTTTTCTCTGCAATAGTGTATAATTGCGATTGACGACATCATTATTTAATAAAGAAAAGAGTAACAGCACCCTCCTTCATCGTCTCTGTAGCAAAAATTAACGGGTAAAATAAAAAGTTAAAATGGCTACAAAAAAAAAATAGATCTTCTCATCTGTCCTATCAATAACATCCCCTCCCATGTAGGAGTCATTCCTGAGTGCTGGTTCTACCACAAAAAAAAATAATTATAAAAAGTAGTACTTTTTGTTTGTGTGGTCAAGTATGTCTATATGCATGCATTTCATTGGTTCTTTCACCAAATCATCAGTAGACTTTAACTTAATTCCAAAATAACAAAACCTCTCAGCTTATACATAAACTCCCAAAAATGAATTGAGAATTACACAAGCAAAACCATAGGATTTGAAATTCAAGAAAACATGTTTGCCAACGGCAGACTAATTGCATGAAGGTGGAAAAACAAAATAGATTTATATCGAATAAAATTTGTTTGTTGTATTTTATTGAATTTCAAATCCTATGGTTTTGCTTGTGTAATTCTCAATTAATTTTTGGGAGTTTATGTATAAGCTGAGAGGTTTTGTTATTTTGGAATTAAGTTAAAGATGATCTGGTGTAAGAACCAATGAAATGCAGGCATATAGACATACTTGACCACATAACAAACAAAAAGCACCAATTTAATTGAGACAATATGTCGAATAAACGATTTTAAAAATTATAAAAAATACTTTCTTTGCTACTTCAATTTCCTCCTAATTTTTCGGATTCAATAGAATCGGCAAGCAAAATTTTACAATTGTTCTATTTTAGAGAAACTATATACGAGCAACTTTTTTTTTGGAACAACTTAAGCTTGCATCTTAAAAAAAAGGCACGAAAACTACTTAAAACGGCGCACTGTGGGGTGAAAGCCTTCACAAGTGGCGATTAATTCAAAAGATTAACTTTAACTTTCACAACCGTATTTGGTACCATATGAAAGTAGATAAAATTCTACATCACTAACTGCAAAAATAAAAGTTCTTGGTAGTTCACTTTATTTGCAGTGTGTGTTCAAAGTTCAATCATTTTTGTTATTTTTTGCGCGCATTGATTAAAAGAGAAAATTTTGTTATTTCAAGTGATTTTAGTTTTTGTTAAGACTTCTATAAGTAAAAGTTTTATAATGGAACCGTCAACATCAGGTATATGAGCATTTAAAAAATTATTGTTTGTTTAGAAATATTTAAAAAAAAAATTAAATGTCTTCAAAAATGTGGTATTTTTGATATATACATTGAGTTTCAACAACTTTGCGGATGAGTGCAGGAAAAAATGCTTTTATGCTCTTAAGATATAAGATTTTAGCTAATAAATCCCAGACTGCCTATTTGCGCATTTGTGCGATTTTTGAGTTATGAAGGTTTTTGTGAGAGAATTCCGGTTGCTAAAAATCAATGTGAAAAAAGAATCCAACAAAAAAACAAGTTATATTAAATTGAATTAATATTCATAGGCTAATTGTTCGAAATTTTGTTTTTTTTAAATCTCAGAAAGACATGATAAATATTCCAAGGCACAAAGGAAAGTCAACGTCAGTTTTATTCAACTTATACAGCAGAGCAGAACAGCTGTTTTCGAAAGGCGCAACACTTTCAGCATCACTGCTTATGTGTAAGTTGAATAAAACTGATGTTGACTTTCCTTTGTACCTTGGAAAATTTATCATGTCTTTCTGAGATTTAAAAACAAAATTTCGAACAATTGGACTATGAATATTAATTCAATTTAATATAGCAATATAAATATTCGTGAAAATACTTACTACAAAAAAACAAGTTGTTTTTATTATCTTTTTTTATTATTTTGTCTAAAGGCACAAAAGGAATGCTCTAATTTACAATTTAATTTACTAATTTATCGCCTTTCATTCCAGAGTTACAGCAAAAATAGTCAAATAAGACCATTTTCTCCAAAATACAAAAAATGCAATAATTCTTTTTTTTTAATTTTTTTTGAAATGCTTATTTTTTTATGTATTTATTAATACTCATCAATAAAAAATAACAACATTTTAAAACTACGAGTTCTATGAATTAATCGCCACTTTCTCTACCATTCACCCCACTGTGCGGCATTAGAATAGAGTGAAATGTCATATAAAAAAATTCTATAAAAGATCAAAAGGCAATGTGAAAGTCTGAAATGGGTCCTTATGAATAGGGAAATCGTAAAAACGAAGCCCACAAGAAACTTAGAGGCTTCGGTCTTAGATTGATCTATTGGAAATAGTTCTAAATAAATTGCTATTGAAAATCAGCAAAATCCAGAGCTGGAAAATTTATTTTTGCCATATAAAAGTAATTAAAGCAAATTTTTGTTTGTTAAGACTTAATTATACTTCACCAAAAATAAAATAATATCAAAAAACGATTACAGGGCTGGACAATTGAAATTTCTTTTGTTACATAAAAGTAATCAACTAAATGAAATTTTTTCTTTTTCTTTATTAATTAAACATATATGATGTTTTTGAAAGAAATCTATTGCTAATAGAAATCAGAAAAGCTCCAGAGCTGTAAAATTTAAACTTTTTTTTTTAATATTAAAGTAACTACTTTTTTCACTTCAGGTGCTTTTGCATCTTAACGCTCCCATAAAGATTAAAATTAATGCCGTGTATTCAGTTGCATGTAATTTTAAAAAATTTAATTATATACTTTTCTATTTTATTTATTAAACAAAAGCCAAAGCAACAAAAAAGTTGTTTAATTAATATTCATCACAAAATATGAAGTTACAAAAAAAAAAGAATGAATTGCTCACGTTCTAGTGGGAAAAACACAGTGAAGTGGTGCAACTCGAAATACGAGTATATAAAAGTTTTTAAATGTCTTTCATGTACGGGATAGTTATTCTGTGCATTTAAATTAATGACTCCATCCTAAGCCATCGGCAAATTAAGCTGGATTTATGCTCTCCATCCAGAGAAGCCATGGCGGTCATATGATATTTAGTAAATAAAAACACCATTTTGTAGGGATCACTTCGGGAGGGGGCGTGGGCGAGACATCCCACCTTTGCCATAAAATACTAAAAAGTCAATTTTTGTTATTATTAAGTGAGAAGAAAACTTTTTTTTTGATAATGTCATATAGGGGGCAAAGGTGGAGGGAGGATAGGGGGCAGAGGAAGATCAGAGAACATCTCAGCTTCGCCATAAAAGCTTTAAAATTTAATTTTTAAGGAATGTAGGCTTAAATTATACAATTTGTTAAAAATTTGCAATATTTTTTCATATAGTAGCCCAATTCACAATCTTGTGCAAATAGTCTTGCATCATTGCATTTGCAAAATAATTGTACTCTACACCAGGGAAAGGCAACCTATACTATTACATTTTGCGATTGTATTACTTATATACTCTCTGCGCTCTCGCCACGAATCGGTCTTGCCAATCAAACTTTCGTCACTTCTCCCCAAGTAAAACTTTAAAATCTCCAAAAGCTAACTTAATTTTATTATGGATATTTGCAATATATTAGAAAATTAATATCGGCATGGCATTGGAACAAAATGATGTTTGTGGCTCTGTGTAAAAAAGAAGGTTTTGTAGGACATTTGGCAAAGAGTAATGCAAATACACGTATGTATATGTTTTTCATTGCATTATTCACCAAGAGGCATGATATGCAAAAAGTTTGAATGTAATGAACACAATGAATTGTGGTTCGAATTGTTAACAAAACACGAGGTGGTCATAAGGGAATGTCATTCATAATTTTCCGCATCTCTTCGTACTTTTCGCCAAAGCATTTTAAAACATCATTGCTAAGCTCTTTGTAAAACTCGCCATCGTCAAGAGGACGGCAACGTTTAGCAAGAGACATACCAACAACAAAAGATGCCCTGCTTTTTAAACAAAATAAGAAAAAATAGAATCGGCAATAATTTTTTTTATAAAGATGTTTACACATCTCCCCTGTGGTCGGACTCACATTGTTTTTTTATCTGGCAACGCTGACTCTTAAAATATGCGATAAACACAACCTGTTTGAATGCTGAAACTAGACTGATTGAACTTGTTTACAGCTCTACAATGCGTGTACACAAGTACGTAACAGCAGAGTAACAGCCATACCTAAATACGGGCGGCAAGCGTTTTTTAGCTGTCAAAAGTTCTCATGTCCATACATTTTGTATGGAGCATACCGAAATAACGCGGCGGCAACGCTTTGCTATTGGATAATCCGATTTTGACAGAGCGTTTTCTAATGAAGTTAGATGCAAAATAAAACAATTGTAACCAGAGAAAAAAAGCAAAAATTTACAAAACTGAAATAAATAATAAAAGAAAAAATTTTTAAGAAAATATTTACAATATGATTATATACATACATACATATGTATGCACGTTTGTAATTTGTACAAAATTTCAATAACAAAATCACAAATGTCATCCGTCCAGCTGTTAAAATAATCAGGGTTGTTTAATTTGTTTGTTTGATAACCCTGTTTTTATTGTTTTTTTGACATAACGTTGCCGCTTTTGTTTAGGTATGGCATTTCAGTGTTAAAGCTCAGCGGAAAAAAGCGTTCCGCTTTCCGCCCGTATTTAGGGATGACTGTAAATGAAAAGGCGCCGCGCCCTGCATTTGCCTTTCCCTGCTCTACACCAACAAAATACATTGAAAATGTTCTCAAATACTCTCTCTATTTGCAACAGCAATAGGGCAAAATCATTTGCACAAGATTGTGAATAGCCCTAATATTTTACTTCAACGCCCACTAAAGGAGGCGGGGCCCAAAAATGGATTTTTTTTTCTGGTTTTCTGGCTGCAAGTTCAACGCTTTGGACCTTCTTTGATGTAAAAATATATCAGTTACTTAACAAAATTCCAAAAAAAAAAAACTTTAAAAATCATATTGTTGTTTGGAGGTTGGTTCAGTTCTTCTTAGGGGAACTTTTTTTCCTCTGGTCCGATTCAGCCCATTTACAAACTTGACCTGTGCTATCTATCCTTCAAGATGTATTTACATCAAATTTCAAGGATCTAGCATTGTTCGTTCGGACTGAACCGCGATTTCCACAGACGGACGGACGGACATGGCTAGATCGTCTTATTATGAGGTCCTAGAGCGATATTTCACTGCGTTACATACGGAATGACAAAGTGAATATACCTTCAAATTCTTTTTTGGAGGGTATAAAAATCATGGTCTTGCCAGTTTAATTTTATTAACGGATTTCTATATGTCGTTAGGGATGTAATACGAGTATATCCTCATTGTATGCTTGTGAATTTTTGAATTTCTGTTTAATAAATATTAAAAATTGGTACGGAAAGTACATTTTGTAAGAACGTTATATTCGACCGGGTCGAATCTTAAATACCCTCCAAATATTTAGTAAGTGAATTTAAAATGTTTAACTTGGTGGGACAGAGTTCCTTTATACAATATCGTACGTCAACGCCCACTAAAGGGAGCGGGGTTCAACAATAGACAATATCATGTTTTCTACAGACGAACGTATGGGCATTGCTAGACCGTCTTAGATTTCATCACTGATCAAGAATATCTATAGTTTATAGGGTCCAATTCTCTTTGGAGTGTATAAAAACTGTATTTTGGCGGGGTCGCTCTGGCAAGGGCTGTGGGGGAAACATTTCACCTTTGTCATAAAACTCTAAAAATAAATGCTTGGGATAATTATATACAAAATAAAATTTTTTGTTTTATTTTATAGGGTCATTTACGGGGAAAAGGGGGTAGGGCAGAAACAGACAGTCATAAAACTCTAAAAATAAATGCTTGGGATGATTACATACAAAATTAAAAAAAATTTTTGTTTTGGTAGGGTCATTTAGGGGGTGAAGGGGGAGGAGGGGGTAGGGCAGAAATCGGCAGTCATAAAACTCTAAAGATAAATGCTTGGGATGATTATATACAAAATTTAAAAAAAAAAATTTTTTTTTGGTAGGGTCATTTAGGGTGCGAAGGGGAAGGAGGGGGTAGGGCAGAGTAGTACCAGGTTTCGTCTCAGCTTCGTCATTAAAGCTTAAAAGTGTTATTTTTAAGGAATGTAGGCTTAAGTAAAACAATTTGTTAAATTTTTATGCTATTTTTGCCTATAACAACGCCCACTAAAGTGGGCGGGGTCAAAAAATATTTTTATTTTATTTAATGGCTCCAAGTTTAAGGCGTTGAACCTTCTTTGGCATGAAAATATATCATTTACTGAACAAAATAACCAAAAAACTTTAAAAATTATGTTGTTTTTTCTGGGTTGGTTTAGTTCTTCTTAGGGGAACTTTTTTCCCTCTTGCCCGATTTAGCCCATCTTCGAACTTAACCTGCTCTAAGCTTCAAAATATATTTATGCCAAATTTCAAGAGTCTAGCTCTTTTCGTTTGGACTGAGTCGTGATTTCTACAGACGGACGGACGGACGGACATGCTCAGTTCGTCTTAGATTTCATCACTGATCAAGAATATATATACTTTATGGGGTCTGAGATAGATATTTCGATGCGTTACAAACGGAATGACAAAGTGAATATACCCTCCAAATTCTTTTTTGGAGGGTATAAAAATCAAAGTAACCATTTTCCATACCTGATGGCACCTTACCGTTTTAGCGAAGAGTATCTATTTGATGAGATCCCACAAGAAGCAACAGAAACAAACACCTGCAAATTGAAATGGAAGTTGTTTAAAAAAAGAAATATCTTATTTACTGCACACTTAATAGACATGGAAATAGAAATAATAATAAGCGATTAACACGCACTCTACGTACTCATGAGTGACTGATCACAGTCCCTTCAATTGCTAGATTCAAAATGAAACAAAAACTGAAATAAAGAATCGACATCCTCAAAATAAATATATATTTTTTGTTAATTCATTCAATATTATTTAAAAGCACTTATCTGTTAACATTTTTATGCAAACTAATGAATGGCAGAAAAAAAATTGTTAAATACTCGCATTTGCACACATACACACAATTTATTAACTACAGAATGTAGAATTTTTAAAACAAAAAAGAAATCAAAATAAAACAATTGGAAAATAATTGTTAATATTATTTATTTTCGTATAAAACAAATACAAATCATGGGAATAAAGAAATAAACTTAAAAGACAAAGTATTTTTTTTCTGAATTTAGGCAAAAATTCTTGAACAAAATCTGCTTTATTTATTTGGCGTTGAATTCTAATTTTGTTTAAATTGTTTGTTTATTTATTTTAGGGGTTTTGTGTGATTTTCCAGCATTAAAACTATTTCAACTCAAGCAAATGTTTTTGTAATATCTCATTCTTTTATATTGTTTATTATTATTGTTTGTATTTTTTAATTTCTTGCTTAATGATGTGCATTTTAAATGAATGTGTGAATTATTTCAATTGGCTTAAGGAAGATAAACAGCTCTATTATTTTTAAATTTTTTCGTAAAGTTTTAAAATAAATGAAAAATAAAAAATATGGTGGTTTTGAAAAAAAAATAGTTTGTGATTCACCTCAATTCTAAATTAATTTTTTAATGAAAACATGTAAAAATATTTAATTAATTATTTTATTCAAATTTACTTTTGCAATAATCACATTTTAACTGCAAGTAAGAAACATGACAAGAGGCACAGAAATTTTTTTGCAAAAAGCGTTGCCACATTTTTTTTTTTTGAATATGTAGAATTTGAAACTGATTTTCTAGTAAAAAATGCATATGAAAAATCACAATAGAGACGTTTTTAAAGTTATGAATTTGGATGCTTTTCCCACTGTAAAGCGAAAATCGCTTAATGGCTATAAATTTGCTAAGATAGTTTTATGGAATAAAAACAACAACAAAATGAATACTTTCGATTACTCGCTCTGATGATTTTCATTCCCCCGATCGTCTAATATTATTCCGTGAATTTTATAGATTTTGTCGTACGGCACCACAACGGAACTCATTAAACAACTTAACAATGTAAAAACGTTATATTCGACCTGGTCGAATCTTAAATACCCTCCAAATATTTAGTAAGTGAATTTAAAATGTTTAACTGGGTGGCACAGAGTTCCTTTATATAATATCGTACGTCAACGACCACTAAAAGGGGCGGGGTTAAAAAATAGACAATATCATGTTTTCCACAGACGAACGTATGGGCATTGCTAGACCGTCTTAGACTTCATCACTGATCAAGAATATATATATATATATATATATATATATATATATGTATATATATATATATATATATATATATATATATATACTTTATGCGGTTCAATTCCCTTTGGAGGGTATTAAAACTGTATTTTGGCGGGGTCGCTCTGACAAGCGCTGTGGGGGAGTCATTTCACCTTTGTCATAAAACTCTAAAAATCAATGCTTGGGATAATTATATATAAAATAAAATTTTTAATTTTTTTTGATAGGGTCATTTACGGGGCAAAGGGGTGAAGGGGAGGAGCGGGTAGGGCAGAAACAGGCAATCATAAAACTCTAAATATAAATGCTTGGGATAATTATATACAAAATTAATTCCTTTTTTTTTTTTTTGTTAGGGTCATTTAGGGGGCAAAGGGAGGGAGGGTGTTGGGTAGAAACAGGCAGTCATAAAACTCTAAAAATAACTGCTTGGGATAATTGTATACAAATTTAAAATTTTTTATTTTTTTTTTTTTGGTAGGCTAATTTAGGGGTTGAAGGGGGAGGAGGGGGTAGGGCAGAGTAGTACCAGTTTTCGTCTCAGCTTCGTCATTAAAGCTTTAAAATGTTATTTTTAAGGAATGTAGGCTTAAGTAAAACAATTTGTTAAATTTTTATGCTACTTTTGCATATACTAATACCGCCCACTAAAGTTCGGAGATGAGCTAAATCGGGCAAGAGGGATAAAAGTTTCCCTAAGAAGAACTAAACCAACCTCAAAAAAAAACAACATAATTCTTAAAGTTTTTTTTTGTAATTTTGTTAAGCAAATGATATATTTTTATATTAAAAAAGGTCCAACGCGTTAAACTTGGAGCCATAAAATTAAAAAAAGTATTTTTGGAACTCGCCCCTTTTAGTGGGCGTTATGATATGCAAAAATAGTGTAAACATTTAACAAATTGTTTTACTTAAGCCTAGATTCCTTAAAAATAAAATTTTTAAGCTTTTATGACGAAGCTGAGACGTAACCCGGTACTACTCTGCCCTAACCCCTCCTCCCCCTTGTGCCCCTAAATGAACTTATCAAAAAAAATTTTTTTTTTTAAATTTCGTATATAATTATCCCAAACATTTATTTTTAGCGTTTTATGACAAAGGTGAAATGTCTTCCCCACAGCCCTTGCCAGAGCAACCCCGCCAAAATACCGTTTTTATACCTTCCAAAGGGAATTGGACCGCATAAAGTATATATATTCTTGATCAGTGATGATGTCTAAGACGGTCTACAAATGCCCATACGCTCGTCTGTGGAAAACATGATATTGTATATTTTTAAACCCCGCCCCTTTAAGAGGGCGTTGACGTACGATATTACATAAAGGAACTCTGTGCCACCCAGTTAAACATTTTTAATTCACTTACTAAATATTTGGAGGGTATTTAAGATTCGACCCGGTCGAATATAACCTTTTTACTTGTTTTTTGTTAAATTATAATGACTTTCAAACACAAACGAAAAGCTTTTAATTGACGGCAGCCGTATTGTATTTAAAGTTATTGGCAAACGGCCCTCGTATAATGGACAAAGTCTAAGCAAGTATTTTATAAATTAAATATCTTTATTATATGTTCATTGATAAAGTTTATAAATGTTTTTAGTGCTGAATCGTTCTACTAATACTTATCCATCTGGTATTGCTTCTTAAAATTCTATAAATAAAAAAGATTTTTCGTTTCTTTCCTGTTAATGAAACTAAAGGTTTAAAATAAATGAATGGAAAAGACATATTTTTTATTTATGAAATCTTGAAATCAACACAAAACCAGATGCATAAATATATTTAATTAAATTTTTGTAGAAAGCTTTAGCTTTTAATCAAAAAAAAAAATTTAATTATCCATCATTACTATTTATCTCTAATGTTTAGTTTAACAAAATTATATTAGTGCCCTTCACCATACTCTTGGAATTTAAAGTTGACACAAATTTTGTGAACACCTCTAGTCACAATCGCAATTGTTCAATAGACAATTATATTAACATTCCCCCCTTATTCTGTAACACTTTACCAACGTTACGTCAACACAATAGCAAGTCCTTCAACTGTCATATTAAACAAATCAATTAAATGAAAATTGCATCAGTTTTCTATAAAATTTTCTTGTAAATGGAACGTGTCATTGAATAAAATAGTTATTCAGGGCCTTAAACCGTAAAAAATTAATTTCATATTTCTATATTATCCAATTGATCTTGTTCTTAAACTATTGAAATTTGAAACCAAAAGTGGAAAATTGAACAATTTGTCATTATTTTTAAACAATTTTAAGTTCAAGTATTTTCGTATGAACGAGTAGCATAAATGTTAAACCCAGCTGCCTATAAAATGGCCAATTGCTTCTAATTCTTTGAAATACACGAATTAATAGAAATGATATGCTAAAGGAAAACAGATATCTTTTGTCTCGAGTTACAAAACAAATTATAATTTATTTAGGAATATCTGCAATTTTTAATTTCAATATATAATTTCAATATATCCACCATCCCTTGTTTATTTTCTATGGAAAACAATCTATACTATACGTCAGCAATAAAATATTAATTAGCATTCCAGTAAATTATGTTAATAAGTTGGGGATATAAAAATAAACGGTCATAATGATGATAATGATAATTAACATTAGTATGCAAATATGTTTTATTACAAGTTTGCAACAAATTTGAAACGCTTGTGATACAGACACCCAATGCCAGCAATTAAGAAATAGAAATGACGTGTGCGGAAAATAATATCAACTTTTTACGTCAAATACATAAAATACTGGGAACATTATCCCACCGAATGCTACTACAAATTGGTTTGTCATTAGACAAGTTTTAAGAAAACCATCGAAATAGTAAGCACAACAAGTAATTTAAGTTATAAACTCTTCTAAAAGTTCTCTAATTGGAGTTTTTCAAATAAACTATTTTTATACAAAAAGGATTACAGGAGAAGCTTTATTTTGCTTCTTATATTACGAAAGAAAATATAGAAATTACTGTGTTCACAGTCAAGTTCGCCCATTTGCCCATTGCTGGGTGCAACAAAGAACTAAACCGTACACGTACAGCGGTACCGATTGATATTTTTCTGCAGAACATATTCGACAAAAAAAAATTCGTCTCTCTTTTTTCAACTCTTCATTAAACAACTAAATTTGGAAAACTAACAATATATTTAAATATATTTCACCTTAATTGAATCAGTCGATTAATATATTATATTTTTTATTAAACTAATTGCTAATTGAATAAAAATATTTTTTGAAAAAAAAATTATTCGAATAAAAATTTTCGAATAAAGTTATTCGAATAAAATTATCGAAGTTTTAGTCAGTACAAATATCTAATATTCTACTAATAATTGTTAAAAAAACATTTTTTTAAAAAAAAATTTTGTATAAAACTATTCGGATAAAATTATTCGAATACAAATATTGTAGCTTTAATCAGTCGTACCAGCAGTTGGTGTTTAACTAATAGTTGATTGAATAAAACTATTTTTGAAAAAAAAAATTATTCGAATAAAATTATTGTGATTTTAATCAGTCGTACGTTCAACTAATAATTGATCGACAAAACTATTTTGCGAGCAAATTGTTCGTATAAAGCTCTTAGAAAAAATTTATTCGAATAAAATTAATCGGATAAAATTATTCGAATAAATATGTTCGAATAAAATTATGGAAGTTTAAATCAGTCGATGGGATCATCGACTAAAATTATTGTAGTTTTATCAGTTGTACGAATATCTGATGTTTAACTAATAATTTATTGCTATTGTATTCTGATATTTTTAAGCTTAAGGTCTCTTTATTTTAGTTTAATTTTTAATTTCAATATTTCGTCACTTCTTCAGGAAATTAATTATTTTATTAATTAATAATTAATTTCCTGAAGAAGTCACACAAAGGAGTGACGAAATATTGAAATTAAAAATTAAACTAAAATAAAGAGACCTTAAGCTTAAAAATATCAGAATACAATAATAATTAAAAAGAGGTCAAGAAACCAGAAGAATTTAATAATTTATTGCATAAAACTATTTTTCAAAAAAAAAAATTATTCGCATAAAATTATTCGAATAAAATTTTTATAGTTTTAATTAGTCGTACGTTCAACTACTAATTCGTCAAATAAAACTATTTTTCCAAAAAATTGTTCGTATAAAACTATTCGGATAAAATTATTGTAATAAAATTATTGTAGTTTTAATTGTATCACATATTCGACTAATAATTGATTGATAACAGTTTTTGTCGCAGAAATTGGGCGGTTAAAATTATTCGAATATAATTGTTCGAATATAATTATTCGATTAAAATATTCGCTTAAAAAAATCGACTAAAAACTATTCGATTAAAGCCGATTACAATATGAAATTATTTTCATAAAAATGTTACACATTATCTAATCATCTGTTATGATATGAGTATAATCCAAGTAAGTCCAGTCAATAGTGACATAAAATTTGGTTTTACTAAGAGAAAAGATTCTCCGCCCTTTTTCCCAGACGAGTGTGTCTTCTATGGTTAGAATATTGCGGGCTACTTAATTTGTTACAATTTCTTTCCATTAGCCAATTCATTTAAACTGCTTTATGTAACATTTGGTTCAGTTTTGCTTGTGTAGTAAATTTTTATGTTAAACGACAATTGAAGGAAATATTGAGATATTTTTCATTTATTTCACGAGGCGAGCATGATTCTTTCGTAAAGTAAATGCAACATTTTTACTCACCACATTCTACCCTTTATAATTTTAAATTAAACGATTTCCGTCTTATAGAAAATTGTTTATACCAATTTCTTGCAATAACAACTAATCGAATAAGATGTTACGACCGAAAAACTAATAAAATAATAATAGAATTATAATTTATTTTTGATATACGAGTAGTCTTAGTTAATTTACCAAACAAACAAATAAACTGTTTGATAATAGTATTTAATATAATATTCTAATTTCTTTCATCTTTTTTATTTCATTTACACTAAATTTAGCTGTATAAATTTAAAAATAAAATTTTGTTTGGAATTCCCAATTAAGAAACGAAATACTAACAAACCGGAACTACACACACACAAGTACTGTGATGATGAATATTTGCAACAAAAAGTGTAATCTTTCAAAGCGAAATAGCAAATTGTTGCAGCCTCTCATGTTGCTTTTGTTGTGGTTTGTTAAAGGCAGGCTTAGCTTAAACAAATAAAACTTTTTTTTAAATTGTTTCTATCAACATATTAATCAATTGCGTGGTGTAGTTATTTACTTACAATTAACAAGGTTAGCATTGTAAACACTGTTGGGGTACTCCAAAAATAATTTATTAAAAAAGTTAATAGCTAAACGATTTTTTTATGGCGATAATAAATATATTTAACCCTCTGAAGTGAATTGAGAATTATTTAAGAAAAATCTCGAATTCTACTATGCTATTTCTTAGGTAATTCTCATATGGTTTCTGGAGGTTTGTGGATAACCTAAAAAAAATTTTGCTATTTTTTGGAAATATGTTTGTAGGTTGATATCTACAGATGATTTGCTGTAAGAGCCAAGGCAATGCAGGGTATAGACGTACTTAACCCACAATAAATAAAATATTTGTTTAATAAAATAACTGAGACAATATTATAATGAAATTACATTACAAAAAAATTTTTTTTAATTATCTTAACTTTGTCTTTAATTGTTAAGAGTTTTTGTTTCTTTACCCTGCTGATAAAGACGCTGATGTAATAATAAGCACTAACAATCAGCACTTCTCACAATTCTAAATTGATTTGATAAAACAAGTGTTTGCTTCGAACTCATGGCATACAAATGGGAAAGTTAGCCTTAATGCATAAAAAAATTATATATGTATATATATATATATATATATATATATATATATACTATTTCTCCCCTGTATAATAATAGTTCCGCTTAATCCAATGTCGAATCTTAAACACCCTCTAAATATTTACCCCCATATTCATAAAAATCACTCAAATTGAGGTATTTTCCTCCAATTTGGAAGAAATCGTTCATCATTCCGTTGTTCAAATCTGGATCTAAAGCTGATATATCGAATTATAGAGGTATAGCTAAATTGATATACCAAAGTTGTTTGAGCAACTCTTATGCGATACATTGTCTTATCAAGCAACATCTATCCTTTCTTCTGCGCAGCATGGTTTCTGTAAAGGTCGATCAACTATTACGAATCTCTTAGAATAAACAACCTTACTGCCATCCCATGTCCATACATTTTGTATGGAGCATACCGAAATAACGCGGCGGCAACGCTTTGCTATTGGAAAATCCGATTTTGACAGAGCGTTTTCTAATGAAGTTGGTTGCAAAAGAAGAGAATTGTAACCAGAGAAAAAGAGCAAAAATTTACAAAAGTGAAATAAATAATAAAAGAAAAAATTTGTGCACTTCGTATTAGAAAATGGTGGTAAGAAAATATTTACAATATTATTATATACATACATATGTATGCACGTTTGTAATTTGTACAAAATTTCAATAACAAAATCACAAATGTCGTCCGTCCAGCTGTTAAAATAATCAGGGTTGTTTAATTTGTTTGTTTGATAACCCTGTTTTTATTGTTTTTTGACATAACGTTGCCGCTTTTGTTTCGGTATGGCATTTCAGCGTTAAAGCTCAGCGGAAAAAAACGTTCCGCTTTCCGCCCGTATTTAGGTATGGCTGTTAGTTAAGGATGGATTTGTCACTGGCAAACAAACAGATGTCATCTATTTTGATTTTGGTAAGGCCTTTGATAAGGTGAATCACATCTTACTCATTCATAAGCTTGATCGAATTGGATTTGGAACGTCTCTAATAAAATGGATCGAATCTTATTTGAAGAACAGAATGCAGTGCGTCAAGTTCCGCAATATGCTTTCAACTGATATACATGTTAGATCAGGTGTGCCTCAGGGTAGTCATCTCGACCCACTTTTATTTACGTTATTTATTAATGATCTTCCCTCCGTTGTTGAAAACTCAAATATACTCATGTATGCAGATGACGTAAAGTTATTCTTATCGTTCGATTCTATTGACCAACAGTTGCGTCTCCAAGCTGACATTATACACTTAACCGCTTGGTGCGCTATTAATAATTTAATGGACCTAAATGTGAAAAAGTGCAAATATATGATTTTCTCAAGATCAACACCAATGGACTCTATAAAATGAATAATGCTGTTCTTGACCTAGTGGATTCATTTAATGACTTGGGAGTTATTTTAGATAAAAAATTGGACTTCAGGTGCCATATAACTTCGACGATTAACAAAGCTACTGGTGTTCTGGGTTTTATTAAACGCTGGGCTAAGGAGTTCTCTGACCCTTACACAACCAAGATGTTATTTACTATGTACTTTAGTTCGCCCAATACTTGAATACGGATCTGTTGTATGGGACCCACAATATCTTTCACATGCAAATAAAATAGAATCAGTACAAGTGCAATTCTTATTCGGCCCTATTATGAATGGCGACGTCGACGTCACATCAACGCGACAGTAAAAATTTATCCTTGTGTACAAGTTGTCGATAACAGTTAATTACCTTTGACAAATTTTTTAGCATTCTCTTGGGCATATAATATCGATAGAACATGTCAATAGTAGTCACTTGCTGTCGACAAAGAGTGGACAAGCGACAATTTTTTACTGTCGTCTTGGTACGGCATCGATGTCGTCATTCATAATAGGGGCTATTTTGTCTTCGTGGTCTTACTTGGAACTCTAATATAAGATTACCATCTTACGAGAGACGCCTAGGACTTATTAAGCTTCCAACCTTAAGGAGCCGTCGGCAAATGCTAAATGTTACCTTTATATCCCAATTTCTCCTGAGCAATATAAACTTGGATATACCCAATCATCCAACAAGGTATTATAGCTTCTTGAGAATTGAGTTTTACACTACAAACAATAGTAACTTCGATCCCTTTCGGAGAATTCGCAATGATTTTAATAGACTTTACCCTTGTATCGATTTCAACAAAAGTATTGATGTCGTAAAAAATGGTATAATTTTATATCTTAACTCTTTACAAAATTGATTATAAATAAATGTTTAATTTGTTAAATCGACATTTGTTAAAGCCATACTTTTTGTTTTTGTTGTAATTTGTCTTGTTACTATTGTAAAACAAAGCTTTATCGATTCCATTTATATATGTATGTATGTACTTATCATTTCTGAAACATTGTTATATTTTAATTGTATCAGTCTGTAAGGATTAATCCATAATCTAAATAAATAAAAAAAACAAATAAATAAATAAAACGTATTTGAAATCTCTTTTAAGAAAATTTTGTATGAAAAAATTTGATTAAAATACATTTCAAACTCATTTTAAATTTCATGAATACCGGGATTAGAATACAAACACTCTATTTTGTCGGCGTCACTCCGGGACGAGGAGTGGGGACGAACTCTCATCTTTGCCATAAAACACTAAAAAATCGATTTTTTGGGGTTATTAAGTGTGAACAATTATTTTTATAGGGTCATTTAAGGGGGAAAATGGGGGTAGACATATCAGTTTCATCATAAAAGCTTTAGAAATTTAATTTTTAAGGAATCTGGGCTTAAGGAATATAATTTTGTAAATATTTCCATTTCCATGTAATATGTAACTTCAACGCTCACTAAAAGGGGCGGCTCCCGAAATGGATTTTTATGATTTTCTGCAAGTTCTACGCTTTGCATTTTCTTTAACATTAAAATATATAATTTGCCTAACAAAATTACACAAACAAAAAAAACTTTGAAAATTATGTTGTTTGGGGGAACTTCTTAGGGGAACTTTTTCCCGCTGGCCTGATTTAGCCCATTAAAGAATTTCACGTGTGCTATTCTTCAAAATGTATTTATACCGAATTTCAAGGGTTTGACTCTTTTCGTTTGCGCTGTATCGTGATTTCCACAGACGGACTGACTGATCAGGAATAGATGATATACGAGTACTTTGTGGGGTCTCGCTGTTCCTTTCTAATAAATGTGCAACATTTGCAAAAACCAACGTACACTTTCTTAAGATGTTGCTTACAAAACCGTTGACTATTTATCGTAATTAGCACTAAATAACAGTTGGGATTAGATGTCATTCCTTTTTGTATCGCTGTTAATTGATCGAAATTTGTATTTAAATTGTATTGGAATTTCGATCGATACCGAATGCGGCAATTTGGCGTCTGTTTTATTACACAAATAAGATTTTTATTGTTATATTTATGTAAACATAAGAGGATCTTTCTTTTTTTTGTGTAGACTGCTAAAAACTATAAAAAATTTTAATGGAGCATAATATTGTTAATTAATACAAAAATTATTTTGTATTAAGCAAAGAATATCGATAGGAAAGCATCAAAGTGATCAAATATTTTAATGTCATAATTGTGCTTAAACTTTTCTGCCTGTGTATAGTTTTTAGTATTTTGAGCTGCCTACAATTGATGTAGTTTAATTTTTTTTTTTGTAATATTTATTCATTTTGGGAATTTTGCTTTCAACCAAATATTTAGCAGACACATGTCTTGCCTGCATGTCTGTCTCTTTGTTTCCGAGTGTTGGGTGTTTAAAATTAATATTCATGATGGTATGACAATTTTGTTTTTAATATCTTTAGATTGTTTTTAAGTTTTTTTAAATTCATTAAATGGAATCGTTTCAATGCTAAACTTAAAAAGGCAAATAAAAAATATCTTAAAAAAATAATTTACAAAAATTTTATAAAAAACTCATGCATAATATTTTCTTTCTTTGTTCGCTGCTCATGATTCCTTTACATGCGTGAAGATGATGTTGACAACCTGTTTTAGCATTAAAACATTCATCCAACTACATCTGACCATTAAGTTAAAAAAAATTTCTCCTTTGGCTGTTTTATAAAAAAATATATATATATTCAAGTTAAAAGTGATGCAATCGTCTTGACTAATTTTGCGAAATTGTCAGGCTTTAACTGGGGACTGTTGGTTTTATAAAACGAGTGAATAAATAAGCAAAAAATTTAAATATGCTAAAGACAGTAATAAAAGTTTAAAATAAGTCCACATATTTGTTGTGTTCCTCATGCATGTATTCGCCAAGGGTGATGTAAATGAACTTAACACAAGGCCTGCGTAGCGTCATATGAAACAGGATTTTTTCATAAACAGAATATACAGTATTTTATAGTTGCCCCGGTATTTTTAAATTATTCCCAATTAAAGATTTTCGCATAAAACATCTGATTCGATTTATTCAATCAATTAAGGTTTTTATTCCTATATTGGAAAAAATATTATTTCTATTATAGTGACCGCCAAAAGTCAACAGAGAAAATTGTTTAATCACCAAAAATTTTATACGAAAAACTTTTTGAAATTTTTTTTATTAAACAAGTAAATCTTTCTCAACAACAATTTTTTCTCTTTAAGTTTGTATTTATTTTTATAAAAAAATAACAAATTATGTAGTAGCAGTTTTAAGATTCGGGTGGCACTGGTTCTATCGATCGTTTTAGACAAGAACTTATGATCGAGCCAATACCATTTAAAAGGGTTTGATCCTAACTTTTTCATGTGTAAGCTAAATTTGGAAAAAGTAACTTATATCCCTTGTGCTTTAAATCCCTCATGTGATATTTAGATCATCGTAAGTTAATTTCCGACATCGTTGAAGGGGCAGTTAGACTCCAAGACATTTGTAATATGTACTGTTTGATCCTTATCAATATAATAAATATAAATATAAAGCTGGTATGAGCGCATAAGCTTCCGCTTTTTATAATGAGTTGCATTTTTTATAATGGCTTGCACTTTTCATACTGACTTGCACTTTATATGATGACTTGCATTTGCTATGATGATTTGCAGTTTTTATGATGATTTGCACTTTTTATGATGACTTGCACTTTTCAAAATGGCTTGCACTTTTTGTGATGACTTGCATTTTTTATGATGACTTGCACTTTTTATGATGACTTGCACTTTTCATAATGCACTTTTTGTGATGACTTGCACTTTATATGATGACTTGCGTTTGTTATGATGACTTGCACTTTTTATGATGACTTGCACTTTTTCTGATGACTTGGAATTTTTCTGATGACTAGCAGTTTTTATGATGACTTCCACTTTTCATAATGACTTGCACTTTTTGTGATGACTTGCATTTTTTATGATGACTTGCACTTTTCATCATGACTTGCACTTTTTACGATGACTTGCACTTTTTGTGATGAGTTGCTTTCGTTATGATGACTTGCACCTTTCATCATGACTTGCACTTTTTATGATGAGTTGCACTTTTCATAATGACTTGCACTTTTTATGATGACTTGCACTTTTTATGATGACTTCCACTTTTCATAATGACTTGCACTTTTTGTGATGACTTGCATTTTTTATGATGACTTGCACTTTACATCATGACTTGCACTTTTTATGATGACTTGCACTTTTTGTGATGAGTTGCTTTTGTTATGATGACTTGCACTTTTCATCATGACTTGCACTTTTTATGATGACTTGCACTTTTTGTGATGACTTGCACATTTTATGACGACTTGCATTTTTTATAATGACTTGCACTTTTTATAATGACTTGCACATATTATGATGACTTGCATTTTTCATAATGGCTTGCACTTTTTATAATGACTTGCACTTTTTATGATGACTTGCATTTTCCATGATGACTTGTACTTTTTATGATGACTTGCAATTTTTATGATGACTTGCACTTTTTATGATGACTTGCATTTTTTATGATGACTTGCACTTTTTATGATGACTTGCACTTTTTATATTGACTTGCACTTTTCATAATGACGTGCACCTTATTTTCCTTAGATACTAATACATATTATAAATATGAAAGTAACTCTGTGTTTCTCTTTGTCTGTTACCTTTTCATGCTCAAACCGCTGAACCCATTTAGATGAAATTTGTTATAAAGATAGTTTAAGATCCAAGGAATAACATAGGTTGGGTTTTGTTTTTGGAAATGACCGTTTTGAGTGGTCAAGGATGGTCGAAAATTTTTATAGACATATGAAATTATTCAACTTTTAACTAAAATCTAGTAAAAATACAACCCCTGATTGACATAACATAGACATTAGCTGAAATTTCACATGTTCTTCGCGGACAAAGTCCCTAGTAAATAATAAATAATCAAACTAAATAGGTTTTTATGATGTTAAATAAAATAAACTCCAGAGTTCAACACTTTTACGCTATCAATTCGGTATTCTATTTATTTTTACCTAAAACTTTTTATCGATAATAACAATGCATTATTCAAAAACGAAGTAATATTTCACATAAATTCATTTGTATTTTGATAGGATTCCCATAAAGCGAAATTGTTTATAATTATTAAAATAAAAAACAAATAGAAATAATAAAAATTCAATTGAATTAAATAATAATAACAAAAGCGCCAAATGGTTATTCAAGTGTAAACAATATATGTAATTACTTTGAATGATAAGTGAGCGTGAATAGTAACTAAGGTAATCGATTATTCGACTTGTTCTTTTAATTTTTAATAAAACGAAAAAAATATACATATAAATAAAGTACTTTAAATTCAAATGTATTTATACGCGGCCACTACAATTATAGCGCTTTCAGACGAAAAATAGAACGCTATATGATAATGTACAATATTCGGTTTATGTAAGAAAAAAACACTTGTGTACGGTACGGTAAATAATGTTTGGCATTTTTTCCAACACTGATTTCATAAACATTGCAAGCAACAATTTAAATTTTCTTCTCAATTTAATTCAATCATCTCATGTCCAATTGTGTAAAACGTTTAGCAAGTGCTTCCTAATAACTAATAAGTTTAATGTTAACAATTAAATTAAAGAAACATTGCAATAATTCTTCAATAAACATCGCACACTTGAACAGTGAACAATTATCGAATTATTGAATGAAAAAAGCTACTGATTTGCCGGCGGGCATCACCACCATCTTTACCACAACAGTCACATGTCACAGCCAAAAGTCTGCCAGTCATGCCTGAACGATTATTTGTATTTGTAATTGTACTTTTTTTGTAATCTTTCTCATTTCTATCGTTTTATTGATTGTAAATCATGGTTTACAAATGACGAAATGTGCTAAAAATAATCAATTAAAAAAAATCTTATATTACACCGCCACGAATTCTGGATACCCTACACCATTTACAGAAGCAACTAATACCTGAAAATTTTAGTGTGAACAAATTTATTTATAATTTAATTTCAAACATCTGTTAGTTGTAAAATTCCCAAAGGAATTTATCTCGTGATCACTAGTTTGCATAGAATTTGCTTAACACAAGTAAGAAAAATAAGTTTTAACATATGATGTTATACATCTAAGACGTCTCAAATAATGTATTAATAAAATTGCTTATTTGTTGTAGAAATAAATTGATTTATATTGAAAAAAAAAATATGTTTGTTGTTTTAGAAAAAGTTTCAAGGCATATTATTGTTTTCTTATGTAATTCTCAAAGGTTTTTTGAGAATTTGTGCAAAAGCTTGAAAGTGTTTTTAGTTTTTCATAATTATTGTGAAACTTATCAATAAAATACAATATCTGTATCGATTAAATTACGGCAAAGTGCATTTCTTATTTACAAGAATATTAAAGGCTGGCTCTTTCAAAATCAGTTAAACTGTTATGAAATTTTTATTTGACATATTGTTGTCACAATATTATTTTAAATGAAATTTATTTCATATCGAATATAATTTGTTTGTATGAGTTTCAAATGTGATGTGAATTTTGGTTTTCTAAATATAAAAAAAGCCCGTTGAAAAATTAACATCCTGTACGTAAGAAAAAAGGAGTTCGACTAATAGAATATAAATTCATACATAATAAAAAAAAATGTCAATAAGACTGTACAACAAAATCAAACATTTTCAAGATAATAGGAATTTTTTTTATTTGGTTTAACAAAAACATAATATTGCTATTTATTCACATCTAAATATACTTTTTAATATTAAAACAAGTAAAAACGTTATATTCGACCGGGTCGAATCTTAAAACCCTCCAAATATTTAGTAAGTGAATTTAAAATGTTTAACTTGGTGGAACAGAGTTCCTTTAAGACATCTCTGTACCCAATTTTGTATCTCTATTTTGACAGAGTAATTACGGGAAGTGCCATGGGGGAGACGCTTCACCTCTCCCCCAAGACCAGAGAACATCTCAACTTCTTCGTACGTAAATGCCCACTAAAGGGAGCGGGGTTCAACAATAGACAATATCATGTTTTCTACAGACGAACGTATGGGCATTGCTAGACCGTCTTAGATTTCATCACTGATCAAGAATATCTATACTTTATAGGGTCCAATTCTCTTTGGAGTGTATAAAAACTGTATTTTGGCGGGGTCGCTCTGGCAAGGGCTGTGGGGGAAACATTTCACCTTTGCCATAAAACTCTAAAAATAAATGCTTGAGATAATTACATACAAAATAAAATTTTATATATTTTTTTTATAGGGTCATTTACGGGGCAAAGGGGGGAAGGGGGTAGGACAGATATAGGCAGTCATAAAATTCTAAAAATAAATGCCTGGGATGATTATATACAAAATTAAAATTTCTTTTTCTTGATTGGGTCATTTAGGGGACAAAAGGAGAGGAGGGGGTAGGGCAGAAACAGGTAGTCATAAAACTCTAAAAATAAATGTTTGGGAGTATTATATACGAAATTTAAAAAAAAAGTTATTTATTTTTTATGGGGTCATTTAGCGGGCAAAGGGGGAGGAGGGGGTAGGGCAAAAACAGGCAGTCATAAAATTCTAAAAATTATTGCTTGGGATGATTATATACAAAATTAAAATTTATTTATTTTTTTTGATAGGGTCATTTAGGGGGTAAAGGGAGAGGAGGGGGTAGGGCAGAAACAGGTAGTCATAAAACTCTAAAAATAAATGCTTGGGAGTATTATATACAAAATTTAAAAAAAGTTTTATTTATTTTTTATAGGGTCACTTAACGGGCAAAGGGGGAGGAGGGGGTAGGGCAGAAACAGGCAGTCATAAAATTCTAAAAATAAATGCTTGGGATGATTATATACAAAATTTAAATTTTTGTTTGTTTTTTTTGATAGGGTCATTTAGCGGGCAACGGGGGAGGAGGGGGTAGGGCAGAAACCGGCAGTCATTAAGCTCTAAAAATAAATGCTTGGGATGATTATATACAAAATTAAAAATTTTTTTTTTTTTTTTTTGGTAGGGTCATTTAGAGGGTGAGGGGGGAGGAAGGGATAGGGCTGAGTAGTACCAGGTTACGTCTCAGCTTCGTCATTAAGGCTTAAACATGTTATTTTTAAAGAATGTAGGCTTAAGTAAAACAATTTGTTAATTTTTATGCTATTTTTGCATATAATAACGCCCACTAAAGTGGGTGGGGTCCAAAAATTATTTTTTTTATTTTATGGCTCCAAATTTAAGGCGTTGGACCGTATTTGACATAAAAATATGTCATTTGCTTAACATAATAACCAAAAAACTTTAAAAATTATGTTGTTTTTTCTGGGTTGGTTCAGTTCTTCTTAGGGGAACTTTTTTCCCTCTTGCCCGATTTAGCCCATCTTCGAACTTAACCTGCTCTAAGCTTTAAAATATATTTATGTCAAATTTTAAGGGTCTAGCTCTTTTCGTTTGGACTGAATCGTGATTTCCACAGACGGACGGACGGACATGCTCAGATCGTCTTAGATTTCATCACTGATCAAGAATATATATAATTTACGGGGTCTGAGATGGATATTTCGATGCGTTACAAACGGCATGACAAAGTGAATATACCCTCCAAATTCTTTTTTGGAGGGTATATAAATATCTATAAAGTCGTCTCTGAGTTTAAAAATTTCCTGAAGCTGGAGTACGGACAAGAACCTTCAAAATTCGCCAAAGTTCCGAAAAAATTACATGCCATGAGTCAAGGTGAAAATATTGACATCCTCAGCAACTTCTCTCACAGCGATTCGACTATTTTCTGAACATTTTTATCCATTGTTGATGTACTAGCGCGTCCAGGACGTGCATCGTTATTCTCATGTTCTTTGAAAAGCTTGCACCACTTCAAAACGGTTATTGACTCATAGAGTACACTCACCGAATGCAACTGCATGTTCTTATTGTACTCGAAAATACTTACAAGGAAAATATAATTACTTTCCAGGTATTTTCCTTTCAATATTTTTGTAGGAGAGTGTTGTACATAAATTGTAAGGATATCAAGATTTCCTAAAATCGAACGGCATAATAAAGCGAAATGATTAAAGGTTGAAGCGGTACTATTAACTCCCCCCTAAAACGAATACCAGACGTAAAATGCCAATATGTATGCGTATAATTTTATGTCTCCTATAACCTATAATCAGTGATCAGAACATTTTATTTTATTTACTCTGTACTGTGTAAGAGACATAAAAGTAACTGCAAAAGTCATTGTAATGTGTGAGTAATAAAATAAAAGTCTATGGTGACTTTTTTTCCATATAATATGATCATAACAAACAAAAAAAGCAATTACAAATTAATTTGCATCTATGAAACTTGTTACATTGACAATTCCTGATTATTTCACACACTGTATAAGTTTAAATAGCAACTTGTAACACCATGTTGACACTATGGGGTTTTTTCTGAAAAAAAAATTGTTCCATAGCAACTTCTAAGACCGTGTTCACACTATGTGGATTGTTTTCTTAGTAAAATTCTTTTCAATTATGTATGAATTTTTATTAGTCGAACTTTCTTATGTAAATTGTTAATTTTTTCAACGGGCTTAAGTTCGAATCTGCATGACTGCAAATAATTTTTTATTATTTTATTAATAAATGAATTCGTTCAAATCCTATTTATTATTTTTTATATTAAGATTGGAATATTAAGAATATTTTCAATAATCATCAAACCAGCAGAACGGATCAGTACTGATTTCGAGGCCGCTACGCCATCTCATCAGCGTTCTTTGTTCAGGTTTTCCACTTTTGCAAGTGGTGCTAGTTAGTAGGAATATCAACTATTTAACCAATGTTTTTTAACGAAAATTGAATATGAGAAGTTCCCACATTCATATTTTTAAGTTATTACCTTTTTGGTTAGTACAAAATTCCCCAACCCTGACGATTAATATTCCCAATATTCCATGTATCTCTTTTGCTTTTTCCAGAGCCATCGTCTGCTGATAGCTAAAGCTTCTTTGTTATTTATGTTCAAGTAATTGAATTTAGTTGTTAATATTCCAATCTTAATATAAAAAATAATAAATAGAATTTGAACAAATTCATTTATTAAAAAATAATAAAAAAAAATCATTTGCAGTCATGCAGATTCGAACTTAAGCCCGTTGAAAAAATTAACAAAATTCTTTTCAGCGTTTTGATTATTTGTTCACGCAAAGCTTAGGAGCCGAGTGTATAGTACATCTTTTTCCAAAAGGTTTTTGTCAATTCAAATTGATGCTTCTCAAAAATAGAAAAAAGGTTACAAAGTATAAATGCTCCTATACCAACAGTTTCGATCACTTGACCGATTATATGGTCATTGCTGATGGAAATTTCAATCACCTTACGAGGGCCAATATGAAAATACTGCTTTATTTACGTGTGATTTTATATCCTTCAGTAACTTATGTCAACGATGATGAATATATAAATCAGCAATGCCATATATATATACATATGTATGTTCGTATTTTAAATACGGTTGGGAATTCTGTTGTGTTGTTTTTATGAATTACCTACAGAAAATTGTTCAAAATCTAATTTTCCATTGCTTCATGTAGCACTGCTTTTTTAAATATTTGCCTATAAAATAAAATTTAATTTTAGTAATATTGAGCTTGGGGCTTATTTTTATAAAATTATAACTATAAAATTATTTATTTTATAATTTAATCAATATTTCGATATCCTCTGGATATCTTCTTCGGGATAACAATTTAAAATGATAATAATATTTTAACAATAACAAAAATTTTTCGAATTAACCTTCATAGGCTAATTGTACGAAATTTGTTTTTTTTAAATCTCAGAAAGACATGATAAATATTCCAATTCAATTTTAATATAGCAATATAAATGTTCGTGAAAATAGTTAAAATTTTTTAAAATTATTCAAAGTTAAATATTTATGTTGTTTTTTGTTTTTATATAAAAATGAAAATGAATGAAAAAATTTTTTCTATACGTATTAAAAAACATTTCAAAATTGAAACTTTTTTCTTTCCTGTCTACATAATGAAAATTGAAATATGAGGAAATGAATATAATAATTAATAAAATTTTAAACACATTCTAGATTACCCTATGATCTTTTTAATAATCTATTCTTGTAAATCATATAGTTATAATTTTTTTTTAAATAAGCCTCAAGCTCAATATTATTAAAATTAAAAAATCAAAGGCTGAAAAATTTAAACAATATATTACAAAATAAAATTTAAGAAATCTCTATTCTTGAAATATAATTTTCAGCGGCAACACTTAGTTTTTTTTTATATCTTGGCGAATGTAACTGTACTCTTATCCAACTCCCCACACCATCTGATCCGAATTGATGTTTTATTTTGCTTTTCACCACTTTTCAGGTGGATATCAACCCATCAAGCACGTAATTAAACTATTAATAAAATATGTAAAAAAATTATATTGTTTAAGTTGGGAGCACAACTTTTATATCAAAATAAAGCAATAAATATATATTCGCATTAATTATTTATTTTGCTTAATGGCTTCACAGGAATAGTTGTTAAGTACGTCATTAATTTTTTCTTTATATCTGTACATCTTATTAGCAAAAGTATCAATTCAGTGAAACGGAATGCACTGACAGGCGCAGCATTATAAAATTCTAAACATATTTTACAAAATATTTGCTAACTTAAAACAGATAAACAGATAGTGTGAAAAAATTACGATGTAGAACAATCGTTTTCCGAAAAAAATTCAAACTTTTATAGCCAAAAGAAACTTGGAATTATTAATGAGATTATTAATAAGATGCTAAAAGTGTTATAAATAATATTAAAAAAAGAAACTGAAATAATTATCTTTAGAATATAATTTCTGGAATCAGCTTAAAAGCGTGTGCTGTCAAGCAAAACAATAAATAAAATGTCAAACAAGTTGTATAACGAACGAAAATCGGTGTTAATGATGTGCTTGCACATAAGAGCGATTCAACTTATTTGGAGATAAAAAAAATTATTGCACTATTGTGAATTTCATTTCATGGGATTTTTCACAATAGTACGCATTTATCAGCTGGCATCACAAATAATAAATTTTAATTTTTTTTTGAAAAGTCAGCTGGCATCATAAAAAATACAATTGTTTTTTAGAAAAATTATAAATGAAACAAGTAAGAACGTTATATTCGACCGGGATGAATCTTAAATACCCTCCAAATATTTCGTATGTAAAAACTCTATTTTGTAGGGCAACCTATCACGTGCTGCGTTTAATTTTTGTGCAAAATACTCTGAGCCTCCTTATATCTGGGTGAACTAATTTCCTTAAATTTTTGATATGCTTTATTGACTTCATTTTGACTTGCTTCGCACCGGTAGTGGCCGTGGGGTAGTCTGACATTTGCCATAAAACACTAAAAAGTAAATTTTTGGGGTTATTAAGTGTGAAAATCTTTTTTTTTTGATAGGCTCATTTAGGTGGCAAAAGTGGGGAGAGGGTAGGGAAAAGCAAGATCAGAGAACATCTCAGCTTCGTCATAAAATATTTAAAATTAAATTTTTAAGAAATTCGGGCTTAAATTATACAATTTGTAAAACTATTTACATAATTTTTACATGCAGTGAGTAACTTCAACGCCCACTAAAGAGGGCGTGGTCCAAAAATTGATTTGTATGATTTTCTTTGTGATAAAAATGTATCATTTGCTTAACAAAAAAAAAAACCTAAAAAAAGTAGAGTAGAGGTTGGTTTTTAGTACTTTTTAGGGAAACTTTTTTCCCTCTGGCCCGATTCAGCTCATTTACGAACTTGACCTGTGCTATTCTTCAGAATATATTTATAACACATTTCAAGGGTGTGACTCTTTTTGTTTGGACTGAATCGTGGTTTCCACAGACGTACGGACGGCCATGGTTAGATTGTCTTAGATCACTGATCAAGAATATATATACTTTAAGGGGTCTTAGAGGGGGGTATTTCCCTACAATTCGTTTTTGAAGGATGTAAAAATTATATTAATAAATGCATTGCACACGTATGCATATATAAAAAACAAGTAAAAACGTTATATTCGACCGGGTCGAATCTTAAATTCCCTCCAAATATTTAGTAAGTGAATTTAAAATGTTTAACTTGGTGGGACAGAGTTCCTTTATATAATATCGTACGTCAACGCCCACTAAAGGGGGCGGGGTTCAAAAATATACAATATCATGTTTTCCACAGACGAACGTATGGGCAGAATCGGCAGTCATAAAACTCTAAAGATAAATGCTTGGGATGATTATATACAAAATTTAAAAAAATTTTTTTTTTTGGTAGGGTCATTTTGGGGGCGAAGGGGAAGGAGGGGTTAGGGCAAAGTAGTACCAGGTTTTGTCTCAGCTTCGTCATTAAAGCTTAAAAGTGTTATTTTTAAGGAATGTAGGCTTAAGTAAAACAATTTGTTAAATTTTTATGCTATTTTTGCCTATAATAACGCCCACTAAAGTGGGCGGGGTCAAAAAATATTTTTATTTTATTTAATGGCTCCAAGTTTAAGGCGTTGGACCGTATTTGACATAAAAATATATCATTTGCTTAACAAAATAACCAAAAAACTTTAAAAATTATGTTGTTTTTTCTGGGTTGGTTTAGTTCTTCTTAGGGGAACTTTTTTCCCTCTTGCCCGATTTAGCCCATCTTCTAACTTAACCTGGTCTAAGCTTCAAAATATATTTATAGCAAATTTTAAGGGTCTAGCTTTTTTCGTTTGTACTGAATCGTGATTTCCACAGACGGACGGACGGACGTACGGACATGCTCAGATCGTCTTAGATTTCATCACTGATCAAGAATATATATACTTTATGGGGTCTGAGATGGATATTTCGATGCGTTACAAACGGAATGACAAAGTGAATATACCCTCCAAATTCTTTTTTGGAGGGTATAATAACACGATTTAGAAAGTGCAAAAAATTTGCAGGAACTTAAAACTGATAAAACAAAAGCAACTAAGATTTCACAAAATTTTGTGAAATCTCTAACAACTGCCCGTTTTCTGCATGACATATTTTTAAAGCGTGTAATTCTCTTTGACGAAGAGAATTTCCATTTGAAACCAGTTTTTAGGGCAGTTTCAACAAACAGCCATACGATCTCTGCACATTAAAAGCGATCTACTTTAGCACAAGTTGGCAGACTTTGTTTTCATTTAAACAGTTTAACTTGAGGCGTTTACATACAATCACCTGCTTAATATAATCTAAACTTGCTCTATCGTATGATATCATATAAACATACTTAATCATTTAATTCTACCGGTATTTGAGTGGTTCTTTATTCTAAGCAAATCTTCTATAAGTCTGCTAATGGAAATACAAAACAAATAAAAGGGGACCAACTAAATTGTATTAATTGATTTAGCATGTGAATATAAATCTGTAGTTTTTAAAATTACTCACGTAAACTTTTAAAATCCATATATTTTATTTTTTAATTTTTATAGAAAATATTCAGGTGACAACACACTCGTTAAGGAAACACATTGAATGTTTCATAACCTGCAAAATTCAATGAACTTAAAACAAAAATAAATAAACGTTTTTATACATTTTTTTATTGAATTGTTTAGTTTTGTTATCAATTCTTTAAGCACTTAAGAAACGCTACACCTGGAATAAAGTCGAATGATTCCGGCTAAGGGAATGTAACAAAGTCTCACAGTGTATCATGATTATTATTTATAAGGATTATTATTTATTTTAAATGAAATTTATTTGCTGGTGGTCAAGCCACCTGTGGATGGTTAACCACAGTTTTGAAAAGTTAAAAACCTCTTATCTTATGCATATACTTCTGAAAACCATCTGAGAATTCACAATTTGTAAATTGCAAATTATTTTCAAAAAACACAACAGAATGAGCATAGTAGGCTTTGAAACTCATACAAAACTAACCCAACAAATAAATTATATTCGCTATGAATCTATTTTATTTTTCTACACCTTTATATCTACAACTAGAAATCCATTGGATAATAATCTGTTGTGATTTTGATTTTGTACATTTACGTGAAATGAATATTTATATTACACTGCACTCGAATTTGAAATTTTTTTTTTTGCAGAAAATCGAGGCACCTGGCGGGTAAACCTAGTTCGGGAACTCTGAATCCAATGATGCTCACCGTTATTTTTTATACCCTCCAAAAAAGAAATGGAGGGCATATTCTTTGTCATTCTGTGTGTAACGCAGCGAAATATCCCTCTAAGACCCCATAAAGTATATATAGTCTTGATCACTGATGAAATCTAAGACGATCTAGCCATGTCCGTGCGTCCGTCTGGAGAAATCACGATTCAGTCCAAACAAAAAGAGACAGACCCTTGAAATTCGGTATAAATATACCTTGAAGGATAGCACAGGTCGAGTTCGGAAATGGGCTGAATCGGCTCATAGGGAAAAAAGTTCCCCTAAGAAGAACTAAACCAACCTCTAGAAAACAACATAATTTTTAAAGTATTTTTATACCCTCCAAAAAAGAATTAGGGGGGTATATTCACTTTGTCATTCCGTTTGTAACGCATCGAAATATCCATCTCAGACCCCATAAAGTATATAAATTCTTGATCAGTGATGAAATCTAAGACGAACTGAGCATGTCCGTCCGTCCGTCCGTCCGTCTGTGGAAATCACGACTTAGTCCAAACGAAAAGAGCTAGACTCTTGAAATTTGGCATAAATATATTTTGAAGCTTAGAGCAGGTTAAGTTCGAAGATGGGCTAAATCGGGCAAGGGGGAAAAAAGTTCCCCTAAGAAGAACTAAACCAACCCAGAAAAAACAACATAATTTTTAAAGTTTTTTGGTTATTTTGTTAAGCAAATGATATATTTTCATGCCAAAGAAGGTTCAACGCCTTAAACTTGGAGCCATAAAATAAAATAAAAGTATTTTTGACCCCGCCCACTTTAGTGGGCGTTATTATAGGCAAAAATAGCATAAAAATTTAACAAATTGTTTTACTTAAGCCTACATTCTTGAAAAATAAAATTGTTAAGCTTTTATGACGAAGCTGAGACGAAACGTGGTACTACTCTGCCCTACCCCCTCCTTCCCTTTCGCCCCCTAAATGACCCTACCAAAAAAAATTTTTTTTTTAAATTTTGTATATAATCATCCCAAGCATTTATCTTTAGAGTTTTATGACTGCCGATTTCTGCCCTACCCCCTCCTCCCCCTTCACCACCTAAATGACCCTACCAAAAAAAAAATTTTTTTAAATTTTGTATGTAATCATCCCAAGCATTTATTTTTAGAGTTTTATGACTGCCTGTTTCTGCCCTACCCCCTTTTCCCCGCAAATGACCCTATAAAATAAAACAAAAAATTTTATTTTGTATATAATTATCCCAAGCATTTATTTTTAGAGTTTTATGACAAAGGTGAAATGTTTCCCCCACAGCCCTTGCCAGAGCGACCCCGCCAAAATACAGTTTTTATACACTCCAAAGAGAATTGGACCCTATAAAGTATAGATATTCTTGATTAGTGATGAAATCTAAGACGGTCTAGCAATGCCCATACGTTCTTCTGTAGAAAACATGATATTGTCTATTGTTGAACCCCGCTCCCTTTAGTGGGCGTTGACGTACGATATTATATAAAGGAACTCTGTCCCACCAAGTTAAACATTTTAAATTTACTTACTAAATATTTGGAGGATATTTAAGATTCGACCCGGTCGAATATAACGTTCTTACTTGTTTTATTGTAAAATTACTAGTACAGATATGCGAGTGAGTAAAATTAAGCTCACCGACCATTCACGATTATGAAAGTTTAATTATTCAGGTACGCCCGCGCTCGGTAATACTTAAGAGTTGCACAATTTCAATATTTTTAATCGCTCGCCTTCAGACTTGACGTGAATAATTTTGCAAAATCATGCATGTTCACAGTAAAATACAAATTTAGCAGTAAAAGATTTAACATATGCTAAAAAATTTTATTTTGCAATTAAATTTGTTTATTTATTTCATTTTAAGACTATACAAATATAATACTAAATTATAAAAAAAAAAATTCTAGAACAGTCTGCCAATGGCAGGGTAATTAAATTTATTAATTATCTGTTAAGGAATTCAAAAGTTGTACTACTGTTGCTGGCTCTAAGTCAGCACAAGATTTCAAATTTACTTTTCAGATGTGCACTGAATACTACAAGTTAAAAAAATTAAAATTTTTTAAATTCAACACAATCATAAAGATATTTACTGAGGCTAGCAGGTCAGGAAATATGATTATAGTCCATATCGATGGTCACAAGTAGAAAGGCAGCTACATGTATTTTTATGAAATTGACTTTTTTTCACTAATTCCAATACATTTCACTTGAATACACCTCGTCACAAAATTTTTTTTTAACAAAAATAACAATTTTAAAGGCAAATTATAATTACAAATGTTATTATTATCAATACAGTTTCTCTTTTTGCCTTCTCCTGTAAAGTTACAATTATTTGAGTTAGGGCCTTTCCAATTGTGACCACCGATATACTACTTATTTGTTGCCATAATTGATTTCTAACTGACATATTTTTTCTCTTCTTAGCTTAAATAAAATTCAAGAGAAGAAAAATATTTGCTTGAGTGTTTGAAAATCATATTAAAAACCAAACACGATCGATCATACACGGCATTATCTTCTTGAAACATGTTCATGCATGCACACTTGATTTTATTAATTGCTAATCACGATCAGTGTGCTGCAAAAAACTAAATTAAATAAACACAATTAATAAAATGGCTTAAGCTGAAGGTGTTTACGGTTCGTTGTCAACTGATTTTTTTTTTTCTAAATATATTTTTCATTTTATCGTACCTTCTTGTCGACTTAAGGAGATTACACGTTGTCAAAGAAGCAATAAAATAAAATCATAAAAAAATTTACAAATATCAGCAATAAAATAAATAAAATAAAAAAAAAACAGGATGTCAAATAATAAGAATAAGAAAACAGCAACAATTGCATGAACTCTATGCAATAAATAGCGGAAAATAAAAGAATTTTTAAAGAACCTAACAAATATTTAACAAGAAAGTTACGAATCAATACTTCATTCTAAGATGTATTAATTGTTATTTTTATTATTATTAAAATATTCTTTATTAGACACTCACTCTACGTACAATTTATTTTGGCCAGCAAATCGTTTAGTGCTTTTCTTTTATAAAATCACGCACATTTTCTTAATAAAATAAATATTATTTATATTAATTGTGTATTTTGAATGAAAATTTACCACAAATTCTATAAAAAACAGATATTGTTTATTATAAGTCAACACTTTTTTTCTTAAATCCACGTACATATATTTCTATTTATTTTGATGAATCTTTAAATAGTTGTTTGGATTTTTTTTTAAGAAATTCCATTTGTAATTAGACGTGTGAATTTGTATTTTTTTTATAAACAAATCAATTTATTATGAAGAAATTATTAAATAAAATTCTATATAAATTTCGAAAAAGCTTCATGTTTTCTAAGCACAACCGTCCGACCAACAGACCGTTCAATTGAAATGTACCGCATTAACTGAATTAAATAAAAGCTAGTAAAACAGCAACAAGCAACAGTTGTTGTTCCAACCAAAACACAAACAATCAACCACCAATCAAGCGGTTGGTCATTTATTCATAACGTTACTTAATCTTCGATCGAACCAAAATTCAATCAAACAAAATAAACATTTTTTTTACAATGGCAACAACAACCAATTATTAGCTACAGTTTGAAGCTTTATTCACCAAAATGCTAAAGTCGTTGTGTGTTTTTTTATCGCACATTTGTTTTTGGTCAAAAACTTTATGTCAGAAATAATTAGTCTAACGTTAATGTAAACGTTACGTTTCGGCTGTAGGATATTTTTTAGCAAAGGTCTTTGAACGATATTTGAAGAAAAGAAAAGACGGGAGCGGTTTGAAAGCCAAAACCGGCCTGTTTGCCAACAAAATTTGACGTGGTATTTACTCGCCAAACAAAAGCATTTCAAATATTTAAAATTATTCGAATAAGCAAGTAAAACTTTTATTTCGTTCGAGTAATTATAATTATAATGGTGATAATTATTAGTTAAAAAGCCAAGAGTTTTAATTTTACAATCTCTTTCCTATTTTTTGTGTAGAAAAAGAAACCAATGCAAAATTTATCAGCACTTTCTTATTGTATAGGCCAAAATAAACTACACAAGCAGTTTGACAAACATGCTCTTTCCTTTTTCACCTAAACGATACAAACATAAATATTTCATTATTAATATAACAATTTTAATTCATTGTGCCTTTTTTATACACTTTTATTGTTTGCCAATGGCAGACTAATTATATGAAGGTGGAAAAACAAAATAGATTTATATCGAATAAAATTTGTTTGTTGTGTTTTCTTGAATTTCAAATCCTATGGTTTTGCTTGTGTAATTCTCAATTAATTTTTGGGAGTTTATGTATAAGCTGAGAGGTGTTGTTATTTTGGAATTAGGTTAAAGTCTACTGATGATTTGGTGTAAGAACCAATGAAAAGCAGGCATATAGACAGACATACTTGACAAACAAACAAAAGGCACTAATTTTAATTCAGGCTTAAGTTCAAATCTGCAATCGTTAAATTATTTTTTAATAATTTTTATTATTAAGATAAGCATTTCTTATTCAGACTCAAGATCAAATCTACAATCAGCAAATTATTTTTTAATAACTTTTAATAAATTCAAATCAATAAAGTGGAATATTTAGAATATTAAATTGTTAATTTTTTCAACGCAAGACTGCAAATCATTTTTTTATTATTTTATTCATAAATGAATTTGTTCAAATTCTATTTATTATTTTTATACCCTCCAAAAAAGAATTTGGAGGGTATATTCACTTTGTCATTCCGTTTGTAACGCATCGAAATATTCATCTCAGACCCCATAAAGTATATATATTCTTGATCAGTGATGAAATCTAAGACGAACTGAGCATGTCCGTCCGTCCGTCCGTCTGTGGAAATCACGATTCAGTCCAAACGAAAAGAGCTAGACTCTTGAAATTTGGCATAAATATATTTTAGAACTTAGAGCAGGTTAAGTTCGAAGATGGGCTAAATCGGGCAAGAGGGAAAAAAGTTCCCCTAAGAAAAACTAAACCAACCCAGAAAAAACAACATAATTTTTATAGTTTTTTGGTTATTTTGTTAAGCAAATGATATATTTTTATGTCAAATACGGTCCAACGCCTTAAACTTGGAGCCATTAAATAAAATAAAAATATTTTTTGACCCCGCCCACTTTAGTGGGCGTTGTTATAGGCAAAAATAGCATAAAAATTTAACAAATTGTTTTACTTAAGCCTACAGTCCTTAAAAATAACATTTTTAAGCTTTAATGAC
This sequence comes from Linnaemya tessellans, assembly GCA_951800035.1. Classification (NCBI taxonomy): domain Eukaryota; kingdom Metazoa; phylum Arthropoda; class Insecta; order Diptera; family Tachinidae; genus Linnaemya; species Linnaemya tessellans. The sequence goes on from OX637535.1 coordinate 48,579,280, forward strand.
GAAGCTGAAACGAAACCTGGTACTACTCTGCCCTACCCCCTCCTTCCCCTTCGCCCCCTAAATGACCCTACCAAAAAAAAATTTTTTTTTTAAATTTTGTATATAATCATCCCAAGCATTTATCTTGAGAGTTTTATGACTGCCGATTTCTGCCCTACCTCCCCCCCCCCACCTCTTCCTTTGCCCCCTAAATGACCCTACCAAAAAAAATTTTTTTTTTTAAATTTTGTGTATAATCATCCCAAGCATTTATCTTTAGAGTTTTATGACTGCCGATTTCTGCCCTACCCCCCACCTCCTCTTTCTTTGCCCCCTAAATGACCCTAGCAAAAAAAAATTTTTTTTTTACATTTTGTATATAATCATCTCTTTAGAGTTTTATGACTGACTGTAGCTGCCCTAACCCCTCCTCCCCCTTTGCCCGCTAAATGACTCTATTAAAATTAAATATACATATTTATTTATTTTGTGTATAATCATCCCAAGCATTTATTTTTACAGTTTTATGTGTATCTGTTTCTGCCTTACCCCCTCTCCCCCTTTGCCCTCTAAATGACCCTACCAAAAAAAAGAAATTTTAATTTTGTATATAATTATCCCAAGCATTTATTTTTAGAGTTTTATGACAAAGGTGAAATGTTTCCCCCACAGCCCTTGCCAGAGCGACCCCGCCAAAATACAGTTTTTATAGCCTCCAAAGAGAATTCTGATGAAGTCTAAGACGGTCTAGCAATGCCCATACGTTCGTCTGTGGAAAACACGCCCTTTAGTGGGCGTTGACGTACGATATTATATAAAGGAACTCTGTCCCACGAAGTTAAACATTTCAAATTCACTTACTAAATATTTGGAGGGTATTTAAGATTCGACCCGGTCGAATATAACGTTTTTATTTGTTTATATTAAGATTGGAATATTAAGAATATTTTCAATAATCATCAAACCAGCAGAACGGATCAGTACTGATTTCGAGGCCGCTACGCCATCTCATCAGCGTTCTTTGTTCAGTTTTTCCACTTTTGCAAGTGGTGCTAGTTAATAGGAATATCAACTATTTAACCAATATTTTAATGAAAATTGAATATGAGAAGTTATCACATTCATATTTTCAAGTTATTACCTTTTTGGTTAGTACGAAATTCCCCAACCCTGACGATTAATATTCCCAATATTCCATGTATCTCTTTCGCTTTTTCCAGAGCCATCGGCTGCTGATAGCTAAAGCTTCTTTGATATTTATGTTCAAGTAATTGAATTTAATTGTCAGTTAGAATATTTTTGTAATCATCACACTAGCAGAACGGATCAGTACTGATTTCGGCTCTGAATTTAATAAAAATTATTAGAATATAATTTGCTGATTGTAGATTTGAACTTGAGTCTGAAAAATAAACATTTACATTCATGCATAAATTTTTCATTTATGATTTGTTTTCACAAGGAGAAAATCTGGATATAAAACACTGATGAGACGACGAAGGGAGTTCGGAATCAGTAGTGATACGTTCTGCTTGTATAAGGATTTTAAGAAATATATTTTTTCTTTAATTTCTATGTTAAGAAACCGTATTTGATTAATTTCAATTGATAATAAACTTAATAAAATGTTTCTGATATAAATATAAAATTGATATGTGAGAAAAACAGTAGAAATTTAAAAAAAAAGTACTGCGAAAGGATCATCATTATTAAAATCTAAAGTGTAACTGGTGATGACAAAGATGTTGAAGTTTGTAATTTGGAAAAATTTGTAACAGTGGAAGAGACACTTCCTCCCGATTTGCCAATTTTAATGTTGCGAAATCTGAAAAGAAAATCAATTGATTAAAGATTATCTTAAGCGATGGGTAGAAAAATTAAACCTTTTCTTTAATAATTTCAAAATGTTGGGTTTCAGGACAAACAATGAAAATATCAAAAGACCTTGAATAGCGTTGGTAAAATCTGAGACAACAAACATGAAATCCCATTCTTTATATTCGCGCACACAATATGATACGATATCAAAAATCCAGGATATGCCCATTATTAAGAATAAACGAAAAATGACCACCACACTGTGGGAAGAAAAGAGAAAGAGACAGAGAGGGAAAACATAATTTGTATGGTGTACTTCTTTAAGTAGATCAGAAGGGACAGCTCACTTTTCTTGGAAAAACTTCTCCTTCTGTGTCATTCTGGCTAAATCCCGTCGTATGCTGTAAATTGTTGCTGTCAAGTGGCCAAATGTAATCATGTTAAACAGCAAAATAATTAAATTGGGACCATAGAAATAAATTAAGGCAGCCCATTTATCAGCTATAAAATGCAAAATTTAGTAACCAAATTTTAAATATTTCTGTAATAATATATTATACAGCCTGCAAATAAATACTTACTATTCAGCCAACATCTCTTCTGTCCAATATCCGGCTTATAAAGATCATCAACATTTGGCGATACTTGTATATAAAATAGAAAACCAGTGGCCAGACCAGCACTCAACCAGACATACAGCGAATAAATAATAAAATTTTTCAGATTCCTGCGGGAGTCCATTTCCACACTAGTTTCTTTGAAATTTTTCCATATATCAAAGCACATAACACTCAACCATAAAAAGGCAGACATGAAGAAAAAATAGCAAGTGAAACCTGTAAATGCGGTATTACAAGATGCAATTGAAAAATTAAACAACAAAATCCCACTCTTACCCAATAAACTGCAAGAAATTCTGCCAAAACGTAAACTTGAAATGTTTATGAAAGCAATAATGCCGTAGCTCATGGTCAAGGAAGTGAGGTAGCATATCAAAAGTTTACCATTCAAATTTCCCCTTAATTCCTTTAGCTCTAAATACACCAAAATGGTGGGTAGTAAAAAAAGTACCGAAACAGCCATCGCTAAAGCAAATAAACAACAAAGTGGTGAGTTGAGTTTCTGAGGACTTGTAATGAGAGATGCCACAGGGAGTATTGGGGGATTTTTTATTTACTTGTAATTTGTTGTATTTGGAAAAGACCTTTCAAATATGTATCATATTGAGTACAACACAAAAGAAAAACAATGAAAAGTATTATATGCGGCAGTACCGAATCTTGTATACTCTTCTCCGACGTACATACATTAATTCCAACAAACAAAGAGTTGAGTTTCTTATGGCTCATAATCAGAGATGCCACATAAAGAATTGGAGGATTTTTTATTTATTTATAAATTGTTGCACTTTAAAAAGACTTCTCAAATATATGTATGTGCCGAATATTGTATGCCCTTCACCGACGTATGTCTGGAGTAAAGGGAGTTTTTTATAGAGTGATACAACTTTCAGTGGGCATCACTGCTTTATTTTGCCACCCATTTAACAACTAATAGTTGCTTTTTGTTTAGTTTGCTTTGACATTTCATTATGGATCGACTTACACTAGAGCAACGCGTGCAAATTGTGGAAATCTTTAATCAAAGTAATGGTTCTATTCGTCAAACTCATCGTGCACTTCTTCCATTTTATAGCGTACATAATCGTCCTTCGAAGAACAATAGAGCATTTTCGGACCACATTTACTGTTGCTGATAATCTGCATCGCGTAAGACGCCAAACAGTGCTCACTGAAGAAGCTGTAGCCTCTGTACAGGAAAGCATTGATGATAATCCTCATCAATCAATTCGTCGCCGTCCTCAGCAACTGGGATTGTGTCCCTCCACGTTATGGACGATTTTTTTAGTTGTTGAAAATTGGTGTTCCAGATTGCGCCTTGTACGCGCCAGCCGTGGCGGCCACATGGCCGAAATCATATATAAACATTAATGCCATAAAATTTTCTTTTTAATAAAATCCGTTTGATTGATATCAAAAATATATTACTACGTTTTATTATGATTTAAACTTGTATCACTCTATAAAAAACACCCGATACTTACATGTATTCATTCCAACCCTGGAAGCATGTTCTTGATCTGCCTGATTTTCAATACTAATTTATTTATTTCCAATATATAACATATTTTTGATTACCAAAGAAATAATTAGTTTTATATAGTTGCTTAAATATTAAAAAAAAAAATAATTTTCCAGCTCTGCAGTTGTTTTTTCGGATTTTTTATTTCTAAAACAAAATTTGTTTAAAAAACATAATATATGTTTAATATATAAAGAAAAATAAGAACCTTGTTTTACGCTACGTTCACATCTATCAAATATGTATTTAACGAAAAAAGCATATCCAATAGCTTTTGGTTTAATTTTTTATAAATTTAAGAAAATATTTTTAAAATGAGCATGTGTCTATTTGAAAAAAATTCAATACACAATCAGATTTTTCTTTTATCGTTTCATTTGCTGGTGCGGAAAGGTTTCTTAAAAAATAATAGTTGCGCTTATTTCGTCAAATTTGTGTTACATTTAGCTTTAATTAGTTACTTCTATGTACCAGAAAAAATTTCGTTTGTCCAACCCTGAAAGTGTCTTTTTGATTTTGTTTGATTTTTATTGTTTTGATTTTGTTTGAATTGTTTGCTCCCTGAAGTGTAAAAAAGCTTTAACTAACAATAAAAAACAACAATTACTTTCAGCTGATTACTTTTATATATCAAAAATAAGTTTACATTTCCCAGCTCTGGGACCGTGTTTTGAATTTTTCTGATTTTCAATAGTAATCTATTGCGGACTCTTTCCAATACATTAATTCTAGATTCAAATCTGTAACCATTTTTTTTGACTCCAAAAATCGATTCCATGTACAGACAGACGGACTCCCCCTTTTCATAAGAACCCAGAATATATTTTGCTTCATGGGGTAGCATATCAACCAATCACCCCAAATACTGACGACTAAAATTAATACAAAAATGTTAATTATTTTTATTCCAGCATTTTTACTGAAACCCTTTAGGAAAATTACGGCATTTGATAACGATCGAAATTTCAATACAATTTCAATGATAATTTGGCTCCTAAAATTTTTGTGCAGGTTATCGAAATTTTTTTAATAAAAAAAAACTGTTCCACTTATAGGCATTCCCGTAATCATAATTAGCTTACCGTAAGTGTTCAATTTAAGTTGCCAAGTGTATTCATTACTTATGGGACAACTGAATGATGCTAGTGTATACATCTCAGATTTATTGTCATAGCGTGGTGAATAACAATAGTCTCGTGTGGTAAGTTCCGAATTATCGCCTTCAATAAATAAAGTTCCATTCTAAGGAGATACAAATAATTTTTTTTAACTAGTCTATAGCAATTTTTACTGAATATAATATTAAGCCTGATTTATAAAATATATTTTATATTTATTAACGGATTATTTGACAAATTTTGTGTAGAAATATGTGAAGTAAATAGGTTATAAGCATGAAATATTTTTTATGAATAAAACCTATTTATTTTAATTTAATGAAATAACTACAAAAATCAAGAATACCCATATTAATAATTTAAATTATGTATGAATTTTTATTAGTCGAACTTTCTTATGTAAATTGTTAATTTTTATCAACGGGCTTAGGTTCGAATCTGCAAGACTGCAAACCATTTTTATACCCTCCAAAAAAGATTTTGGAGGGTATATTCACTTTGTCATTCCGTTTGTAACGCATCGAAATATCCATCTCAGACCCCATAAAGTATATATATTCTTGATCATTGATGAAATCTAAGACGAACTGAGCATGTCCGTCCGTCCGTCCGTCTGTGGAAGTCACGATTCAGTCCAAACGAAAAGAGCTAGGCTCTTGAAATTTTGCATAAATATATTTTGAAGCTTAGAGCAGGTAAAGTTCGAAGATGGGCTAAATCGGGCAAGAGGGAAAAAAGTTCCCCTAAGAAGAACTAAACCAACCCAGAAAAAACAACATAAGTTTTAAAGTTTTTTGGTTATTTTGTTAAGCAAATGATATATTTTTATGTCAAATACGGTCCAACGCCTTAAACTTGGAGCCATTAAATAAAATAAAAATATTTTTTGACCCCGCTCACTTCAGTGGGCGTTATTATAGGCAAAAATAGCATAAAAATTTAACAAATTGTTTTACTTTAGGCTACATTCCTTAAAAATAACACTTTTAAGCTTTAATGACGAAACTGAGACGAAACCTGGTACTACTCTGCCCTACCCCCTCCTTCCCCTTCGCCCCCTAAATGACCCTACCAAAAAAAAAATATTTTTTTTTTAATTTTGTATATAATCATCCCAAGCATTTATCTTTAGAGTTTTATGACTGCCGATTTCTGCCCTACCTCCCCCCCCCCCCACCTCTTCCTTTGCCCCCTAAATGACCCTACCAAAAAAAAATTTTTTCTTTAAATTTTGTATATAATCATCCCAAGAATTTATCTTTAGAGTTTTATGACTGCCGATTTCTGCCCTACCCCCCCCCCCCCCTCTTCCTTTGCCCCCAAAATGACCCTACCAAAAAAAAATGTTTTATTTAATTTTGTATATAATCATCCCAAGCATTTATTTTTAGAGTTTTATGACAAAGGTGAAATGTTTCCCCCACAGCCCTTGCCAGAGCGACCCCGCCAAAATACAGTTTTTATAGCCTCCAAAGAGAATTGTGATGAAGTCTGAGACGGTCTAGCAATGCCCATACGTTCGTCTGTGGAAAACATGATATTGTATATATTTGAACCCCGACCCCTTTAGTAGGCGTTGACGTACGATATTATATAAAGGAACTCTGTCCCACCAAGTTAAACATTTCAAATTCACTTACTACATATTTGGAGGGTATTTAAGATTTCGAATATAACGTTTTTACTTGTTTATTATTTTATTAATAAATGAATTTGTTCAAATTCTATTTTATTAATTTATATTAAGATTGGAATATTAAGAATATTTTTCAATAATCATCAAACCAGCAGATGGCGTAGCGGCCTCGAAATCAGTACTGATCCGTTCTGTTGGTTTGATGATTATTGAAAAAATATTCTTAATATTCCAATCTTAATATAAATTAATAAAATAGAATTTGAACAAATTCATTTATTAATAAAATAATAAAAAATGGTTTGCAGTCTTGCAGATTCGAACTTAAGCCCGTTGATAAAAATTAACAATTTATATTAATAATTAATAAAAATATATTTAAAATAATTGTTGCCAAAAAATTCGATCCTACGAAAATTATTAACAATCCCTGTAATCTCTTGCTAATTTCAAGATTAAAACAAACCAAAATCAGTACAGTCTTGAAGTAACTAAAAAAACCAAAGAGAAACGCTGTGCAATAGTTTATTTATAAAATTCATCGTAAATTTGATTTTACTCTCAAACCGCGTTCCAACCACAATACAGTTCGATATAAATAAACTCCTTATCTATTTGGCTATTTTCAAACTTATTAAGAAAATATGTCGCTGCAATATAAAATCGTAAAGTAATATCAAACTCCTGCAGCTTACCTGCAGCAAAACGGGTTTATCTTTCAGGTCAATGGCCTTCGGCTGTTGACACGGCAAACCCTCTTGAGTGGTAAAATCCTTAAAAATATTTACAATTTTTGTCCTATTTTTAGACCATTCAACGGAAAGATGCCATGATATCGTCATATCTGGCATTATTTTTTCACACTTGCTTGTATTTTGTGTATCATCGTAGTACTCGTCTGCGGCACAACATAATTTCGTACAGGCGCGCTTGTCGCAAACACAACCTCTCAAATGCAACGGTACCGCTTTCGTATCGCCTAAAAACTCCTCATAACGATCATACAAATCTTGTTTTTCGGGTGGTATGAAGACATCCTGATACACATAAGAACCATTTTCGAATTTGTGGAAATTTGTCAAATTCACTGTGTGTTCAAAGGGACACATTTCCTTCTTGTCACCATTAAGGGCAGTGGCAAAAGGAGCTCGGTTATAGTGCCACCACGATAAAAACAGCAAAAATGTACTAAATAAAATCATTTCACAGTAAATTTCTTACACAAAATTTGTTTTTATCTTTTTGTATCTTTGAGATTTTTATGGCAGTTATTGTTTCGTTCAAGGTTTATTGGAGACTAATTTCGCACTTGTAACTACAATTTGCTTTTGAATGAATCTATTTCGTTTTATTTGTTAGAGAGAAAAACAGAAATAAATTCCATTTGAATAATATAAGGTGCATAAAACTATTTACCACAAGTTCGGTAAACGTACTGACGACCGCTGATGATAGTGTTGGCAATGTGTTTTATATTAAAAAACGATGGAAACAAACCAACTTAATATTTTACTTCTATTCATTAAAATATTAAATTTATTCTTAAAAACATATATAGCCCAATTTTGAATTTTTCTCTTCCCATTTTACTTGTCCCGAGAAAAAAAATCCTCATATTCTAATAAAGTTGGGAGAAAGAATATGAAGGAAAAGAGAAACAATAGTTTTGAATTTTTGCCAAATTAATTTTGTAATTGTGATTTAATTTAATACAAGTAATTTTTATAAATTTGTAAACTTTATTTTTATCAAATTATTATTATTATGAAATATTGGGAATATTAATCGTCAGGGTTGGGGAATTTCGTACTAACCAAAAAGGTAATAACTTGAAAATATGAATGTGGGAACTTCTCATATTCAATTTTCGTTAAAAAACATTGGTTAAATAGTTGATATTCCTATTAACTAGCACCACTTGAAACAGTGGAAAAATTAAACAAAGAACGCTGAAGAGATGGCGTAGCGGCCTCGAAATCAATACTGATCCGTTCTGCTGATTTAATGACTATGAAATATATTCTTAATATTCCACTCACACAAAATAATAAATAGAATGTAATCACGTTCATTTATTAAAATAAAAATAAAAAATAAATTAAAAAATAATTTGCAGTTTCGCAGATTTGAACCTATAGCCTATTGGGAAAATTAACATTCTGTAATACAATTTACATAAATAAAGGTTCACTATTAAAATAGAAATTCATACATTTATTATTATTATTTTATACCCTCAAAAAAAAAAAAAATTGGAGGGCATATTCACTTTGTCATTGCGTTTGTAACGCAGCGAAATATCCATCTGAGACCCCATAAAGTATATATATTCTTGATCAGTGATGAATTCTAAGACGATCTGATCATGTCCGTCCTCCGTCCGTCCAAACGAAAAGAGGAAGACACTTGAAATTTGGTATAAATATATCTTGAAGGATAGCACAGGTCAAGTTCGTAAATGGGCTGAATCGGGCCAGAGGGAAAAAAGTTCCCCTAAGAAGAACTAAATCAACCTCTAAAAAACCATATAATTTTTAAAGTTTTTATACCCCCCTCCAAAAAATAGTTTGGGGGGTATATTCACTTTGTCATTCCGTTTGTAACGCATCGAAATATCCATCTGAGACCCCATAAAGTATATATATTCTTGATCAGTGATGAAATCTAAGACGATCTGAGCATGTCCGTACGTCCGTACGTCCGTCCGTTCGTCTGTGGAAATCACGATTCAGTCCAAACGAAAAGAGATAGACTTTTAAAATTTGTTATAAATATATTTTGAAGCTTAGACCAGGTTAAGTTCGAAGATGGGCTAAATCGGGCAAAAGTGAAAGAAGTTCCCCTAAGAAGAACTAAACCAACCCAGAAAAAACAACATAATTTTTAAAGTTTTTTGGTTATTTTGTTAAGCAAATGATATATTTTTATGTCAAATACGGTCCAACGCCTTAAACTTGGAGCCATAAAATTTTTTTGTTACCCCGCCCACTTTAGTGGGCGTTATTATATGAAAAAATAGCATAAAAATTTAACAAATTGTTTTGCTTAAGACTACATTCTTTAAAAATAACATTTTTAAGCCTTAATGACGAAGCTGAGACGTAACCTGGTACTACTGTGCCCTACCCCTTCACCCCCTAATTGACCCTACAAAAAAAAAACTTAATTTTGTATACAATTATCCCAAGCATTTATTTTTAGAATTTTAAGACTGCCTGTTACTGCCCTACCCCCTTTCCCCTTTTGCCCCCTAAATGACCATATCAGAAAAAATAAATTTTAATTTTCTCTATTATCATCCCAAGCATTTATTTTTAGAGTTTTATGACTGCCTGTTTCTGTCCTACCCCCATCCCTCCTTTGCCCCGTAAATGACCCTATAAAAAAAATATATAAAATTTTATTTTGTATGTAATTATCTCAAGCATTTATTTTTAGAGTTTTATGACAAAGGTGAAATGTTTCCCCCACAGCCCTTGCCAGAGCGACCCCGCCAAAATACAGTTTTTATACCCTCCAAAGAGAATTTGACCCTATAAGGTAAATATGTATATTCTTGATCAGGGATGAAGTCTAAGACGGTCTAGCAATGCCCATACGTTTGTCTGTGGAAAACATGATATTGCCTATTATTTAACCCCGCCCACTTTAGTGGGCGTTGACGTACGATATTGTATAAAGGAACTCTGTCCCACCAAGTTAAACATTTTAAATTCACTTCCTAAATATTTGGAGGGTATTTAAGATTCGACCCGGTCGAATATAACGTTTTTACTTGTTTTGTTTGCGAATGTTATAGTCCATCTGCTGCAAATATTATTTCCTATTAAAAATATGCATTTAAAAAAAACGAAGTTAAATAATTTTTTTCTTTAAAAAAAAATCATGCAGACAAAAATATTATTTATTTATTTATAAACAAAACCTTTAAAAAAAATTTTAATTTAATGTTAAAAATCATCATTGACAGTTGAAGTCATGCCCCCTATTTGCAGGGATGATGAAGCTTGCAATTTCGAAACATGTGTGGTAACAGAAGAGACACTTCTACGTGGTTTGGCAATTTTTCGGTATTGAAATCTGCAAGAAAACAATTATTTTTTTTAAAGTTATATAAAAACACTTGGTTGCAGAGCTATTATTATTGAACCTTTTCATTAAGAGATTTAAAACATTCGGCTTCAAAACGAACAGTGAAAATATTAAAATTCCTTGAATGGCGTTGGCAAAGTCGGAGACCACGAACAGGAAATCATATTCTTCGTAATTGCGTAAACAATAAGATAAAATGTCGAAAAGCCACGAAATGCCCATTATCAGGAATAAACGCAAAATCACAATAGCACTGCAACAAAAAAAAAAGGGAGAGAGAAATAGAGATAATAATTAATACAATTAAATTTTTCTTATCAGAATTTATTGAACGAGTAAAGATACTAACTTTTCTTGAAAGAACTTCTCTTTGTGTGTCATTTTAGCCAAATTTCGCCGTACCTTGTAGATTCTGGTCGTCAAGTGGGCAAATGTCCCGAAATTAAAAAGTAAAATAATGAGATTCGGACCGTAAAAATAAATTAGCGCGGACCATTTGTCAGCTGTAATGGATCAGTTATTATTTAAAGATTTTTATTGAAATTGTATTAATTGAAGGAAAAGGTTGTACATTAAAGTTATATGCATAATAAAAAGTTGACATAAAGTTAGCATAAGTGATAAAGTGAAACTCTTCACCTTTTGGAAACGATTAACAATTAAGTCGTGGTGGGTAATTTGTGGTATACATTGCATGTAAAGTTGAATATAAATTATGAAGGAATCAGAGCCGCAAACAAAGTTTTCGCACTAGGAGTTTGATATCAATCGTGCACCGAAGAAATGCACCAATCGATTTTAATTAAAATAAAAATCAAGCAGAAATGAAAAAAATTTCAGGAAGTCACTTGAATCTGTAGATTATGTTGTATTTTTTGGAAAAGTATTTAAATATGAAATTAAATACGAAATTTTTTGCTTTTACGCCACACATCTTTTTGTAGTACACTTTTCAGAGTCTTATCCCCATGAATATTAGTTAGAGATATATGATTTAACAGGTAGTATTTTGCAGATATGCAAAATATAAAATGACCTCCGGACGACTCTGTCACCAATTCACGAAATTAATTTTCGAAAATCAAACGTTTTACTATCACCCCAATTATAAATATTCCCGGGGAAAAGAGTTCCCGGGGAATTCATTTTCCCGGGAATAAAACTCACTTATTCTAAACAGATGGGGAGAACAGTATTATGGGAAAGGGAATTTCGAATTTTCGCAGTCAACTGTTTTGCTTTCAGTTGTTTTGTTTTGACTTAAAAAGTGAAAAATATTTTTTTCAGCACAACTCCCTTGCAATTTTTTGAAGGAATTATTTTCTAAATTTATTATCAAATTCTCCCTTTAATTTACATTCATAATACCTACTTTTTTCCCGGGGAAGACTCTCCCATTTTCGAAGTTTATTTAGAATAAGAGAAAAGGGAGAAGAGAAAAATCTCCCGGGGAGATTCTATTTAGAATAAGGGAAAAGGGAAAAGAGAGAAAATTCCCGGGGAGTTGTTATTCATAATTGGGCTGATAAATTTTGTTACACAAAAAAAACCGTAATTCCGACACTTACTTCGCAACCAGCACATTCCTTCTCCAATGCCCGGCTTAAACGCATCTGCCACGTCTGGGGACACTTCTATGAAAACTAAAAGACCGGTGGCCAGACCGGCATTCAACCAGGCATACAGCGAATAAATAACAAATTGTTTACGATTCTTATGTGAGTTGAATTCGACGTTAGTTTCTTTGAAATTCTTCCAGATGTCGAAACATAAAACACTCAGCCATAAAAAGGCAGCCATAAAGAAAAAATAGCATGTAAAGCCTAGTAAAAAATACATTTCCGTTTAAATCACACACATACACATAAAAAAAAAGGGAAAGACTCACCCAATAAACTGCACGGAATAATATCAAAACGAATTTCCGATATGTTTATGAAAGCAATAATGGTATAACCCACGGTCAAGGATAAGAGATAACAAATCAAAAGTTTACCACGCAAATTTCCCCGCAATTCCTTTAACAGCAAATACACCACTATGGTGGGTATTAAGAACAGCACCGAAATGGCCATGGCTAAAGCGAACAATATTTTCTTATTACATATTACAAATCATAGAAACGTAACTTTTTCACACTTACCATAAGTGTTTAGCTCAACTTGCCAGGAGAGCTCATTTTTCATGGGACAGCTAAACGGCGTTAACACATACTGATCAGTTGCATTGTCAAAACTTGGCGAATAACAATAGTCCAAGGTATTTAGTTTTGATTTATCTGCTTCGACAAATAAAATTCCGTTCTAGAAAAATTAAAAGAAACAGCTTTTAAAATGAAATAGCGATAATATCTCCTGTGTCAAACGGTTTTGCACACAAAATAATGATACACCTTGTAAATTATGTAATGCAATGATTTGACATATAAAATTATTTGCAAAATAGTAAATTAATTATATAGGTTTTTACTCTCAAATTAACCCATTTTCGGAACAAATTCAACTTTTTTCAAATGAAATTAAATTATTTTCAAAACAAATTAACTTTTTTTCAAAGTAATTTGAATTATTTTCAACACGAATTAAACATTTTCCTTTTGAAATAAATTTTTTTTCATTTCTAATTCAATGTTTTTCTTTTCAAATTCAAATTATTAAAATACAAATTCATTTGTTTTTTAATTCAATAATAAAAGCTTAAAAAATAAAGGCCTTGTTTATAAAAAAAATAATGTATGTGAATTAAGCTCTTATTTAACGTATTTCTATGGGTCGTAGTTTAATTTTTAAACTTTTCAATTAGTAGTACTATGAACTAGATTTGAGTTAACTTTTAAAATTTAATAGAATAAATATAAAAATATAAATTAACATAATTTTTAAGGTTTCTTCTTTTTTTTTTTAATTTCATTACATTCGAAAGAACTTATTTTTTAGATTTGGTAGTAAATGCAATTCAAAAGTTTTTACTGTGTATAACAGTACAGGATTGGAAGATATTCCAGTGGGACGGGCAGTTGTATTTTTTTTTAACAATATTAAAGAAAACAAAATATATAAAAAATTAAGTTAATTTAAAAAACAAATCAGTTTGAAGTCAAAAAAAAGCGAGTTAATGTATAAAAATTTAGTTAATTTTAAAAATTTTTAATTTTAAATAACACAACTAAGTTTTAAACTACAATTAAACAAACTTTAAAAACAATTGAATTTGAAAATGAAAATACTTAATTTTAAATTAAAAAAAGTGATTTTAATATGAAAAATTTTGAATTTGATTTGCAAAAATTTTAATTTATTTTAAAAAATAGTTTAATTTGTTTGAAATAAATGTTAATTTGTTTTGAAAAAAATTGAATTTGAATTTAAAAAATTTTAATTTGATCTAAGAAATTTTTAATTTGGGAGTAAAAACCCAAATAAATAAAAAATAAGATAAAATTAATTTGCAGAGTATTTTGTAGCGAAATTCTGTTCAGTCTGTTTTCAAATTGATTTGCAGCATTTTCAGCTAAGGAGGCGGATGTGAGTGTGTTTAAAGTGGCTGATACAGTAACTTCTAAGCACGTTTTGCTTTAATTTTAATAATGTACTAAATGAAATTTTTATAAAGAACCGTAGAATCAGAGAATTTAACCAGGTCCTCGGCATATCGTTGTTGTTCGAAAAAGTCAATACACTTACAACTTTTTACTAATACACATACATATTTTCTAGTGGCAGCTCCAGTGGCAGCTAATTTTGCATGCGAGTAAAACTTTGGCACTTGCATGCCACTAAATGGCAAAACGATAACACAACGCAACAAAATAAAAAAATTTCATATGCTTTTAAAACCACTATACAATTTTGATGTATCATGACTACCTTTGTACAAAAATGGTAAAATTTTTAAATTCTATGGATAGATTTTTATACCCTTCACAAAAAAGTGAAAGGGTATATATAGGTTTGTCATTCCGTGTGTAATTTCTTCGATATGCACATGGGACCCCATAAAGTATATATATTCTGGATCCTTATGAATAGCGATGACGATTGAGCGATGTCCGTCTGTCCGTCTGTCCGTCCGTCTGTACGTGAAATCGGTTTTCCCAAGCTCCCAGAAGAGCTAGAGACTTCGTTCTTGGACCGTTGGATTGGAAGTGAAAGATCCGAAGTATGGTTCCAGAGCTGGGAAGCTTACACCTATTTCTCGACGCAAAATTTTTACCAAAAATCAATTATTTTTTTTAATGTTTGTAAATTAAACCTATTTCGTGCTTAAGGGAGCCTCAATGGTCTATTAAAAACTAAAAAAATAAAAAAAATTTTCCAGGGATGGGAAATAAAAAAACTTTTTTTCGGCTTATTCCGTATTTTGTAGTACATGTAGTAACAAAAATTGTTAAAAATTTAAAGTTTTTCTTTAACAAAACCACTTTATACGTCATGAAGATTTGCATTGGCAAAAAAAAAACAAAATTTTTAAATTCAAATTTTGCTTCCAGGGGTGGGAAATTGAATTGTTTTTATACATGAAAGTAATCAAACAGGCAATTGATGTTGTTTTTTTTTGTTTTTTTGCTAACTAAAACTGTCTTATAATTTAGGAAGAACAAAATTGGTATCAAAAATTCAAAAATAAAAAATAAAATTTCGAATCCAGGGATGGACAAGTGCAATATTTTATGGTACATGAAAGTTACCAAAATGGTAAAAAATTTGCAATTTTTCTTAAATAAAACTACTTTATACCTCAAGAAGCGTTGCACTGATAAAAAAAAAATTAAAATGAAGATTTGCATTGATAAAGAAAATTTTAAAAAATTTAAATTTCGCTTCCAGGGGTGGGAGAATTGAAATTTCCAGGGTTGGGAAATTGATATATTTATTCTGCATCAAAGTAACCAAAAAGGCAATTGACGTTGTTTCTTTTTGCTAATTAAAGCTGTTTTATAATTCAGGAAGAACAAAATTGGTATTAAAATCTTAAAAAATCAAAACTTCGACTCCAGGGTTGGACAAATGATATACTTTATGGTACATGAAAGTTACCAAAATGGTAAAAAATTTTAATTTTTTTGTCAAGTAAAACTATGTTACACCTGACTAAGAATTGAATTGGTAAAAAATTATAAATTCGGTTCCGGGGTTGGAAAATTGAAATATTTTTGGTATATAAAAGTACATACATATATTCCAAATTTTGTGTTTTTAGTGAATTAAAGCTATTTTATTTATATATCAGAAAAAATTAAATTAGTACTAAAAAATTAAAAATTCGGTTCCAGGGTTGGGAAATCGACATTTTCTGATTCATAAAAGCAGCCATTTTATTTATTATTTTTGATTTTTATGATGAATTATACCTGCTTTATATATCAGAAAGAAGTAAACTGGTATTAAAAACCAACAACATTGAAAACCAAAGACGATTCTACGGTTGGACAATTAGAACTTTTTGGGGTACATGAAACGGATTTTTTGTTTTGTTTGTAAATGAAATATATATAATATTTTCGAAAGACGTTCATAGGTATTAGAAAAAAGAAAAGCCAAACATTTAGCTTCCTAGCCGAAAAATTTAAACGTTTTCTTAAATATAAAAGTAACCGATAACATCATTTTGATTTTTTAATTAAACCTACTTTCTGTTTTGGCAAGAAAGAGAGAAAGAAGAATTACATCTGTGAAGGGTATTTAAGATTCGGCACAGCCGAATATAGCACTTTTACTTGTTTTTTTTTAATTTTTTTGTAAAATTGCATTTTTTTTAGACGCTTTTTCACATTATTAGTGATAACTCAAAAACGGCTAATCGGATATTATTCAAATATAATCAGAAAAATTAAGATTTACATAGCCTTTAATCTTATGCTTTATACATAGATGCTTTTAAAACTACTATACAATATCCAAGTACTGCTGAAGAGTTTTGGATGAATAAGAAATGTATGGCAAAAGAAGTTGCTTAATTTACTTAATTGTGAATAAATTCGAAAATAATCAGTCGATTTTTATGGTCGATATCTCGTTTTGTTGCTATTATTTGTGGCTTTGTAATAGAATAATAAATCTGAACATTTTTTTGCCGTTTTCTATTTTTCATGATTTTTTTAAAACAAAAATTTTTGCCATTTTTACGTAAAAAATATATTTTTTTCTTACATTTTTTATTATAACTCCGAAACTGTTGATCCGATTAAAGCAAAAGATATAGACGGATTAAAGGCTATGTAAATCTTAATTTTTCTGATTATATTTGAATAATATCCGATTAGCCGTTTTTGAGTTATCACTAATAATGTGAAAAAGCGTCTAAAAAAAAAATGCAATTTTACAAAAAAATTAAAAAAAATTCTACCCATAGAATTTAAAAATTTTACCATTTTTGTACTAAGGTACCCATGAGACATCAAATGCATGTAGTGGTTATTCGAGCATATTTTTGCTGTTGCCCTGTGTAATCAATGTTACCCTGCCAAAAATTTAATGCAAACTTTCTGTATTACAGTAAAATTGTAATTAAAGTTTTAACTTATTTAATGTATTATGCAGTATTTCTTGAAATTCGCATAAAAAATATCAAGTTTGTTAATTAAAGAGCATTAATATTATTAAAATAATATTAATAATAAAAAAAACGAGCCCATATGGTGAACTCGATAACTCTACATAACAAACAAAACAAAAAGTTGGAATGGAATCAAAATTGAGCCAAATTGAAGTTTACGCTTTGACGTCATTTTGAAAATGAACTAACAATGGCATGTGTAGACAGAAAAGCAAATTGCATGAGATTCGACTATTTCGAATAATTTTTCGTTGATAATACGTATACAACAATGGCATGCCACTACTTGCATGTGTAATCGAAGCGTTAGTTATCCTGATAATTTCGAATTTTCGGAAATTGAAAAACAACGACGTAATCACATCTCAGCTAACGGATGTGTCAGTTTTGCCCTCTGCGTATTTTTCTTGTTTCAAAAACCGAAGATTCCAATGGCTCAAGAACATAAAAAGGACAAAAAGTGTATATTACAACTGATCCTAGAATTGGAAGAAATGTTGGCTCAAATGCATTATATCCTTAAAGACTGACTGACTACTTTAAAGGTGCTAAAATAGAAATTGTGGACCATATGTTAAGAAATATTAAAATCCATCAACATGAAGAAAATAATCAAACGGCAACACGGGTAGTAAATAAAACTGTGTTACCATCGGTTTGATATACTTCTCGTATGCAATTTCGTAATGAAATTTGTATATATAAAAACTGTTTTCATATTCAAACTAAGCCACCTAATTGTGGTGAGAAACAAACATGAGTACTGATAATGAAAGTATAGTGGCTTTCGAAATCAGCTGTGCTGCTCTGCTGTTTAAGTTGTGTAATTAAAAACTGATGTGGTCTTTATATCTTGAAAGAGACTACTTCGAAGTTGCTAAAATAGAAATTGCGGACTCTATTTTGGGAAAAATTAAAACCCATATACCTGAAGAAAACAATCAAACGGCAACACTGATATTAAATAAAATTGTGTTACCATCGGTTTGATATACTTCTCGTATGCAATTTCCTAATAAAATTTTATAAGTAGTGACAAACAAAATACACATGAGTACTGATGATGAAAGTGTAGCGGCTTTCGAAAACAGCCGTTCTGCTCTGCTGTGTAAGTTGAATAATTAAAAACTGACGTTGACTTTTTCTTTGTGCTTTGGAATAATTATCATGTCTATTTGAATTTAAACAAATTTTCGAACAATTAGAAAATATTTTATAATTAATATAATTTTTTAAACCGACTTCGGATTTTGTTTGTGCAACTATTTTTTAAGAGATCTGACTTTTTACGAAGCTATTTCTGTATAGTTTCAATTTGATGATTATATAATGTACATATTCTGATTTACTGCTTTTATTTGTTATGTGGTCAAGTATGTCTATATGCCCGCATTTCATTGGTTCTTTCACCAAATCATCAGTAGACTTTAACCCAATGCCAAAATAACAATACCTCTCAGCTTATACATAAACTCCCAAAAATTAATTGATAATTACACAAGCAAGACAACATAGGATTTGAAATTTTAGAAAATTTACACAATATGTCGAATAGAAGATTTTAAAAATTTTCTGATTTAATTAGAACAAACAAGTCCGAAAAATTTAAAAAGTTATGAATTTCTTGCATTCCTAATTTACTTTTCCCGAGAAAAAATCCTCCTATTCTAATAATCTGGGGAAAAGTTAAACTAGGAATAGGGGAAATCAGAAACAATTTGTAAACGAGAACTATGATCACTATGAATATAATAAAAGTGTGGTGAATACATGATCAATTGATCATATCTAATAAAATAAGTTTAAATTCAAAAGCAAATTAATCACAGCAAAGCTGCTCATGTTAGTGTCGGGACATTTCAAATGCACCAGTTTGGAATGCCGGGTGACTCAAAGAATTGTAAAAATATTTATTTTTTTAGTTTTAATTAGAAAACAGTTTCTTAAGACTCTAACGTTCGGACACTTGATTTCACTACCCCTTTATAAAATTTTCATATTATCCCCGCCTTTGAAAACTCATTTTTAAACAAAAATAATTTTTCTTGAAAGCCGTTTTAAAATTATGAAAATGCTTGTATGCGGTAATGGAGAACACTATAAAGACTAATTTATTTTTTTTTAACGGAGACTAGTTTTTGTCACAAAAAGTGAAAGGGTATATATAGGTTTGTCATTCCGTGTGAAATTTCTTCGATATCAATATGGGACCCCATAAAGTATATATGTATATATTCTGGATCCTTATAATAGCGGTGACGATTGAGTGATGTCCGTCTGTCCGTCCCTCTGTACGGTTTTCCCAAGCCCCCGGAAGAGCTAGAGACTTTGTTCTTGGACCGTTGGATTGGAAATGAACTTAAATAGAGTGGTATCGGAAAGATCCGATGTCCAGTTCCAGAGCTGGGAAGCTTACACCTATTTCTCGACGCAAAATTTATACCAAAAATCAATTATTTTTTTTAATGTTTGTAAATTAAACCTATTTCGTGCTTTGGGAAGCCTCAATGGTCCATTAAAAATAAAAATAAATTAAAATTTTTTTCCAGGGATGGGAAATAAACATTATTTTTCGGCCCATTCCGTATTTTGTAGTACATGTAGTAACTAAAATTGTTAAAAATTTCAAGTTTTCCTTTAGCAAAACCTCTTTATACGTCATGAAGATTTGCAATGACCAAAAAAAAAATCAAAATTTCGAATCCAGGGTGGGCCAAGTGCAATATATTGTAGTACATGAAAGTGGCCAAAATGGTTAAAAAATTTAAATACATATATCTTAAATAAAACTACTTTATACCTCCAGAAGACTTGCACTGATAAAAAATAAAATTTCGCTTCCAGGGTTAGGAAAATAAAATTTTTTTTTTGGTACATGCAATATTTTGTAGCACATGTAATAACAAAAATTTCGAATCCAGGGTGGGCCAAGTGCAATATATTGTAGTACATGAAAGTGGCCAAAATGGTTAAAAAATTTAAATACATATATCTTAAATAAAACTACTTTATACCTCCAGAAGACTTGCACTGATAAAAAATAAAATTTCGCTTCCAGGGTTAGGAAAATAAAATTTTTTTTTTGGTACATGCAATATTTTGTAGCACATGTAATAACCAAAATTTTTATAAATTTTGAGTTTCTCTTAAATAAAATCACTTTATACTTCATGAAGATTTGCATTCAATAAAAAAAATTTCAAAATTAAAATTTCGCTTCCAGGGGTGGGAAATTTAAACTTTTTAAACATTAAAGTAACCAAAATGGTTAAAAATTTAAAATGTTTCTTCAATAAAACTACTATATGCCTCATGAAAAGTGGCATTTATAAAAAAGCAAAAAAAATTTAATTTCAATTCCAGGCCTGGGAAATTGAAAGTTTTTTGGTACAACATTTGGTAGAACATGAAAGTGACAAAAAAATGGTTGCTAATTTTAAGATTTTTGTAAATAAAACTACTTTATAAGTAATGAAAACTAGCATTGGTAAAAAAAGAAGACAAAAATTAAAATTTCTCTCCCAGGGATGGGAAATTTAAATGTTTTTATACATAAAAGTAACCAAAAAGCCAACTAACGTCGGTTTTTTACTAATTAAAACTATTTTTTAATTCAGGAAAAATAAAATTGGTATTAAATATTAAAACAAATCAAAATTTCGATTCCAGGGTTGGATAACTGCAATATTTTATAGTACATGAAAGTGACCAAAATGGTTACTAATTTTAAGTTTTTCTTAAATAAACCTCATTATTAAGAGTTGCATGAACCTCATTATTAAGAGTTGCATTGGGGGGAAAAAAATTAAAATTTCGTTTCCACGGTTGGGAAATTGAAATATTCTTTATGCGTAAAAGTAACAAATGAGTCAATTGACGTTGTTGTTTTTGCTAACTAGAACTATTTTATAATTCAGGAAGAACAAAATTGGTATTAAAATCTTAAAAAATCAAAATTTCGATTCCAGGGTTGGACAAATGAAATATTTTATGGTACATGAAAGTGAACAAAAAGTTTAAACATTTTAATTTTTTTGTCAAGTAAAACTATATTACACCTCACTAGGAACTGCATTGGTAAAAAAATAAAAATTCGGTTCCAGGGTTGGAAAATCGAAATTTTTTAGTACATAAAATTAGCCATATAAGTTCCTAATTTTAGTTTTTTGTGGATGAAATCTTTTTTATACTACGGGAAGAGTTAAATTGGTATTAAAAACTAAAATAATTAAAAATCAAATATCAGGGTTGGAATATCGACATTTTCTGATTCATAAAAGTAACCATATAATATGTTATTTTTGATTTTTATGATGAATTATACCTACTTTATATATCAGGAAGAAATAAATTGGAATTAAAAACCAAAGAAATCTAAAGGACTATTCTACAGTTGGACAATTAGAACCTTTTGGGGTACATGAAACGGATTTTTTCTTTTTGTTTGTAAATTAAACATATTTAATGTTTTTGAAAGACGTTCAGAGGTATTAGAAGTAAGAAGAGCCAAACATTTAGCTTCCTAACCAAAAAATTTAAACGTTGTCTTAAATATAAAAGTAGCTGATAACATAATTTTGTTTTTTTTTTAACTATTTTTTAATTAAAGCTACTTTCTGTTTTAGCAAGAAAGAAAGGAAGAAGAATTACATCTGTGAAGGTTATTTAAGATTCGGCACAGCCGAATATAGCACTTTTACTTGTTTTTTTTATTTAATTAATTGTCAAATGGTATGTATTGTGGCACAATCGTTATGAATTAGATAATATCTAAGCTGCCTTGCAATATATTTTTAAAATTCACCACAAAACTTATAAATGCCAACCAAATGACGACCTCGCTACTCATTTCTTGAAATAGCTGCGTACTACTTTGACGCATCTTGTAAAGAATTTTCCTTGACAAACAGAAATTTGAAAGTATCAAAGTTTACCTCCAGTAAAATGGCATTATCCTCCATGACCAGTGCCTCCGGCTGATTGCATGGCAGTCCTACTTGATAGATGAAATTCTTAAAAACATATTCCACTTTAGTTTTGCCACTGGCTAGACCAATTTCCAAATCCCACAATACGTTCATGTCTTCCGTTAACTTTTCACATTGAGTTGTGTTTTCCCCCTCATACAAATACTCGTCCTTAGCGCAGCACAACTTAATGCAGGGATGCTCGTCGCAAAGACAACCTCTCAAATGCCACGGCACCGATTTATTGTATCTTAAAAATCTCAAATCATAATTAAAATAATTTTGTCTTTCAGTGGGTATTACAATGCCCTGGTACAAAATAGAACCATTTTCGTAGGCCTGAAGGTTCGTTAAATTGACGGTTTGTTCAAATGGACAAATTTCTTCATTGTTTTCGTAAAGGGCAGTGATTAAGGGAATTCCACAATAAAATGTCCAAATTAAAAGTAACGAGGATATTGAAAAATTCATTCTAAATAATTTTATTTCTTAATATATATTTCTTTTGTTTTTGTCCATTTGTATTTTGTCGCAGAGTTATTGCGCTTTAAATGCTTATTAGAGACTGATTCGAGTTTTAAAAGTACGTATCGTGTTTGCAGGCGGTAGTTTCTTTTTTACTTTGCATTTTAAAGAGAACACACAGAAATAGAAGGAATTAAAAGTCCCTAAAGAACAATAAAATACCACAAGAACCACAGATCTACTGAGAGTTGATGCAAATACTGGCGCAGAGGTTCTCTAATAATAAATTATTTTGGCAGTTATTTCGTTGCTATGACAGCCGTTCCTGTAGGATTCTGCTTTGGAGAAAATTTTTATGTAGGGAGTTAGAAATTTACCTTCTACCTTCAGAAACATATATGAAAAGCTGGCAACAATAGGGAAGTGAATAAATAATCGATTATTTTATTAATCGAATAATCAATTTTTATTTTTATCGAATAATAAATTTTTATTTTTATCGCATAATCCATTTTTATTGTAATCGATTATTGATTTTTTTATAATCGGATTTATTAATGATAAAAATTTTCCTTCTACCTTGAGAAACATACATGAAAAGCTGACAACAATAGAGAAGTGAATATATAATAGATTTTTATTTTAATCGAATAATCAATTTTTATTTTTATCGAATAATCAATTTTTATTTTTATCGTATAATCAATTTTTATTTAAATCGAATATTTTTAATCGATTATAGATTTCTTATAATCGTTTTTATAAATGATAAAAATTTTCCTTCCACCTTGAGAAACATACATGAAAAGCTGACAACAATAGGGAAGTGAATAAATAATCGACTATTATTTTAATCTAAATAATCAACTTTAATTTTTATCGAATAATTAATTTTTATTTTTATCGCATAATCCATTCTTATTTTTATCGATTATTGAGTTTTTATAATCGGTTTTATTAATGATAAATATTTTCCTTCCACGTTGAGAAACATACATGAAAAGCTGACAACAATAGAGAAGTGAATAAATAATAGATTTTTATATTAATTGAATAATCAATTTTTATTAATAATAAATTTTTATTTTAATCGAATAATCAATTTTTATTTAATCGAATAATTAATTTTTATTTTAATCGAATATTTTTCATTGATTATCGATTTTTTATAATCGGTATTATTAGTGATAAAAATGTTTCTTCTACCTTGAGAAACATATGTACATGAAAAGCTGACAACAATAGGGAAGGGAATAAATAATCGATTTCTATTTTAACCGAATAATCAATTTTTATCAAATAATAAATATTTATTTTAATCGAATAATTAATTTTTATTTTAATCGAATAATCAACTTTTATTTTAATCGAATAATCAATTTTTATTTAATCGAAGAATCAATTTTTATTTTAATCGAGTATATATTTATTATTATCGATTTTATTAATGATAAAAATTCGCTCATAACAATCAATTATAAAAATTACATATTTTATTTTCACAATAATATTTCTATAAGAATCATTCATTGTCTTTTAGTATGTTCATATGTACATATGTAAGAATTATTTCCGTAACATGAATCATGCTTAAGATCGAAAAGTTGCGAGCACTATAGAAGTGTGATCAGCGTCGACTCATCTTGTTCTTTGATTAGATGTTTAGAAAATATCGAACGAAAAATATTTTAAAGCAAATTAAAAAAAAAACTATTTAATTTTGTAGTCTCTAAGGTGACCACAGTTTAACTGACTAACGTTAAATCACCTGTTTTCATTTCTCCATATTTTCCTAATTTATTTGGGAAACACTGTTCCAAGCATTGTTTTGCTGGGGGATTGTTTTTTGTGTGGGGACACATACAGAAACTTAAACCAAGAAGAACATACCTTTTTTCTAACAAACTAACACAAACAGTGTGGAGAAATGTACACACTGCTATTTAAGAATTATTTTACTTTAATTGAAAATGTTTTCATGTGCACATATCTTTGTTGTATGTATTAATAAATTTGTTGTTGCTCGATTAATAAATAAATCTCTGAAATCATTTCAATACGTACTTATTTCTATTTTGAGATGTTTTAATATATTTCTTATTTATCTCAAATACATTTTTCTAAACCGCAAAACATTTTGATAAAAATAAACTTTTAATTTCATGAAATTAAAAACATTTTGATTAAAAAAGTAAATGAATGTGGTCAAGTTTGTTTAAGCATAAAAATTGTACTCGGATGCCTACAGATGTATTTAAATATTTTTATGAATCCTTAAACTATGCTATAGAAATACTAACTCAGTAATACAAAATTAAAAAAATAAAGCAAAACGGAACTTGATGCATAATAGAGTTAGTCGAAGCACTGTTTCACCATTAAACTAAATTAAAATTATTAATGAGGTAACCGAATTACAGTAAAAGCGGAAAATGTCACAAAATTTAAAATTCCATTTGTCATTCTTAATTTGGTAATAATATAGAACTAGTCTTAAGTGCTTTTTAGAAAAAATATATTGAGAAATGTATAAATTACGTCACAGGTCTCCGTAAATAATTTTCAGTATATATTTTACTAACTTTTCAGTATATATTTACTAACCTACGCTTTCAATATTTGCGAAACAAGACTTTAAAACGTTCATAAATGTTTGGTTACAAGCTTTGAGTCCAGAATGTGATTTTTATAAATAGAAAATTAAATTACCGACTAGTGGTATAAATCTTTTATCGTCTTAAAATCCAAACAAGCAAAATCTGAAGAAGGTGACTTTAAAAACAACTGAAATGCAATTACAAATTTAAAATCATTCCATTCGGAAAGTGTAACGCAGTCTACAATAGAGTTTAAAATTATTCCAAATGTATAAACAGGCAACATAAATAATATAATCATAACAATAAATAACTTCGCCCGTTTTCAAAGCGAATTTGACTGCGAGCAAGGCGAAGTAATACAAGATGCCCTTGACAGCTGATTTGCATATATTTTGCTCCTTTAACTTTTACCAGTTTTGCTATCAGAATTTTTTTTCCCAAAGTACATCAAGACGATTTTGACATACCAACTTACAGCGAATTCCCCGCGAGTCCACTATAGTATACTATTACATATGTATATCTAATATTGTAAAATTATTTGTTTATTTATTTAACAAAATGTAATTATTTATTTATTTATTCAACAATATGTTACAATCAAAATGTTTCAAACAAAAATCAATTTAATACTAATCAACTGAAAAATATTTTGTTAAGAAAAATAATTTTAAAATCAAGGAAAATTAATAGCATATATTTAAAACTATAGTATATAAATTTATATGATAGAAGTACTATATATATGTATATATATATATATATATATATATATATATATATATATATATATATATACATGCCTCGGCGAATTGTTAAAAAAATGGTGGTAATAAATAAAATAAGTGGGACTGCATGCGGCTACAGCATGTAACATAAATATATCTATGCATCAGAGCTAATATTACTAATTTTTTATCACAATTTTACTAAAATACTATATATTAATAATAATTTTTTTATTGTATAAATAAAATATATGTCATCATTCCATTGTGCCATGTATTTACGTGGCAGATATGATGCGAATTGTTCTCTGATATTATAAATTTATCTTGAAATCTTTGAATAAAAATTTTCTTCATTTAGAATCTTTAAAACCGGCTGTTTATTATCAAAAATTTTTAATTTTTATCCGTAATAATATAATTTTTTCACAATCGTTGAATAAAAATTTTCTTCATATAGAATCTTTAAAACCAGCTGTTTATTATCAAAAATTTTTAATTTTTATCCGTAATAATATAATTTTTTCACAAGTAATATTTACTAATATAACAGTGGAAAATTTAAAAGGTATTTAAATACAACTTAAGTTTGTACAAATATTAACTAATTTCTTATTTAAATACCTAGTTGAAACCCGGTAGATAAAATAATATACATACATATATGTCATCGCTCGTCGCCTTAATAAAACAACAGTGTATAATTTTTTTTACTGTTTCGAGATAATCGAGTTTAAAGTTTTTGTGTTATAAGACATCTGGCAAAATAGTAATATTTCAGAAAATAACCGACGTTTTTAAGTTGTAGTCATTTAAATAATTAGTTGAATTATGAGTCAAATAAATGGGACTCAAAGTACCATGATGTTACTTAGGCTATTTTATTTAATTTAGTATATGTATCATTATACATTATACACTGTATATCATTATACACTGTTTTATTTTGTATGTTATACACTATTTTATTTGAATATTTGTGTCTGATGAACGTTCATGCAGTAAAACATGGTATTCGTGCTTAACAATCCATTTTATTCATTTTTTTTTGGTATTTCAGTGACACGTTGTTAATTGTTTTGCAATTAAATTTTTACAATTTTAATTAATAAAAAATTCATGAAAAAAGGCAATATTCATCAACAATATTCATCATATCTCCCTCCACATCAGGCTCAACCAAGCAATTTTTATTTCCATCAGCTTGAAGGTTAAGATAAAAAGTATGAAATTCTTTGGGAATGACATTTTTGGCATAAAGATCATTGTACTTTAAGGAAGACATGGTAAGCTGTAGCTTATATTTAGAACACAAACTTCGGGTATCACAGTTATAAGTGATTGATTTCTTCCTCTTTCGTTCCATTATATCACTTGTTTGCCACTCGGAATCCCAATTTTCTTTGTAGAGAAGCGAATCGGCATTAGCCTTCTCCACTTTAATTTGCTTAATCTTCAACCAATTCACTGAGTTGTTTTCGTTATTTTTTTAAAGTGTGTCCTAATCTGCTGAACCATTCCTTGAGAATATTATTGTCGTATTAGAACATTATTTCCATAGTGTATAGTTGTTTTCTTTGGCCAATCTCAAAATCCCGAATAATGGTGTATATCAATATGAGTCATTTTTCGATTTTGTTTTGTGATGAAGAAATATAAATAGTGATTAATAAAAATAGTGTATGCTTTTTGTACACTATTTTTCTTTGAAATTATATTCAGAGAAACAACTAACTAAAACACTGTAACCTTCATTTACACAATTATTTACGAAAATTTTCAAACACGAAGTTATAAGCTATTATATCAATGGATATTTTGACCCACTATGTAGAAGTAGAACTTCACCAAATTTTTTACCACTTATAGAATCGGTTATGTAGATTCTTATTACGCAATAAAAAATTAATGGTGTATATGCGTATACACTGTTGTTTTATTAAGGTGACGATATACAATTTCTACAGTAGCAAGCAAACATTTTAATAATCATCTGTGCTTTAAACACCACCACCTTAAGACACTTTCGTCTTTTTTAGTAACATCTTTATTTGTTTTGTTGTGCTACTGTTTTTCGTAAGAATACTGGATGAAGAAGGAATATTCATTAATTTTTTCTTGTTGGGTTAGTTTTGTTCTTCCTAAATATATTTTTGCTAATATCACTAAAATTATAAAAAAAAAATGTTTGAACCATAAAAGAAACCTATAAAAGTTGAGAATATAAAAATGCTGTTAAAATTATTTATTTTTGGCTTAATACTCTTTGTATTAATATACTGGTGAGCTAATATTACCACAATATTGGATGTGCTTGTGCAAATGATGATTAATATTGTAGACCGTCCACAAATTGTTGTTGCTTTATTGAACCACATATATTGTAAATAGATATATTGTTAACTTTTAGGGTCTTGCCTAAAGCAATTAGTTGGTTTTTGGTGAAGAAATTTAAAGTTAAAGTGCGTATTGGCCGTATAAGTTTACCGTATTTGGCCCTCAAGAACGTGAATGTCAGTAAAAGTGGATTTTCGGTGGTAAGTTGGCATAATTTATAATTTTTATATGTTTAATTAATTGTTGAAATATCTTTTTCTTAATATAGATTAGTTTATTTAAGTAAGAGGTCAATTAATTTTTTATTAAAAAAAATAACTTAGAATGTTATATTCGACCGGGTCGAATTTTAAATACCCTCCAAACGCTTAATATATAAAAACTATTTTGTAGGGATTACTCCCGGACGGACCGCAGGAGAAATATCTCAGCTTTGCCATAAAACACTAAAAAGTAAATTTTTAGTGTTATTAAGTGAAAACCATGTTTTTTTTATAGTGTTATTCATTGGGCAAAGGTGGAAGGTGGATAGGGGCAGAGGAAGATCAGAGTACATCTCATCTTCGTCGTAAAAGCTTTAAAATTAAATTCTTAAGGAATGTAAGCTTAAATCATACAATTTGTTAAATAATTACAATTGATTAATGGAAAATAAACAAATAATGGTTTTTTTAAGTTATTTTATAAAAATAAGCCTCAAGCCTCATATGATAACTTAAATTAAAAAAATGAAACGCTAAAAAACTAGAACTATATGTGACAGCGCATGGAGAAAGAGACCTAAGGGTAAAAAAATCAATTTCCACTTTTTTTTTGATGTGAACAACATCTGAGCATCGAATGAGACCGATCCCATGCCCTAAAAGTGTTCCCTCGCAGAGATATGCGCCAACACGCTCAGTGATGGTACACCAAAGATACACGTATTTAAATCTTTAAAATCGCTCTCCTGAACAAAACCGGTTTTTACTCTTAGGTCCCTTTCTATTTTGCGCGTCACATATATTAAATAATTACACTATTTTCCGCCGTAATATGTTACTTCAATGCCCACTAAAGGGGGTCGGGGAACAAAAATGAATTTTTCTGATTTTCTGACTGCAAGTTGAACGCTTTGCACTTTCTTTGGCATAAAATATATTATTTGCTTTACAATATTACAAAAGAAAAATTCGAAAGATTATATTGTCTTTTAGCGGTTGGTTTAGATCTTAGGGGAACTTTTTTTTTGCTTTGGTCCGATTCAGCCCATTTACGAACTCGAGCTGTGCTATCAATCGGCATAAATTTATACCAAAATCGTGATTTATACAGACGGACGGAAGGATACGGCTAGATCCTCATAGATTTCATTACTGATCAAGAATATATATATTATATATATATATATATATATATATATATATATATATATATATATATCTATATATATATATATATATATATATATATTATATATATACATATATATATATATATATATATATATATATATATATATATATATATATATATATATATATATATATATATATATATATACTTTATGGGGCCTTAGAGGGATATTTTAATGCGTTACACACGAAATGACAAAGTGAATATACCTTCCAATTCTTTTTTGGAGGGTATATTAATCGACCTTTCGCTTAACATAATATATATAAAAAATAATTTGAGATTGTAATACATTTTACGAAAAATGTGTAAACAAATATTCCATTAAAATAGACTTTAAACTCTAAACTATTTTTAATAAATACGGCAAATAAGATATTACTTAACTTTAGCTAATTTGAACTTCGTATATTAAAAATGTAAATTGTAAATAACAATAAATTTCAAGACCTCACATTTTAAAATAAAATATTTATTAACTTTAGCAAATCGAAGAAATTTGTTTACGCAGCAGTTTCTTCAACACTGAAGTCACAAAACTATTGTCGATATACATTCGAGATATACAAATTAATAAGGACATCACATCCAAAAGCGATGGCACTCATGGGGAAGATCAGAAACAATATACACGATTATCGGGTGAAACATGTGTGCAAAAAGTACCGGATTTTAGACAGACTAAAGTGCCGCCGAGTATTTTGACGTTTGCCCAGTTTATGGCAGTGCATATCAACAATATATCAGTATTAGTGATGTACAATGATTTTGATCCTGGCTGGTATATACATGCTTTAGCCAAAGAACTGCATTTAGACGGCAGTATTGTGCACAATGATAAAACGTTATTAGTTAATGCAGCTCTAAATGAGGCTCAGGTATGTAATGAACATTTCATAAAAAATTTACTTTAACTCTACATATATTTTTTGCAGGCCAAAATGTTAAGGCACTGTCCAACAAGGCGCCAATCATTGGAAAACTTAAATAAAATTCGACCTTGTCTGGGAGAAATTAGTTTCGATATAGCCCTTGATGCAACATTATTTGCACAGGGTCCGTTATCAGTGGATGTATGTGATTTGTATACACATTTCTGTAAAGTTTAATAATAATATGATATATATGTTTTTTAGAAATTGTCTTTAGCCATGAATAATGCCAAATCTACTATACATGGAGGCCTTTATGACTTTATAAGAGAAGCTAAAAAACGTACACTTCCTCATCAGGGTTCTTTCAAAGAGGATACATATAAATTTACTCCATTATCAGCATCGACAGCATTTAGAAAATCTTCCTCATATCAACGGCCTGCACGTCAAAAATACGATAATGAATCATATAAAAAAATTGCTCCTATAATACCAAAGAATTTTAGTTTTATTATACAAGCCGCTACTTTTTCAGCTGTTAAAGAAAATTCGCAAAATGATTTCAGTGCGAAAATGCAATTATTTAGCGTAAGTTTGGTTTTTTTAATATGTCTGTATCAATTCCAAAATAATATTGTTTTTTTTTAGATAATTGGTGAATTTAATTCGAAATCTTTCAATGAAAGCGCTCAATTGCCTACAGTGATTACAAAACTAAAATTGCAACACTTGGATATTGATACCAAATATGAAAAATTATTATTTATTGAACAATTTACCATAGATTCAATGGTAAGTTTTTATGTGATAATATACTTCGCTTTATTCAAATTTTTTTATACTCGATATGTTATTGATAATATAAGTAACTATAAAGTTTTTATAAAACAGTATTTGACCCTATTGTAAACGTATTCGTATAGAATAGAGAGTGGACACTATGCGCCCACTATATGACGTAAAAGCACTTAAAAATATTTCTTATGAAAGCAGAACACTGTTAAATATTCTTGTCAACGTATGATAATAATACTTCTTCATCTTTTTTTTATTAAAACTTAATGCAACGATTTTGAGCTATTTCGAATATTTGTACGAATAATGCTAAATTTTTTTTTAATAATATAATGATATATGAATAAAAGCTTTATACCTGTCGATTTTACATTGTTAACTGAGTTCTTTCTTTCGTATAAAAATATTTGAAACAAAAACAATTTATAAAATTTTGTTATTGTTTCAAATATATTTGTACGAAAGAAAGAATCCTTTGGGCATTGTGAAATAGGCTGTAAGATTTAAATTTTGATTAACTTAGTGCTTTATTTTTGCACTTATTTAATTTAATTGAGAAAATATGTCGAATAAGTGATTTTAAAATATTGCTTAATAAAAATCATAGTAAATTAATTTATTCAAAAAATATATCTGTTTTATTAACAATTTTGCTAGCAATTTCCTTTCACTGGCCTTGCTGAAGTATCATATAAATAGGATTAAGAAATGTTTTGAAAATTTATTAAATCATATTTGCATAATTTACACGAAAGACTGATATTTTTTTTAGAAAAAAATTTTTATTTATGAACTAGTTTTTGCTATATTCAATTCAATTTAAATTAATAAGCTAAGACTTGTGAGTGGTGATATAGAAAAATGCACATGAGTACTGATAATGGAAATGTAGCGGATTCCGGAAACAGATTAACTGTTCTGCTGTATAAGTTAAATAATTAAGTTCATGGTGATCTTCCCTTGTTCTTTGAAATATATATCATATCTTTCTGAATATAACACGTTCAGAATTTAATAAAAATTCAGTAAAAAAGTTGTATTAATAACAAAAAAAACTCGTATGATTGGGAAAGTGGTATTGACGTAGGTCTCAAAATTTTGAGTGAAACATTTTATTACTACAACGAAATTAGCAGAAAGGATCAATTCTGATTTCGAACTTGAGTCTGAATAAAAAATTCTTATCTTAATTATAAAATTAATAAGTTCGAAAAATAAAAATGTTCAATCATGTATAAATAAATATAATAAAAATAATAGTAATAATAATAATAATAATAATAATAATAATAATAATAATAATTTTTTTTTTTTTTTTTTTTTTTGCGGATAAGGTGGGAAAAGGCTTTATGCCTTCACGATGGCCGTCACCAATCGTGATATGTCGGACTCGCCATTGGCATACCGACCAAAAACCCGCCTTGTTTCCTCGTCTGGGAACAATCCACCCCGGAACCGCGTCAGCATTACTTCGGGGTGGTCCCACTTTCGGCATTAGGCCGTATTCTCCGTTGTCCTGCGTCCAGGTTCCGCATTGGCAAAGGTAGCCCTCTCCACATTCATCACATCATCCAGATCTATCTTCTTAGCCCGTAGGATCCGTTCGCAGTAGTTAGCCACGGCGTTCCAATGGGTCTGATCAGTGATCATCTTTTCGGTCAAGTGCTCGGCCGTGAATTGGCCCACTTGTTCCTTCAGAGTTTCTCGTTCGGTCGCCCAGCGCGTACAGGCAAAGAATGTATGCTCCGCGTCGTCAGTGACTTCTGTGCTTTCATACACACAAAAGACTGTGCTGCATTTGCCCATTCTGTGAAGGTATTTGCGGAAGTAACCGTGGCCAGATAGCAGTTGAGTTAGGTAATAATTTACCTCGCCGCATTTCCTGTTTATCCATCTGCTAATGTCCGGGATAAGCCTTGCCGTCCATCTTCCACACGTTGCCACATTCCACTGTGGAATAATAATAATAATAATAATAATGATAATAATAATAATAATAATAATAATAACAATAATAATAATAATAATAATAATAATAATAATAATAATAATAATAATAATGATAATAATAATAATAATGATAACAATAATAATAAGAATAATAATAATAATCAAGTCGAAAGATTTTTCTTTCGAGTCGATCGCCGAATTATTATTTTTACTTCATGTTGTTAATGCCTAAAATATATGATAAAAAAATTAAAAATGATACATGCTAATTATTTTGTTGTTGATACATGTTGCATATCATATTGATGAACCCAAATGGGGTAGAACCCTCTTCCTTCTCTTTCTCACCAGCAACCTGCCAACACACATGTTTCTTCCAAAACTATATTTTTTCTGCTATTACTAATTTTCAATTATATATTTTAAGCGCTTAAAATCAGTTTTTGTTGGATGAAAATCTGAGCCGTGTTCAAAAATAATAATCTTTGACTTTGAGTAGACTAATAAATAAAATGACGCTGCCAACATAAAATTACATTGCATTCTTTTTTCTTTATTGCAGTTGGAAAATGATATATTAAATTTGTACGTTAAATTGAAAACGTTCCAAATAATTTACAATCACTGCGAAATATATGACTGGGTGCACAATAACTTCCTATCAACAAAGCGTAATAAGCAGCAGCCAATGGTATTGCAGTACAAACAAAAATCATTGCCAGACGGTTTGGGATATTTGGAAGCACACTGCGCTCAAAAGTATTATAATGAAGGCGCTGCAGAGGATTTGAATCCAGAAAGCAAAAAAGGCCTTTTTGAAACGATAATGAAACACATCGTTATTAAAGGCTGTGCTGAATTGTGGAATGTATCGATGCTAATGAAGTTGGATGACGACGAACATGCTGGCATGAGTGTTAGTCATACACGTTTGGTGCTCGAGCAAATTGATGAGAAAAGAAGTTCTTTGTATAAAACTAAAATATTTAATTTGTTATTAAATCAACGCCACTGGAGTGTTGAACTTATGATTGAGTCATTATGGTGGTCATTGGGCAATTCCATCAATGATACCAACAATTTAAAGAAATCACATTCCCCGGGCTCTCCTTTCTTTTTGGGCGTAAGTTTGGTCAAATTAAGTTCCTATTCGAATGCCACTAAACTGGAGGTATCTATACATACTTTGCGTACTGAATACAGCATGACTTTGGCGAATTTCGTTGTTAAAACTGTTAATTGCATTAAACAATATGGTGGCCTTAAAACAGACAACAATGCCAGTAAACAGAAGCCATGGCAGAGTTCCGAACCGCCTGTTAATCTATTGGTCTCGGCTAAATTCAAGGATATAACAGCATATTTTATAAATCACCATAGAGCGTGCCTGCTTCTGAGTTTTTCGGAAATAACAATTACCAGAACACATCAAATCTCCCATTTGAAATTGGAAGAATTCCAAATGGCTATTATGCGTTCTATGACAGCCTCTTCCTTGTGCTTAACGGATTTCACAGACATATTCGCCAATTGTAAACTGATACGCTTGGAATACGAAAAGTTAGAGAATAAAAGACCAAAATTATCGGTATATATACCGGGCAATACTGAAGCTATTTGGAATTCAAATTTACACATGCACATCTTGACTTTGGCTCGTGATATACAGGAACTGAAATGTGCTTTAGCTCTGCCGCAAAAAACAAAAGATCCTTCGCAGGTATTTCAAGAGGCCGATGCAAATATTAAGAAATTAATCATAGAATTGTCGGCTGAACGCAGTACCGTGTTTGAGATTAAACTATCCGATCGCCATTCCATGCAATGGTTCGTGGAAAATCTTTTCTTTAGCCACAAGGAGGGAAATTTCATTTCGGCTGAAAATATTTTCATCAAAATCGATGATGAACATATATTTACTTTGAAAGATGTGGACGTACACTCCTTGGCGAAACTGGAAATGTTAACACATGAAAGAGCCAATTGTGAGGGTTTCCTATTGCCCACAAATAAAGTTTGGGTCACAACTATAGGAACATTTAAGGTGAGCGCAGAGATGGAATTCTAGCCAAATGATATTCTATTACAACAATTTGTTTCTTTCTTTTTGATAAGGCCATCTTTCCTTATGACCACGATTTCTATGATGCCGTGCAAAATCAGTTCGTTTCGCACTTTAAATGGCTTAAATTGGTGCATAATTACAAAAAGAAACCTTTTACCACAAGTTCGCCTCTGCCCAGTGATATAGTAATTCAGGTGAGAATTTGTTTAAATTGTTCTTTTATGCGAGTCTTATGCCCATTCAATTTCAGATCAAGGAATTTCTTTTGGAAATCAGTGATGACCCTTTCGAAGTTAAACTGCGCGATAATTATGTTTTACTGGTGGACGAATATCTGGAGGGTCTGAAGCGCAAGACCTTGTTTGATAAAAAGATAGCGGAAATATGTTCCAAAACTCTTCTGGTGCCAGCTGGCACAATTGAGACATTGCATGCCACCCTAGTGAAAAAGAATTCGGAAATTTATATACAGCGTTCTAAGAAAATACGCGAAAGCGGACCTGTGCGTACCCGTCTGCTGGCTTGGATTATGACCGATGTAGAAATCATGGCCATGGCGGATCCTTCCATACATGGAACTTCCAATGTTACGCGGATTATGAAAGAAATTGATTCGGAGACTCCATGGCCGGAAGAGGGTCTGGAATTCACCACTTTATGGTGCCGTAATGTTCATGTCAGCTGTTCGGAATGGAAGTTTATGCTAAGGGATTTCCCCCAGCCCATGTTTTATGTAAAGACTATGCGTTTATTTGGCATACTGTGCGGTGCTGAACAGGCAGCCTCGAAACGTGCAAAGCGTGATGTTACCATAGAGGTGGGAGAACCCTTTGGCACTAGTGTTGTACAAAGAAGCATGACCACTTTGAAATTCTATCATGATTTTAACTGTGATTTAGAATTTTGTAGTTATGCCTTTGGTCCTTGCTGGGAGCCAGTGATGGCTCAATGTAATTTAAGCTTTGAAAAAATATCAGCTCCTTCAAAAGATCCCAGTCCTCCGTTGCCATTTTGGGACAAAATGCGTCTTCTATTCCATGGGCGCTTAACTATGATCGTTAAACAGTTTACCGTGCTACTGCATGCGTCCTTAGATCCCTACAACACTACCGAAGAAATGGAACTCACTTGGAATAATGCCGGTATTGTTTGGACCAATGCCAAAATCATGTTTAAGGGAGAATTAAATGTAACCGTGCGTACAGCGTCTCGCTACGATGACTGTCGTTTGCTACATTTTCCCCATCTAAAGTTGACATTTAAATTGAATTGGGTCTGTTTGGCAAATCCGAATGATCATCATGCTGTAATGCCCTGTGCTCCCGACAAATTGCCCGAATACTCTTCCAATCAAGTGCACGATTCCTTTAGGGCCTTCCGTTCTATAAATCTTAATATATGGATATCGTTTGAAACCAAATCTAGACCAGGCTTGGAAATTGAAAGTGATATACCAAGTTTGGTTTTGTATGGCAGTACGCTGAGATGGTTCGAAAGTTTAAAACTTATATTGTCTGGAGTGACAAGACCCACCCGCAGAGGGCCGGTCTTTAACAATGTGCGGCCACGTAAAAAGCAATTAAGCCGGCACTATAAAAAGGCCAATCTTCAAATGAGTTTACATCGTTTCCAAGTTCTATACTGGATGTCTCATGCCAGACACAAAGGTTTCCAGCTCAACGGCGGACGCGTATCATTCTGTTCTGAATATCTATTGTCTTTGTCGCCTATAGATGATGGTCTTATACATAGACCACGCTCCGATTGGTCTACTATTTATATGAATTGTGAACTAAATGATGCTGAAATTTGGCTGAAAAGTGTTGAAACTGAAAAGTTCGATAGTTCATCGGAGAATATTACGAGTGCTGATAACTGCAATAAGGTGCGTTTTTATTTCTTAAGTGTTGGACGCGTATCATATGGCCGTGAGGCTCTCATACAAACTGGCAATGAGGAGGAGACAAATAAAACAAAGTCCAGCACGCCCACTCATAAATTGGTTGTGTACGATTTGAAAGGTGCTTGGACCAAAAATAATCGTGATGTGGCTTTTGCCTTATTTGATTCGTTTATGAAGTCACAAAAATTGAAAAACAATCTCTCGACGGAGGCGGTGAAAAGTTATCGCAAAGAGGGCAATTCTAGTCTTATGAAGCACAAACGCAGCGACAGTGCAATTGCGCTGACGAGCAACACGGGAGAAGTAATGCCAAGTAAGTGATATATTTTCGTTTCATTATCCTTTTTCATATCGCCATCAATCGATCGCTTAATTAAAATTAATAGCTTTAGGAGTTTCGTTAATAGTTTTATATCAGTAGGAGCAATGGAGCATAAGTTTGTCGTTCATTAAGGATTCGAAAACAAGTACTTGAATTCAGAACCGTACTTAAATTCAGAATAATAACTTGTAAATAATGCAGAAATCTTAGATAAAATGTTTAAAACGATCATATTTGCAAGGAAACTCACTCTGACCTTTGATGGAAAATACGAAATCTGTAAATTTTAGATATTAAAAAATTTTTTAAACATCCACTGGGTAAAGAGTTTTTTTAGAACTGCCACTCAGAGGATGGCCTTTACACAGGCCATGCATTGTGCAGGAACTGTAGCAAGACAGTGATGTTATTGGGGGCAATAGATAGCGAAAGTTGAGAAGAGAGACTTTGTGGTGACTACTTTGTTTATATATTTATTTTGCCCATCAATTTGCTACAATACCGAACAAGACGACTGCACGAAAACTGCTGTATTTTAGTACATGATTGTATGTCAATCCTTTACAGTGCCGTTTAGTGGCCTTTGCTGTGTTTTCGTCACTTAAACAGGTGGACAATTATAAACACACGCTCTAATGCCGATAAGAAAAATTTGATCCCTCTCATATTTAAAATTTGTCTGAGTGCAAACGACGGATTCGTAGTCAAAGAATTACTTACTGGTGTTTTTTTTTTTAATTTCTTATAACCTTTACTGCCTGTTTGGCGATATCTCAAGCTATCGTTCGAACGCACAAATAATTTATGAAATGAAAACAAATTCTAAAATATTGTTTTTCTTTTAAATGTTCTTTGTTCGATAGAATGATATCGTGCAACAACGCCGAAGCCGTTAAAAGAAACTTCTTTTCTGTAGTTCTGTGATATCTATTAGTTTCTTTATATTAAATGTTTTTGTTATTGTATTATTTTTGTTATTGCATAGTTTTTATACAAAATTATTGAATTATTATTTTATTTTTCAATATTTCGTCACATATTATATTATTTCCCTGAAAAAGTTGCACAATATGTGACGTAATATTGGAAAATAAAATAATAATTTAATAATTTTGTACAAAAACTGACCCCATTGCTAAATAATTTAAAAAATGTAATTTATTAATTTTCTATTTATGTAATTTTTATTTATTTATTTATATTTTTATTTATTTATTTATATTTTTATTTCTAAAATTAATCTGGTTCTTGACCTCTTTTTAATTATTATACATATTCTGATATTTTTAAGCTTAAGGTCTCTTTATTTTAATTTAATTCTTAATTTCAATATTTCGTCACTCCTTTGTGTGACTTCTTCAGGAAATTAATTATAAAATAATTAGGAATTAAATTAAAATAAAGAAACCTTAAGCTTAAAAATATCAGAATATAATATTATTTTTATTTCTATTTTTATTTTTTTATTTCTATATTTATTTACTTACTTTTTGAAGTAGGACATTATTCGTTAGTAGGAATTTATTCGTTCCCATACATTAAGAAAATTATAAATGAACAATTACAGAGGCTGCTTAAACAATAACAATAATATCATAATAATAAAAAATTTTCTAAAATAATTGTGCAAATATCTCCCTTATTCTGCAACTAATTGTCAACGTCACGTCAAGACAATAACAAAATGGAGACACTTACTCACACTTTGTCGATGGCCTTGAATTTAGTGAGATACTGTAATAAAATGTTAATGGCTGAAGAAAAGGAGTGACGCATGTGTCCCATTTTTTATATTCCCCCCTGATTGTGTAAGGCGTTGGCGTTTACGCTTCAGGCGTTTGTAGTAGTAAATTAAAGAAAACAGCTTTCGTGTTTCTTTAATCTTGTATAAAAAATGCCTTCGGGGTAAACATCAAGACCCTACACAATCAGGCTGATTGTCTTGACGTGACGTTCGCAAAGACTTATAGAATAAGGGGAAATGAAAAATACGAAATATGTATATAGAAGAAACAAGAAAATAATACAAAGAATAAGATAGAGATTGAGGTTAGGATATTTTAATCCCTACGGGCTTTCTTAAAATTCTGTGTTTCCACAATGAGTTTTATGTTTGTGAGCAATGAGTTAAAAAGGTTCATGGCGTTAACAAAAAAAAATCAGATTGTGTTTAAACAATTGTGTCTTGAGTTGTATCAACGTAACGTAACGTGGGCTTTTGTTTTTTTTTATAAATTCTCATTACCATGCACTTCATTTTTTTTAACAATCCGAACTTACACTAAAGATGGACATACCACATAGTATTATTTTTAAATCACTTTTTATATATTTTCCTAATCAGTTGCAAACGCTAATGCAACTATAAAAAAGCCACAACCGGCCAGCCATGCCACGGCCATGTTGCAACAACTTATAGCCGAAGCCGATCATAAATTCAATGTATACAGTGATGATCAGAGTACTCAATCCCGCGAACTTCAATTGCAAGGCCTGCAAGCGTGTTCAGCTCATGATGTCATACACGAGAATTGGTCCATTTCGTTGGTGAATTCACAAGTTCTGCTTAAGGGATCCGAAACATCAGGTTATGTCATAATAAGTGCTGCTAAGGCTGAAATACTTCAGCGAGTACATCGGCCCGTTTGGCGAGATCGTTCCCTAGTGTCGAAAACCACTTGGAAGGGTTTATTGGAATGCATGCAGTATTATGCCACCGTTAGCGCCGGGGAACACGACTCCCTTTTAGAGCGTGAAATAATGTGGTTGACCGTAGACAATATACAGGACAAAGACGATGCGGTAATAAATGATCTGCCCGATATACCACATTTGGTGGGCAGTGGCCGCAGTGTGGGCGGTGTAGTCTCTGAGACCGTGGGTGCCTCACTAAGTGAAAATGCTGGTGAAAATCAACCCATACAACTGCAGCGCATAGTTTCTCGATGCAAATGTGAATTTTTCTATGTCAGTTATGGTGACACCATAGATCCAAACACTATCACCGACATGCCGCCACCACCATCCGAGGAAACTTTGTCGCCGTGGGAAAGGCAAGATGATCCCATGGATGCTTTTACGCTTATGCATCACGATTTGGATGTATGCACGAATTCCTTGCAATATGCCATGATATTGGATATTGTCAACAACCTGCTGCTGTACGTGGAGCCACAGCGAAAACAGGCTTTAGAAAAATTGGCCAGAATGCGTTTTCAATTGCAATTGCACTCCACTGAAGATCAGAAACGTCCGATACAACAGAAACAAACCCTCATCAGAAGTATGCTCATGAAAATCCGTTCACTCGAGAAAGATATTCACTTCATAAGTCAGCGGGCCGATGAAAGCGACACCATGGAATGGAAATTGGAATACGATAGAGTGCAAAGACACATTCGAGACAGCAAGGAGGAGCTAAATACGCTAAGCGAAGAACTCGACATGATGTTGTTGTGCTACAAAGAGACCCAGCTCTCGCAGTTAAGTAAAATCTCGAATGTGCGTTCGGACAAGACGGTCAGTATAGTGCGGGCCAATGAAATTTGTTTCAAACGTGCCCAATGGCGTCTTACGGAAACTGATGGCCAAATTGGTATTGCCGATTTGGTGCTAAGCGGTTTCTTGTACACCAAAAAATCCAAAAGTGATGATTCCGTAGAACATTTATTGGAACTGGGCAATATACGGATGAACAATTTAATACCACGGGAAATATATCGAGAAGTTCTAGTGCCCACCGAAATACAAAAAGATATGCCAGTCGATACTCACAAACGTGTGCTGCGAGTATTTTGCCGTGAAAAACCTCCAGTGGGTGGTATTTCGGTTAAAGAACATTTCGAAATCAATGTGGCCCCCATAACTATAGCGATAACGAAAAAATTCTATTCCACCATGCTGAAATTCTGTTTTCCTGACAGAGACGCCTCCGAAACTGAAGCTGTTGATGATCTAGAGGAAAACTCATCAAGTTCATCGTCTTCCTCGAATTTGCAGACCAGAAGTGCAAAGAAACCTTCTAAATCGAAAAAGTCCTCCAAAGATTCCGAATTTTATGTGAAAATCGAAAAGGATGATGTTGAGAAAATGAAAGAACGGGCCGAAAAGAAC
The DNA here is from genome assembly GCA_951800035.1 of Linnaemya tessellans. Lineage (NCBI taxonomy): Eukaryota > Metazoa > Arthropoda > Insecta > Diptera > Tachinidae > Linnaemya > Linnaemya tessellans. The sequence continues at coordinate 48,621,135 of OX637535.1, forward strand.
AAATTATTTATCTATATTAAAATACCCGAGGTTCCGGTGCGTGTTAGCTACAAGGGCAATAAGGAGAAGAATCTGGAGGATATTACAGATTTCTCGCTGGTTATACCCACATTGGAATATCACAATGTTACATGGACCTGGTTAGATTTATTGCTGGCCATGAAATCCGTTAGTCGCAAGGTGATTCTATCACAAGCGATTAAACAAAAGCTGCAAATACATCGTCGGCCGCCAACAACAAACCAAAGTGAATTTTCCTCTCCCCCCGAAGAAGACAAAGCAATAATGCTATTCGGAAACCGTTTAGCGGTAAGTGAAATATTAATTATTCTGCTCTTGAAATATTTTCGAAATACTTTTAAACTTTCATGCATTTTTTCTTTCAGGGTGAAAATCGTAGTCAACGCAAAGGTGTATTTAAATTTTCTTCAAGCAACAAATAAATTAGTTTAATACGATTACATTTCTCACTTAAGATCAGCTATCCATCGAACTATACGATCTTCTGATGTCTGAGTTAGATGCTTCGTGTATGTCTGTATAATAGGTAGCATTTGTTACGTAATTCGACTGTCAGTGGTTTCATGAAAACTTAACAAAATAACATATTTCCATTCATATATGTATAAAAATTTATTAGAAATTAGTGTTTGTAGGACGGGAAAAAATTACTTTCGCTATTAAGAAAAAAAAAAAAGTGATTCTAGTTTAAAAGGAAGTCCAACGAAGTTGGTTCGAAATAAATACAGCAAATTAATTGGAAGACCTCATGATAAAGATTTTCCAGTGTTGTCAACTTGTCAAGTGATAAATTAAAAATTCATATTTAAGATGAAACGGTCCTAAATATCCATAAATAAGATAAGAAGCTGAAATTTTTCAAACACGTTTATCTTTTCATTGTGTAAGCTCTCGTAAAGAGACTTAATTAATGTTAACCCTGATTGTGTAAGACGTTCCAGTTTACGCTTCAGGTGATTTTTTTTTTGTAGTAGATTAAAGAAAACGGCTTGTGTGTTTCTTTAATCTGGTACAAAAAACGACTTCGGCGTAAACGCCAACGCCTTACACAATCAGACTGATTATCGTGTACTCGTTAAGGTATTTCAGATCTCAAGGTCACAAAAATACAGTTTTTTCAATATATCACTTTCGATCTTATTGTGTTCGTCTAAGTCTCGGTCTGTTGAATTAACTGCCCGTTTTTGTAAAATGAATACAAATTTTCGTTTGGGTATTTATATATTGAAGCAACAGTAAAAAAACTCAAAATTTGTTTTTGTTTCAATATAAAAACCCAAACGAAAATTTTTATTCTTTCTACAAAAACAGGCAATAAATTTTGTTTAATAAAATAAACTGTGGTAAAATAAAAAAAATAGTCGTACTTAAAATTTAGTTTTTGGCTATAACGCTTCCATCCGGAGTTACATCGTTAGGCATATTTGCATCAGGCTTTTAACAAAAATGGAAAGGGTTTTACATTCCGTTTGCAATTTCTACATTATTCATTTGCTAACTCATAAAGATTGTAAACAAATGCTCGTCTGCCCGGATTCACGTGCTTCTAGTCCCATCTATATATTCTTTAATTACCGATTGATCTGCTAAAAAATGCTCCAAAAAAAATTTTGGAAAATATATTCACGAATAACTGAAATATGGCTAAGTAATTTTTTTTGTTTACGTTTGAAGGTTCCATTTTTACAGTGATCTCTTCAGTACAGTTTCTAAAAGCTTTTCAAGGAAAATTGTAGAAATTATCTATAGGAGGTGTATCGTTGTGGAAATCTAAAATTAGGCTTTGAAACTTTTTAAAAATAAAAAAAAATATTTTACACCTCGAGTGCTTTAAAATAAATTTTATACGAAAAGAACACAAGTCTACAATATTTTTTATAAATACGGGCGTTAGGCAATATACGCGTGTTATAAAAAAAAATTTATAAACAGAAATGTTATGGTACGAGACCTCTGATGACTGCAATTTGCTTCATATATGCCCTGTCAATACATGGCACAACTAAACTTTATGTCATTTATTTTATTTAAATAATAAAAAACCATTTGCGAAAAATATTAAAATATTATGGCTTTTTAGCAAAATTGTGCTGTAAACTGACATTCATGTTCATTTATTTTATTTTTCATTATTTTTTTTAATTATTTCTCAAGCCATGATTGACATAAGAATGTTTTCGCAAGCGAATTCAGTTGCGTCGACTTAGTGTTATTGGTTATAGCAAGGCGAATTAATATCAGATTCTTTATTAGCCTACGTAATCATCAGCTGTGCCAAGGCTGTTCAAACCAGAACTGTCAAAAATGGTTTTATGTAATTCTATTGAAATGTTTTTTATTCAAAAGCTTGCAAATTTTACAAAAGTCTGAATTTCCTTACTTTTTAAATAACTTTTTTTTTAAGTCCGTAGTAATCTTTTTGTTTTGTTTATTTTTTCTTTATAATAAATATTAAATATTTTTCTTAATTCTGTAAGTCAATATCACGAGAAGACAATCGCTCCTATTATGAATGGCGACATTGACGTCGCATCGACTCGACACTATAAAATTATCACTTGTCTGCAAGTTGTCGATAACAATTAATTACTCTTGACAATTTCTTAGCATTCTCTAGGGCATATAATATCGATAGAACATGTTAATAGTAGTCAGTTGCTGTCGAAAAAAAAGTGGACAGGCTACAATTATTTGCTGTCGTCTTAATACGGCGTCGATGTCGTCATTCATAATAGGGGTGAATATCAAAAATGGTACATTTACCCACTCGTTGTGAACAACAATAACCGATTTCTGATAGTCGGTGACATCACTCTAGGGCTTCAAATATGGCAGGAGGCTTTATTGAAGCAAAGTAGTACATTAGTGTTTTCTTTATGATATTCCCCCTTATTCTATAACTATTTGTCAACGTCACGTCAAGGCAATATCAAAAATTGAACACTTCTGTAACCCTTTTCTTCAGCAATTGACAATTTTTAACAGCCCCATGCTATACTCAACCCCTTAGAGAGTAGTCACAGAGTCAGAATTAGTTAAATGTTCTCCACAAGGAGTAGGCAAGTGACCTATTTTTGATATTGTCTTGACGTGACGTTGACAAATAGTTACAGAATAAGGGCGATTGTCGTGGAGTGACGTTGGCAAATAGTTATAGAATAAAGGGCAATATACACAAATTCTTCACTTCACTTCAAAGAAAAAGAAATTAAATTATTAACAAGATAAAACTGTTGCATTTTTGACGGTTTGGGCAATTTGCAGCGGAATTGGGATGAGGCAACCAGGCAATATCGTAATGATTATACCGTAGGATTCGTATTATGAAACTTAAATCACATATTAATTAATATATTGTGCAATTTATTCTCCTGTTTGCTTTACACATGTTTTCGTGCAAACATTTTCCTGTCGTGTAAGTCGAAGGGTAGATGATCTAAGTTATTAATTAAATCACAACAATATTAATAATTTAACAAATTATTTTCCATTTATTTATCAACTGTTTTCTTTCATTTTTTATTCCTGCTTTATTGTTTATTAAAAAATACCTTTTTTTGCGTATTTGCTGTATATTAAATTTGTTAGAGTTAAAATAAAAATTGAATAAATTACTCTACACTTTTTCTCTAAGTAGTTTTTGTTTTTTTTTTTTTTTTTTGTTTTTTAAAATAGATACAATTTTAATTATTTTTAAACTAAGATTTAATTACTTAATTAGAAAGTATTTATTAACGTTAGAAAATTAATCATCAATAAGAAGACGCAGAATATAAGAAACCAAATTAAAAAATTTACACCTAAAACACACGGCTTTTTTATATTGTGTTTTCTAATTAAAAACAAACAAGAAAAAGAAATCGCTGGCAATATTTAACAAAACCTATATTATTAATCAACGCGATTTTTTCTACAACTAAATTGTTTACTTTGATCTTAAACAAAATGAAATTAACAAAACTATCATATCCACGAATAATTGATTAACTCTAGAAGTGAATTTTATACAAGTTTTATAAGTAAGAGCTTTTAATTGAAATAATTTTTTGAAAAAGTCTGGAAATATTTTTTCTTTTGCCAAGATAGTATAATTAAATTAGTTCAAATTTACACTATTTGTTGTTTGAAAACACACTAATTAAAATACGTTTGAATATTGCTGCTTCTAAAATGATTCCTTTCTTCGCATTTAAAGTTGGAAAGCATTTCATTTAATTTGCTGCTTTAAAGGTGGCTAAAATATGAATTGGGAAAATTATTTATTTATTATTTTTTAGATATTTTATTGATAAAAATTTGCTTACCAAAACAAATACTTTTTTGGGTATAGATCGTTGTACTAGTTCTCCAAGCAGATTATTTTGTGTTTCATCTTTTGAGGGATCCACTTGTGTATTGTACGATAGTGTTAGTTCAGGTAAATTTTGCCAACCCACATACAGTGGATATAAATTATAGACAAGTTCCTTTTCGCCAAAAGAAAATATGGAAATATCCAGCTAAAAGAGAAATGTCACGATTAATAAAATCTATTAGATCAATAAGTAATTAATATAATCCTATATAAAGTTGTCAAAATTGTTGCATAGAAAACGATTCTAAGATTTTCAATTTAATCACATCTTAACGGAAAAATCAAATATGAATATGAGTTGATTCTACACAATTTTTACACAATAGTAGGATCGGCTGTTGGCCAAAGTTCGATCACTTGACATTTACAGTTTAAATAAATCATTGAGGTGTAATTTATAAAAAATATTTGATGCCTATAACATTTTTATTTGAGATGTTTCTATACGAAAATTGTCAAATAAGAAGATTATAAGCGTGAAATATTTTTTTATCTATTCTTTCAATACTACCTGTTGATATACAGGTTAAATACGAAGCAGCTCTGGCTGCTACGAGTATAATACACGTCTTACCCAGGAACAACGCTCGCACGGTTACGTGGGATAGAATCCCTATTAGATATGTACAATCACACTGCACCACCATAATATCGGAAGGTATGGAATGGGAGGATGCAAGTACAATGAACCCCATAACTAACCTATACACGTACGGGTCGAAGATTGGTGACCGATCGGGTGGAGGATTCTGTGACATGGGTCGTAACTTTCACAAATACTTCCGCCTGCCGGATCATAACACAGCATTTCAGGGTGAGATCGTGGCTATTGCGGAAGGGATAAGATGGTTAAAGGAAATCGATAACAGACTACCAGTTCGTAGTCACGGATAGTAGTAAAGTCATCGAGGTCCTGAGGAATCATGTGGTTCAATCTCGGTGTGTACTACAATGCAAGAATGAGATTAACTCATACACGCACTGTGGGGGCATAGAGATAATATGGATTCCAGGACATCAAGGAATACCTGGAAGTGTTGAGGCAGATAGGCTAGCAAAGATGGGAGCATTAATGGCAAACATCACACTAGAGAGTCCGAAGCCATTTCAGGTTTTTAAGAACGAACTAAAACGATGGGCTTTAGATTTGCATACAAGAGATTGGCAGCACTCTACAGTAGGTAGGGTGACTAGGATTCTATGGGGGGACCCAGATGGTAACAGGACAAAGGAGATCCTAACATTGAGTAGGCCAGCACTACGGAGGTGGGTTTATTTAATAACAGGACATACAGAGTTAAGGAATCACCTGGCATGAATAAGTATCGTTGACGATATAATATGCAGAGCCTGTCAGGAAAAGGACGAGACACTCACTGGAGCACTACTTGTGCTACTCTCCAGCTTTTAGCCAAGTCAGAAGACAAACATTTAATCAGGAGATTATACAGGAGATGGAATTTCTTAGGGGCTCTGATTGGAAAGACTTAAGGAAGTACATTAAAGAAACTAGGTTCTTAACGTAATCAAATTCAGAGGTTTCCATGGTATCGGTGGAGGCTCCCTACAGTGGAATGGGAACTTCCTATTATAGAGCGCACAACAGGCCTATGAGGCCTAAGTGTAATCCTGGACGGATTGTGATAGCTTATGCCCCTCTCTTTAACCTAACCTATCTATTAGACTTTATTTTAAATGTATAGGTGATTTTTCAAATTAGAAGTTACTGAAATTTAAGAAAAATATATACTCTCTACAAATAAAAAATGATACAGAGACTTTCGAACTATTTGTTTGTAATAGAAAGAATTTACTGCTTCCTTGCATTTTGAAATAAATTGATCGCTTTTGTGATAATAATTAAAAGCTTATATTGTGCATATCTACATAAAAATACCTTTTAAAGCATATATATTTTATCAATATTGGTAGACGTTAAGATACTTAAAAGTGTACCACAAAAAAGTGTGGCGTGTCACAGAAAATGCAAAAGTCTCGATCTAACAAAATATTTCACAAATTTATATATATATGTCGCATAATTTTGCATTAATCGTGAACATATCTTATTCTTTTTAAAATCTTAGAGCTTTTTTCATTTTCTGTGACAATAGGCAAGATAAATAAAGTTGTCCATTTTACCTGCTTATGGCCGGAACATATGAAATTATCGGTATTACTTATGCACAGCGTTGCTATGAGATGCAATACTTTTGGCGTAGGATTTTTCAGAACCACTTTAAATGTCATTGGCATTTTGACAAACATTTTCTCCTCAATGGAACAATAGATATTCAAAGGTGGCTCCACAATAGGCAAACCGCTTATAACAAATTTTGTTTCATTTTCTTCATGGCCGCCAGTTCGACGCCATTTTATACAATAGAAACCAAAAATGGTTGGGCCGTTTGGAATCGCCTGCAAGGATGGCTGCAGTTGATTTGAGTTTGTTGTATCGTATAGAAGTGAAGCCTTAAGAAATCCTCTTAAATGTCCCGTAGCCTGTATAGCATCCAAAGTTTTGTTGTATATTAAACGAGTTTGTAGATTTTGTTTAGGCGCCTGCGCCACATTTTCATCCGTAACATTACTATTGTTGTTGCTATTGCTTTTACCATTATCCGATAGCGTTGACGTACTCATATTGGAATTTAGGCTAGACACCATGAGAGCATTTGTGGAGGCAGTATTATTTATTATTGTCATATTCGTTGGTAATTTCCCCATTAGACTTCTGCTCATGTGATTAGATGGTATTGCATTTAATACGGTGCTGTCTGTTGTTTTCATTGAATGTCTTCTTGATGTTCGTAGACGATTGAAAATATTTGGCTGCATTTCGTTTTTAGTACGCTCATAATCTCTGTATGTTATCCAGTCTTCGCTCGTGTTGTTTGTGCGCAAAACTATAACATCTTCAAGTTTTTCACCACGCTGATAACAGCTGGTGAATTTTTTTCGTTTAAAACTATAAGTTGATTGTACTAAATTATGATCCTGCAATGGCAAAAAGGAAACTAAATTACAATTTCATACACGTATATTCATATACAGATATCTTTTGTAAAATATTTGCAATTGTGAAATTGAACAAGATTTTCAAATTTCATAAAATTTATTAAGGCCCAATTTAGTGAAAAATAGTATTTATGTCTATTTCTTATTTGACAAATTTCTATACAAAAATTTATAAATAACACTGCTCAGCTGCAAAATCCTCCTTTAAATAAAACTATGTGGACTATGTATCCGTTTTCGATTTTTTTCTATCAGGTCGGGATTTTTTTTTAAAAGGAGTGGCAAATTTTTCCCCCTAAATTAGTCAGGTACGGAGACATATTTCACCCTAACTCGAGAACGAGTCATCCGATTTTCAAAAGTAAAACACCGGAAGATGTGTAACAAAATTTATTCTAGTCGAATATAATTTTTCTCTATCTCTTATCGTTTTGGAATTATTCAGAAATTAATGGAGAAAAAATTTTTGTTTCGTGCAAAATTCGTAATTTTTTTCAGTTTAAAAATTTAATAAAAAAAAAAGATAAAGCAAATATTCAACATTTTGTAAATTTTTCTGAGAGCTACATATCTTAAAAATAAAATAAGCTTTAAACCATAAAAATCGGTTGGAAAATGTGGATTTTATTGCCAATTTACCGCAGGTAAACGTAAAATATTTTTTATGAATTAGGCCTTAAGGGCACTGCTACACGTTCAATATATATTGAACGCGATCCAGTATCGCGTTATTTATTGAACGTGTAGCATGCAGTATTGATGGATTGCGATCCATATAGCAGAATGGCCTAAAATATGAAATGCAGATCGTGGATCGCGTGATAAATATTGAACGTGCAGCATTTTCATGATATTAGATCGCGATACGTTAACCCTTAATAGCCTACTGGTCCCGCTAGGAACCAACCAGGCAATTGTTAAATTTTTCAGGTAAATAGAAATTGCGAAGAAAGTTGTAGAGTAAAATATGTTTAGAATTGCAAGTTTTATAACACTGATTTTTTTCCGGCCAAAAGAAAAAATCAGGCTATTAAGGGTTAATAAGAAGTGAAATAAAACAAATAAAATAAAAGACGTAGTGCAAAAAATTTAACAAATAAAAAGTAAAAAAGTTTATTACATTTGTGTAAAATTTTGTTTTAAAAGGGTAATGGCAGAAGATAGCGAAAGCGAGTGGGTTCTGCCGGTGGAATTGGAATTAACGACCGAAAAAATTATTTTGAAAGACTTAATTTTTAATTTGGAGGCATTGCCGGAGTTGTGGGACTCGTCGGCTAAAGCTTTTTTTTGTTTTCTCGCGACGTTTTTTTAATAAATGATCCGCACAGCACAAAAATAACGTAAATACTGACGCGATAAATATTGAACATGTAGCATACACTCGTAATCCATCAATCCATTAAAATGGATCGCGATCCAAATATCACAATATATATTGAACGTGTAGCAGTGCCCTAAAACTGTAACTGCAATTATATTTAAAACAAAATAATGGAATTAAATTACTTCAATGTAAAGTGAATCGTTTTTTTTTTTTGTCAATAAAAGTACGGTATTGCATGAATTCACCATACATGACGCACGATAATTTATCATTAATAAAAAAAACAATTAAATAAAAATAAAAAAATCAGATTTTCCTGTTAAATAGCCTTATTTTAAATAATTTTAAACATTTTTACTCTTCTTCTATTTTTTTTTTAATTTTATAACCATTATGCTAAAGTTACGTTCACATATATTAAATATTTGACAAAATAAGCGTTTGAATTGATTTTTTTGTAATTTTTAAAATATTTTTAATTCTGAATTTGGTAAAAAATTTCAATACAAAGACAGTATTGTTTTATATCGTTTCGTTTGTCGGACATTCACTCGAACTATTAAAGAAACTTTTGTTAAAAAGTAGTGGTTACGCTTATTTCGTCAAATATTTGATAAATGTAAAAGTAAATTTCTAGAATTAAAAAAAAAAAAATAGAAGATATGTAAAATTTTTTCAAATTATTTAAAATAAAGCTATTTAACAGGGAAAGCTGATTTTTTTAGACTTCTTTTTCATAAATATTCTAAATATTCATTCCACTCTCATTTCATAAAAATTATTTTATGCTTATAATCTTGTTATTTGATAAATCTCTATACAAAAATTGTCAAATGATCAGTTTATAAATTTAAAATATTTTTCATGAATTACAGATTCTTAACATAAAAAAGAAAAAATAATAATTTGCAGATTTAAACTCCATCCTAAAACAAAAAAATTCTTAGCTTAATAATTAAATTAACAAATTCGTAGAATAAAATTTACATTCAGGAATGTTATATTAAATTTTTTCCAGTACTAAAAGAAATTTCTCGGAAATAATTATAAAATTTTTAGCTTAAATTTTTAAATAACAAAAAAAAGGGGTAAATTTTATTCTGCTTCAAATTAGAGTCCAACAGCAAAGTTTTCCACATAGAAAATATAAAAAACTTTTTTATGTCACACTCAGTTGTTTCAGATATTTCAAAAACTTACACATATAAAATAGGTTTCCAATATATCCAACTCTACATCGGTTTGTATTGAAAGACCGGCACGAAATAGGAAATTCTCACCACGATAGATTTTCGTTAGCGGCATTCTGTTTAGCGTATAAAATTGCCCCTTAAATTTGAACTCTTCATCACATCTAACACTTAACACCGTCTCCTGAGTTTTACGCAAACTATTATCATCTAAAAATTCCAAATGTATGGGTGTTGTTATGGGCAGTGATGTCGTCGCAATTGTTTGATTGGATGTAAAGTTCTTGGCGGCCAGTATAGCTTCCGGAGATTCGTCAGTACTACTGGGTGATGTTGTATCATTTATCACAATAGCCGTAGTCACTTTCGGCTTCAGCACATCGGTTGTATAGGAGAGTTTTTGTTGCAAGGTAATCGTTGTCTCGATTAGACTGAATATGTAGAATAAGGCATTGTTGGAACTCTGCATTGACAGTTCGCCAATGTCGATATTTATACTAGAATGTAGTTTTTGCTTAGTAGGCAATATATCTGTGGTAAGGAATACTGCAAAAGTGAAAAATGAAGTTAGAAATATTATTATTTATGAAGAATAAAACTTGTTTATAAAGAGCAGATTTTTTTTAGAAAGATCCGAGCACATCTCAGCTCAAAAATTTGATTTTAAAAGAATGTTGACTTAAGTGATACAATTTGTTAAATTTTTACATATTTTTGCATATAATATTTTACGTCAATGCCCACTAAAGGGGATGCAGTTCATAAATAGATTTTTCTGGCTTCAAGTTAAACGTTTTAGACGCTCTTTGACATAAAAATATATCATTCGGTTAACAAAATTACAAAAAAGATAACTTAAAAAAAATGATGTTTTTGAGGTTGGTTTAGTTCTTCTTAGGGAAATTTTTTCTCCTCTGACCCGATGTAGCCTATTTACGAACCCGATCTGTGCTATCCTTCAAGATAAATTTATACGAAGTTTCAAGGGTCTGGCTCTTTTCGTTTGGACTGTATCGTGATTTCCACAGATGAACCGATGGACGTGGATAGATCGTCTTAGATTTCATCACATATCAAGAATATACATATGTCTGTAAACGAGTACTACGAGTGTAATAAAATGTTGTGCTACAACTTCTTCTTCCTCCGCCCGCATTAATTACGGTATTTACTGTCTAAGTGCGCATTTTCAATCGAAAATATTGATAAATGAAAATTTTAATTTAGATTTTTTAATATTTTGATTTCATCGCTTATACGGTAACTGCCTGTTTTTATAAATAAAATAAAAAAAATTGTCTGGGAATTGAAACAAAAATAGTCCCTATCATGAATAATTTTTCCCTTTTCCCTAAAATTGCAATCATGAAAAAATTCCCCCCGAGAATGACTTCATACTAAATTAAATTTCCCTTATTGTGTGTGAATGATTGTTTTTTTCGCGAGTTTTTTATTTTTTCCCTTTAATTTAATCACTAAGTTTTTGCTGGTATTTTCTATTATAATTCGAGTATTCGAGAGTTTAAAAGTTTTATTTTAGGAGCAGGATCCGTTAATAAGACACAAACTGATGCTTTTTGTAACAAATCGATTGCCTGTCTTTGTAAAACTTGTTGCTCCAAATTCTAAACATTAAAAATATTTTTAAATTGTTTTGGTCGATTTCCAAAATGTATCCAAATTATTTTACTACTAAATATTTAGCCATACTTTTTTTTAAATTATTATATAAATAATTTTAAAATTATTATCTAAATGTAAATTGTTCCATAAACATTTTTTGATTTTTCATGTTGTTTTCAACTTCATCTCTTTTTTACATTCACTGAAAACTGATAGCGGGAATAATTTCTCATGGGAGATTCACGATGGAATTTTTTCCTTCGAGAGGAATAAAAATTTCACGTGAACAAAAATTTCACTTGTTATTCACGATAGCGGTGAATATATATATAAAGTCCCAAGAGAAAATTTTTATTTTATTTACAAAAACAACCAGTAAAAGTGTCTTGATTTTGTTCACACTATAAAATATTTTTACTATGCGATATTACTCAATATTACGTTCGCCAACTTTCGATTAGATCGAATATTGACTGATTCGTCGCAGGAGTCACTCTACTTTGAAGTCGACAAATTATATGAGAGAATATATTCTCTGTGTATTTCATTAATATCAAAAAAGTTAAATAAATACAAAAATTTTAAAAAGTTTAAGTTTATATTTTAACTGAAATTTATTTGTTGCTGGTTTAGCAATATCTATATACATTTCAACTTTTCAAAACTATGGTTAAAGTCTACTGATGATTTGGTAAAGCACCAATGAAATGCATATAGACATTGCTTGACCACCAACAAATAAATTTCATTTAAAATAGAATTGTGACAATATGTCAAATAAAAATTTCATAACAGTTTAAGTTTATATTTTATAAATAAAATTAAGTCTATCTTTTTTGTTTAAACTACTATTTTTTAACAATGATCTCTCACAATTTTATCAATCCACGGCCGGAGCATATAAAGATTTACATAAACACCTGGTGAATTTATGCGAGCGCATTCATAACTTCTGCCCCAGGAAACAACACCAACTAATTGATCATTAAGAACAACAGGACCACCGGAATCAGCTTCACAGGCATCTTTCACACCCGGTATTGAAGCACAGAACATACTCTCCGTAACATTACGATAATTTCTATACAATTCACGGCATTGTTCGCGGGCCATCACTTTGACATACACAGATCTCAATTGATGCGACAATGTGCCATTTTCCCGTATTAATCCCCAACCAGACACTTCAACAAAATCTCCTCTTTGGGGAATATCATTTGAAAATTCAATAGTTTCTGTGACTTCCCCATTAAGAGGCCTACTTAATTTAAATATGGCAATATCGTGTTCAAAGGTTTTGTTGTTGTAGCTATTGGGTATGAAAATATTGTCAACAGTTCGCTTATTGATGTTCTCATTTAAGAAGGTTACACCTGCTCGTACCATTATATCACTCGGCTTACTTTCCTGGGCACAATGGGCGGCTGTAAGAACACATTTCCGTGTTATAAGAGCTCCGCCGCAGTAAAATATGCCCTTCTTTCGTATGTTGACAATATAAGGAACATCTCTGTTATACACTGGTCGACCCCCAACAATACGGGGAGTACGTGATTCCGCCACACTGCTACGAATTTGTAAGTCACTATAGGTAGTGATTAAAATGGAAACTATTATCTTAAACATGGTTTCTTTATCTAACCGAGAAACAGTTGTAAAACATTATTTATATAAATTCCCAATATTTTCAGTGTCTCATCTTTATTTTGTTACAAGGTTAGATTTGTTGACATGACCTTTTTTTCTAACAAAACATTTGTATTCATTAGATATATTTATTAAAAAAAATATATGGAAGAGAAATAAACATGTACAGTTTGTGTAAATATGTATTTATGCTGCAACAAGTGTTACAAGTACATTATTGTTCACTTTTTAAATTTTTAATTCTTAGACTAACTGCCAGTTTTTGTAAATAAAATAACATTTTTTCGGCTTGGACTTTGTATTGAAAACAACAACAAATTTCAGGTTTTTTATTGTTGTTTTAATATAAATTCCCAAACGAAATTTTTTATTTTATTTACAAAAGCAGGCAGTAAGTCATCGCAACATTTTCTTTAATGTAGACAGACATTAAATGTCTTTTACAAATATTCAAAACAAACAAGTGCAAAGAACAGTATGAATTCATTTAGTAAGCCGCTGCCTCTGATGTTAATTATATTGCACTTTTTTTTAGTTTTTCTTTTATCTAATTTAATTTAGAAAATACAAAATATATCTCCCTCCTATTAAGTGCAAAAAAAAATACAAATTCGAAAATCGATCGAAATTTGTATTTAAATTTTATGGAAATTTCGCTTGATATCGAATGCCACAATTTGGTCCCTGAACAGCATTTGGGGGGATTAGCCCATAAAAAATATTTTAAATATTTTTGTGTTTGAAATAGTTTACAAAGTAAATTTGCAAAGTATTTGGTGCACAGAAGACGACGGGGTGACTCAGACCATATATCGGCGATATTATTAACCCATATTTTCTTCCGTTACTGTGACTGACTGTACACGACCTATGCCTTCACGGAAAATTCTTCACAAGAACTGTAAATCTATACAGTTATCTGAGGTGTTGAAATTAACTAGTGCGAGTGAGACGCTAAACTCTCGAAAGAGAGTAAACGATCAGTGGTCGGGCTGCACTTAAAAAATAATTGCCAACGAGGCTTGATGTTCACTGATTCAGAGCTGCTTTGCGATATTTTAAATTTATTAACTGTTCATTTGATAAAACTGTATGCACAACATTTAATAAATCATGAATGTAAATCTTTATTTTTCGAACTTGTTAATCTATTATTAAGATAAAATTTTTTTATCCAGAATCAAGTTCAAATCTGCAAATTATTTTTTAAGAATTTTTATTAATTATGTATGAATTTTTATTAATCGAACTTTCTTATGTAAATTGTTAATTTTTTCAACGGGCTTAAGTTCAAATATGCATGGCTGCAAATGATTTTTTATTATTTTATTAATGGAATATTCAGAATATTTTCAAAATATTCTGAATATTTCAACCTCAATATAAAAAATAGTAAATAGAATTTGAAAAAATTCATTTATTAATAAAATAATAAAAAATCATTTGCAGTCATGCAGATTTGAACTTAAGCCCGTTAAAAAAAATTAAAAATTTTTATTAATTTCAAGTTATTTTATTACGACTGTAATATTTAGAATGTTTTTATAATCAACAAACTAGCAGAACGGACATTCCTAACGATATTAATTATAATGATATTCCTAATGACTAGTGCCACCGTGGAAAATGGAAAAAACGTAATAAAGAAGATCAGTACTTTTTTTATCTTGGACCAGCACTCAGGGGATGGCCCCTACATATGCAGTGCATTGCGTCGGAACTAGAAAGGAGGGGATAGTATTGAGGGGATAAATGTTCAGTGACCAATGCTATGCCTTCATCATTGAAACAGGCTGGAAACAACTTAACACAACCATGCACTAAAGCTGATCAAAAGAATTCAACACAATATTTCATGACTCAGCGCGGGTTTGAACTCAGTACCCTCCGCTTCACAGTCTCGTGTTCTACTACTCCAGCCAACAGCACCCACAATAATACTGATCGATTATGCCGGTGTGATGATTATAAAAATATTTTAAATATTCCGCTCTTAATAATTCTCTGAAAAAAAAATAATTATTTGTAGATTTGAACTTGAGATTTGAACATTTAATAAATATAAAATATTTTTTATGAATGAGGTTTTGTAGAGCAGCGTGAACAAAGCGTGCTCCAAATTATAAAAATCAGAGTGCTGTTGGCTGAAGTAGTTTACACGAGACTGTAAAGCCGAAAGTCCCGAGTTCGAATTCGCGCTCTGTCATGAAAATATGGTGTCAAATTCTTCTGATCAGCAGTAGTGCATTTTTGAAAATTGTTTGACTGTAAAATTTCCTTTACATAAAATGTACTGAGGCGCGAAAAAGCTATAAGCAAAGACTAAAAATATACATATATTTGTAGCCTTTGCTATCAGGCTTCATCTCTTAACTAAAAGTAATTGCCGCAAACTTGACTTGTCTATAAACAACAGCACCCCCAAACAGTTTTTCCCAAGGTATATAAATACAAGGTAGTGCCACTTGCTTTTATTAAATTTTAATAAGGATTTTTGAAGTTTATTTTTCTACATCATATTGAATATGACGTTGCCACACTATAAAAAAAAATTTTGTTTATTTGGAAATTTTTAAATAAAATCTGTAATACATATATATATATATATATATATATATATATATATATATATATATATATATATGTATACATATATGTATTTTAAATGAAATTTATTTGTTGGTGGTCAAGCAATGTCTCTATGCATTTCATTGGTGCTTTACCAAATCATCAGTAGACTTTAACCATGATTAGGAAAAGCTCCAACGAAATGCATATAGGCATTGCTTGACCACCAACAAATAAATTTCATTTAAAATAGTGTTGTGACTACAATATGTCAAATAAAAAATGTCATATATATTACATATATAAGTTTTTCCATTTGTCTAGCAATTTCGATAATTAAATTGTATATACTAAACTTCATTCCTTGATCTCTAACTTATTTAAATTTCAAGGTGTCCAGTTCAGCAATTTCCAAAATAATGGCCTTTTTAGTACCAAGCCACATTTTCATGAGATCACGGACAAAGCACCATTATAATATATTATACCATGGTATTTAACTATTATTTTATCCCCTCTCTTTTAACATATTTCATTGTATTACCTCATTTTAAATTTAAACATATTGAACGTACAATATTGATAGAATATCCCGCTCAAAATCTCATTGTGAATCGTTTTTGCATATTGACCGAGAGAAAAATTTCATTTTGAGGTTTTGAACATAAACATTTTGCAATATTTTGCTAAAATAATTTAATAAAAGCTACATAAAATGTAAAGAATATAGAAAACTACGAAAAATCCCAGTTCCTATGCATTTCCACAAGAAATAAAGTCATTGTGTTGCTTTGCATTGAAGCAAAAATATTGAAACCATTACATTGATCAATAAGACAATTTAACAAAATCACGACAAGATTTTTATAATAAATTAATTGGCAAACGGATTTTAATTATTGTTAATTATGACATCGATGCAATTAAAAATTTTAAAAGAAGATTTAAAAAGAAAAAAAACGGGTAACTTAAAATGATATGGTAACTTAATTTTTATGGGAATGTCAGAATCCTTAAAATTGTCAGAAAATTATTTTAAATTTAATAGCTCACAGTGGCAGTACCTTGTTTTATTATACCATGGTTTTTCCTCTTTTCCCACATGACACTTTTTTAATATTTATTAAATTCTATTGTAACAAACAACAATGACAAACAGAAGTCTTCTAATTTATTTTATACAAATATTTGTATTCATTATATTTGCAAATGAGGGCAATTTTCGGTTCAATTATATCGGCTCAGCATTTGGTAGAACAATGCGTATCGTGGGAGGCCACGACACATCAATAGCCGAACATCCCTACATGGTTAGTATACGACATAAAGATCATTTCATATGTGGCGGTACACTGATATCACAAAAATGTCTTTTAACCGCGGCGCACTGTTTGATTTTGGAATCGCCAGGCAGTTGGGAAATACATGCCGGAACATCGTATATTAAATCGAGAGGCGTAATGGGAAAAGTTCGCAAGTGGATGGTGCCTGTAGAATTCAACTTTTTTAGCATAGATATGGATGTGGCCATAGTGAAACTGGACAGACCATTAAATGGCAGAAGTGTACGTCCTATAGAAATTGACTATAGCACTTTGCAGGAAAACGAAGCAGTAACTGTAGCCGGTTGGGGTCTTAAGACACAATATCTCTTTGCCAAGCTGTCAAACGAACTGCAAGCAGTCAATGTCTCTCTGACATCTATGGCAGAATGTACAAGAGCGTATCAACCCGAAAATAATATAACGGAGAATATGTTTTGTGCCATTGGCAGTTGGGGCAGTGATGCCTGTCAGGGTGATAGCGGTGGACCTGCAATACGCCGGGGCAAACAAGTGGGAATTGTTTCATGGGGTTATCGTTGTGGCTCTCCACAATATCCTGGCGTTTACACACGATTAAGCAGTCCCAGTGTGAAACGATTTCTAACATTTCTAATCAAAAAGTATTGTTAAAACAATAATAAATCAGATGGTTACATGTGCAATGCTGTTTGGAAATAGCGGGCTATTGATCAGTAGGGTGCAGGCATAATAATTGCGTTAATCGCGTGAATACACTTGCAACTTTATGACAGTTTTGCACAACAAAGCATCTGCGGATAGTTTTAGTTGGCAGCTTTCTATTCGAAGATGTCACATATCAGAAATTGCAAACATTTAGTTGTAAGGCTCTTAATAGTTCTGGCCTGGTTACCGTTGCTGAGGTTTGGCCATTGTAGTGAACCTCGTATTGTCGGTGGTGTGGAAACTACTATTGATCAAGTGCCATATTTAATAAATCTACGACGTAGTGGACAATTTTCCTGTGGTGGGTCATTAATTACACATAAATGTGTTTTGACAGCAGCCCATTGTGTTTACGGAGTACCTGCTTCTAGTTTAACCGTTAATGCGGGAGTGTCAAAACTAACAGATTCGGGCGAAATGCGCCAAGTGCAGCAATCGTTTGTATCGGCATTTTATTCCCCAAACACCCTTGATATGGATGTAGCTGTTCTGAAGTTGACGCAACCTTTAAAAGGATCCCACATCGCCACTATTCCACTCTGCTCCAAACGTCCTGGCAATAATGATTTCGTTCAAATATCAGGATGGGGTATAACTAGTGAATCTAGCCAACTGCCGTCTAATCAAGTGCTTACAGCAAATGTTCAAGTAATTTCAAAGGAAGAGTGTTCAAACTTCTATGCTGGTCAGGCACATTTATCGAGTACAATGTTTTGTGCTTCGGTGCCTGGTGTAAGAGACTCCTGTTCCGGCGACTCAGGAGGTCCTGTTGTTTACAATGGCCAGGTGTGCGGCATAGTGTCCTGGGGATTTGGCTGTGGCCGTAAGGAATTTCCTGGGGTATATACAAATGTTGCCAGCTTAAGAGTGAATGCATTCGTTAAAACCATCGTTATGCAAAATTGTTTGTAGTTGAATAAATTGTATGTTAATTGAAACAATTTAAATTAATTTTGTGATTGCATTTCTCATCTTATAGTTTTTCGTTCTTCATATTCCGTTCATTTTGGATTTCGATTTTCATCAAGTATTTTACTTGCTGGCTGGACTTATTGTCTATTTTACGATGCATAGAAGGATTTTAAAAAAAAACCAGGCAATAATGTTATATTCGACCGGGTCGAATCTTAAATACCCTCCAACTATTTAGTAAATAAAAAGTCTATTTTGTCGGGTTCACTCCGGGAGGCGCCGTGCTGGAGACTTCTCACCCACCCTTGCCATAAAACAAAAAATCAATTTTTGTCATTATTAAATTTTTTTTGTGGGGTCCTTTAGGGGGAAAAGGTGAGAGGGGGTAGGCAGAGGAACATTTAATTTGTAAAGACTGTTTTTAAGAATTTGTTAAATATTTACACTATTTTTCCATGCAATATGTTACTTCAACGCCCACTAAAGGGGGCGGGATCCAAAAAATGGATTTTTCTGATTTTCTGGCTGCAATTTCAACGCTTTGGACCCTTCTTTGACATAAAAATTATATCATTTAGTTAACAAAATTACAAAAAAAAACTTGAGATATGTTGTTTTTTAGAGGTTGGTTTAGTTGTCCTTAAGGCAACTTTTTTCCCTCTGGCCCGATTCAGCGCATTTACGAACTTAATCTGTACTATCCTTCAAGATATATTTGTACCAAATTACAAGGTCTGGCTCTTGTCGTGTTAGATTGAATCGTGATTTCAATAGACGGGCATGGCTAGATCGTTTTAATTTCACCACTGATCAAGGATAGGAGTGTCCTTAATAAAAAAAACAAATTTTACATTTTCTATTTAAAACAGACGTAGGCACAAACACATCAACATTTTGAGTTTGTGCGTGTCTCTCACAATTTTGTAAACAAACAAGCATTCTCCCACCCTTAAATAACTTTTTTCAACAAGCGCTCAAACAACCGTCTTGGTTGGAAGCTTGTGATAGACTGAATCATGGTATAATAAAACAAGGTACTGCCACTGTGAGCTATTAAATTTAAAATAATTTTCTGACAATTTTAAGGATTCTGACATTCCCATAAAAATTAAGTTACCATATCATTTTAAGTTACCCGTTTTTTTTTTTCATTTGAGTTGTTAAAATTTTTAATTGCATCGAAGTCATAATTAACAATAATTAATTAATTTATTATAAAAATCCAATTAATTTATTATAAAAATCTTGTCGTGATTTTGTTAAACTGTCTTATTGATCAATGTAATGGTTTCAATATTTTTGCTTCAATGCAAAGCAACACAATGACTTTATTTCTTGTGGAAATGCATAGAAACTGGGATTTTTCGTAGTTTTCTATATTCTTTACATTTTATATAGCCTTTATTAAATTATTTTAGCAAAATATTGCAAAATGTTTATGTTCAAAACCTCAAAATGAAATTTTTCTCTCGGTCAATATGCAAAAACGATTCACAATGAGATTTTGAGCGGGATATTCTATCAATGTTGTACGTTCAGTATGTTTAAATTGAAAATGAGGTAATACAATGAAATATGTTAAAAGAGAGGGGATAAAATAATAGTTAAATACCATGGTATACTATATTATAATGGTGCTTCGTCCGTGATCTCATGAAAATGTGGCTTGGTACTAAAGAGGCCATTATTTTGGAAATTGCTGAACTGGACACCTTGAAATTTAAATAAGTTAGAGATCAAGGAATGAAGTTTAGTATATACAATTTAATTACCGAAATTGCTATACAAATGGAAAAACTTATATACATATGTACATATATATGAAATTTTTTATTTGACATATTGTTGTCACAACACTATTTTAAATGAAATTTATTTGTTGGTGGTCAAGCAATGCCTATATGCATTTCGTTGGTGCTTTACCAAATCATGGTTAAAGTCTACTGATGATTTGGTAAAGCACCAATGAAATGCATAGAGACATTGCTTGACCACCCACAAATAAATTTCATTTAAAATACATATATGTATATATATATATATATATATATATATATATATGTATATATATATATATATATATATATATATATATATATATATATATGTATATATATATGTATATATATATATGTATATATATATATATATATATATATATATATATATATATATATATATACATATATGTATTACAGATTTTATTTAAAAATTTCCAAATAAACAAAATTTTTTTTTATAATGTGGCAACGTCATATTCAATATGATGTAGAAAAATAAACTTCAAAAATCCTTATTAAAATTTAATAAAAGCAAGTGGCACTACCTTGTATTTATATACCTTGGACTGAATTGTGAATCACAATTTTTGTGATTTGTGAGTAACTACAAATACGTGTGACTCTCAAGAGCAAATTTATATACATGTGAAGTCCGCTCACCCACATTGCCTATATCTGATTTAAAATAAAAATTTTATTCTATTCATTTTTCTTAAAATTAATTTTTGGTCAATTCTCTCGTTTGTACACCGGTTAATTATCACCAAGGCGAATTCATACCAGGTGGCCTTAGTTCAGAAATTGGAGATCAGCTGTTACCAAGGCAAAATTATTGAACTGTCAAATTGAACTGTTTTTGTGTGCGGCCATTGTTTTTTCAAAAGCATTTTATTTGACAGTTCAATAAATTTTACACAGAGTTGCATAAATGAGTTCACCTTGTATGAATTCGCCTTGATTATCACCAAGGCAGATTTACCAGGTACTCTCAGTACCGCAGCTGTATATTGAAATTTGTTGAGCTACTGTCAAAATTTTATATACAAGCCACATAAAATGTTTTTTTTTTTTTAAATCTTCCTTGTTAATGATGCTTCTTCTTCCTTGATTTTGACATTAGCTCTACATTTTCTACCAACAAAATTGGTTTTTGGTGTTGTTTCATTGTTGTACTAGTAAGAGTACCTGGTAAATCTGCCTTGATTATCACCATAAAACTAAAACAACTGAACAAATTTCATTTAAACAAAAAAATTTCAAAATTCGTTGTTCAAAATAATAGGAATATTGGTTTTTGACCTTGCAGCTTTGAAACAAAAAGCATAAAAGATTTAAATTATCAAAGAAAAAGGTAAACAGATTTAATATCTAGTGGAATAACCCTTGGTTTTTATAACTTCAGCACATCTACGGTGCATGGAGTCAATATGATCCTGGCAACGCTTCAACGGGATTCGATGCCAGCCATCACGCACTGCCTTCCATAGCTCTTCGGAATTCGATAGTTCTTTCTCTGCCACATGCTTCTTAACATCTCCCCATAAATGTTCTATGGGATTGAGGTCAGGAGACTAAGCAGGCCACGACATAACCCCAACCCCATTGACCCGAAACCAATCCTTTAACAAAATTGACTAATGTAAATATTATGTGGCAGCACTCCTATTATTTCGCACACAGCGTATGCTTTATGGCAGGAGTGCCCAGGCCCTATGCGCTTGGTGCTCATTTGTTTTTGTAAAAGCGCTTAGCCATAGGCTGTGTGTTTTAATACTCGCATACAGCACCCAGCACTAGCAATACGAAATACACAAACAACGTTGTCTTATTATTTTTCTTCTTCTTGATTGTATAAAAGCAAGTGGAAAGCAACAACACTTTCGTAAAGTTTGCTGGTAAACATTGACGACAGCGATCATCAGTGAAGGTTTTGTTTTTGTTTAGCGTATGATATCGCTTTGTATGCATTTGTTTTTACAATAAAAAATATTAAATAAAAATTAGTTTTTCTTTCAATGGATTGGTGTTTACTCTTTCTTCCATAAGGAACTTTTGGGCACACTTGCCTTATGGGGTCTTATGCTAGAGTTAATGTCGACGCCGTTGAAAAAGTTGAAATAGATTGAACTTTTACGGCGTTGCAACGCGTTGAGATTAACTGCTCTCATACAATTTCATACGATTCAACTTTTTTTTTGACATTTGACGCCGTCAACGACGTCGACATTAACTCTAGCATTAGAGAGATATTTCGCTGCGTTACACACGGAATGACAAATTATTTTTTGGAGGGTATAAAAATAATCAGACAAATTCAAAAAACTTTGAGGGAAAAATAATTCACGATTGCAATTCCGGGAAAAGGAAAAAATATTCGATGAAAAAATTATTCACGAAAAATACTCGCCTAAATGGCGAAAACGAATGCGAATATCCAAAAAAAGGTCGAATATTCGACAATTCGAATACGAATATTTCGAATTCGAATGCGAATTATTCGCAAATTACCAGCAAGTAGATCAATTACATATTTTCCATATTAATGTATTTCAAGCCGTTTTCATATTATAATAAAATATGGTGTCATGGTTCGTGTTATTAAATGCGAAGCACATTTTTGGCAATGAATTTTACATTTTTTCAAACAATTTTAAATAATTATATTCTATGCATATGAAACAATATATTGCTTTAATTTTAAGCTGCACATATTGACGTTAGCAGATAACAAATGCAATAAAAAATTTTAATAATATTTTCCCTCAACCCAACAAATTGTTGTTGTAGAAATATTCTCGATAACCTTCACTGAAGGATTTTTATTATCAAAAATAAAAATGTTATTCAAAATATACCAAATATTTTAGCTGTAATTGTAATAGATTTAAAAATAAATAAACTATTTATACAGTGAAAGCTACTGAAAGAAGTCAGTTGAAAATTATATTGCACTATGACAACTTTATACCTTTTAAGGACCGCAGTGTTGCTATTTCTATATCTAAATCATATAAATGCTGCTACTTTTAATGAAACTGCAGAAAATTCCCGCATTGTTGGCGGTTTTGTGACAACAATTAACCGGGCAAAGTTCGTTGTGAATTTGAGAAGAAAGGGAAAATTCATTTGTGGCGGTACTTTAGTAACACCAAAATTTGTGGTGACTGCAGCCCATTGTGTCCATGGCCTTAAAGCATCTGAACTAAGTGTCGTAGGTGGGGCAACTTATCTGTCTGACAAGGGAGTTAGACGCAGTGTATCAAAAGTCGTTGTGCCAAAAGAATACGATCCGGCAAATGTTGACATGGATATAGCCGTAATGGAACTATCGAGCAGTATGAGGGGCACGAATGTATCCAGCATAGAATTGTGCAACTCAAAATGGAAAACTAATGATTTTATAACGGTGTATGGCTGGGGTCAAACTTCTGAAAATGTTGACAAGACTTCACATCAATTGCGAACAGTGAGTGTACCGGTTATAGAGCATTCAAAATGCAGCGATATGTATAAGGGCCAGGGTAAAATAACACACTCCATGTTTTGTGCTGGCAATTTGAAGGGGAAGGATGCTTGTAGTGGCGATTCGGGTGGACCAGCGATATATAAAAATCAACTATGTGGTGTTGTTTCCTGGGGCATCGGTTGTGCACGCAATAAATATCCCGGCGTTTACACGAACATAATGTATGTTAAATCGTTCCTTAATAAAGTCATGTACAAGAAAGAGAGCGGTGGCTCTTGAGCAGTTATGCCCAAAAATTTTTTTGTTGTGTATTAGTGAGTAAGAGAGAAAAAACAAATTGAGAGAATTGATTTATTTAAGGCCGAGACACATAGAATCCGTCGCCTTTTTCAACTGACAGCTGAGTTGAAATACATGCTTTCTTATGTGAGTTGTCACATTCAGTACTTCTGCGTCAAAGCAAAGTACGAAAATTGGCCAACTTTTAACTTTTGACGTACGTTGAATACTTTGACAGAAATCGATGAGTTTTTCAAATTGTTTTAATTAATTTTTTGTATTGTGTGTTCAGGAAAAATTAAATAATATACAAAAAAAAATTTATAAAATATATAAATTGATTTAATATCCGTCAACAAAGTACTCATTGTGCCAGTCTTTTCCGTCAGTACGTTCATGTCAGTTGAAAAAGGCGACGTATAACGTATGACGGATTCTATGTGCCTCGGCCTTTACAGCCAAATTATAATGTTAGTAAGAGATTGAAAAACCGAATAATTATATTCATCTAAAAAACCAAACATATTAATATACATATTTTTATATAAAATAATTCAATTTAATTTTTTAAATTTTAAATTAAAATACCCAATTATTTATAAACTCTATAAAAGTAAAACGTGTTAATATAATATTTATGTTATATTGTGCATAAATTTTATTTAACAAAAACAAAAAACAGCTTAATAATATAATTCATTATAATAAATCAAAACGTTTTCAAACTTTTCACAAAAAGAAAGATTGCAATTATGAATCTTATATAAACGATTCTAATTTAACACTTTTGTGACAAGCATTAACATGACATTGAATGACCACGCAACATTTTTTGAGTGTGAACCTGAAAAAAGTAATAAGGCATCCGCTAAACATGTGCACTTGTAGACTTATCATCAACGACCAAATGAAAGAGCATACGAATATGTGTGAGTTCTCTCCAAACAATTGTTTCATGAACTGGGCATTCCTGCTCTTGAGTAAAGTTTTCAAATTAACTATTGTGAATAGGTTTGTTTTGCTTTTTTTTAGATCTAAAAGTCCGACGATATTGATGAGTCGAAAATTTCTTTGCAATTTTTTTATTTTCATTTATTATTGCAATTTTTTTTTATAATTAGTTAATTCCCTTTGGTATTTATCAGATGAACCGATTTTATTTATAATATCGGGAATGACTGCACACATCATCTGTCTTAGAGAATTTTTTTTAATTTTTTTCTGCATAGTTCCTTAAAAGGATTTTGTTTAATTAAATTTCTGTAGTTATTTATGTACTTGAATCCAGCGTTCAGATATATATTTAGATTAATATCCCAAACCCTTTTACTTTAGGACTTATGGTGCAATTAGTGTGATTTAAAAACATTAATTGGGATGTATCCCATTCAGGAAAGTACGTTTTTTCATAAAATAAAAGCGCAAAATGTACTTATTATATTAAGTAAAAATAGAAATTAAAAAAAAAAAAAAAATAATAATAATAATTATAATATATAGAAAATGAAGGACCCATCGCAGCCAACATCACGGTAATTTTAAACGCCAAAAACACTATTATTGTTATTTTCAAACTGGAATTCGATTCGAAATTTCTTTCGAATTTCTTTCGAATCGACTTACATAAATAATAACCCCTCTGCTATAACTTTTGAAAGAATCAACCGATTCCCATGTGATTAGCCGAGATTGATGTATTTTTTCGTACACAATTGGGGGATTCACACTGTAGTCATAGAGTCATAAGTCATAAAATAATAGCACGGAAAACATGACTAGTGTGAACAACCCGTCATAACTTAGTATGCTATTTCAAACATCGATCAGCTGATAAGAAAACAACACATTTGTAATTAGATGTTATAAAAAAAAAAGATAATTGTAATAAAGTTGTTTGAAAATGCCAAAAAGTCTAAAAACTCCATTTCTATTTAAAATGATTAAATTTGTCTTCTGGTGCGCAGGAATATCTAAATGATTTTGTATGTATAAACTAAAACAGCTGCTGCCTTGATATGAGGCGAATACATTTTTTTTGGCGGCGGCATATGGAAAAACGTTCAGTGGCTGCCAGCTACGTAAGTTAAACGAGAAAAATTTTTCATTTGTATATATTTAATTTTTGCGATTTGTTTTAATTTTTTTTATGTTATAAAAATGTGATTTAATGTACAGAAATATAGGTATGAACACTTTTTTATTACTTTTCTTAGTCGTGAATCATATATAAGTAACGGCGGCAAACATATACTATCGTCGTCTCGCCTAAAGATTTTCAGACGTTCGACTCAGATCTCTAGAGCTATTTTATGACAAAACGTAAACATGCCTGAAAGAGTACTACTGTTTTATGACTTTTTTGTATGCAGCACAACAATAACTTTTTTAAACTGGTCTAAAATATTATGACTTTATGACAATATGACTAAATAGCACGAAGTGTGAATACCCCAAATATTTGATGAGATGTATAATTTCGGAGTTTAAAAAAAATTATTTTCTTAGATTTTTTTCGTTCACTATCGACGTGATTTTTTTTAATGTGATTAGTTTGTGGAATCGATTTAAAAGTTATTTAAAATAAAATGCACCATCTCTGGAGTAGGCAGGAGAGCTTTCTATGAACTCAAAACGTTGAGATCTGGTGAAAACTCGATATTTTTTTTAAATGGAATGTAACCAGTTACTTTCAATTTTTAAATATTTAATTTTCAATTTTTTAAGCGGAAAGTTAAAAAAATAAAAAAATCACAAGAATGCAATAAAAATTAATTTTACTTAAAAATATATCATTAAAAGGGCATAGAGAGCGATGATGTAGCTATTCGATTCTTCACGCTGCCGCGAATTTTCGCTACAACACCGCTGAAAGAGGGTGCTGTAAGGCGATTTTTATTTAGATGACTTCTACTCATGGAATACATTGTACCAGAACTATAGAAAGAAGAGGATAGTGTGAAGGGCAGCAGGGGAAAGAGAATTTGTGTTAGCTATTTTACCGATAAAGTAGGGTGCTGTAAGCGATCTTTAGTTTAAGTTTCAATCGCTGTCGTGAATGTTCATGTTGTAATTTCTCGTTAAATATCTATTACAATAAGAAAAATTGAAATATATAGTATAGCCCTATTCACAGTCTTGTGCAAGTGGTCTTGCATCATTGTATTTACAAAATATTTGTACCCTATACCAAAAAAAAATATATATATTGAAAATTCCCTTAACTACTTTCTCAATTTGTATTTGCCACTTACTCAAGACCGTTTGCACCGAACACCACACACCGCCTACAAATATACATATAAAACAATAGTTTTTTATTGAAATATTTAGAATGGAACACAAAGGGTGCAATTGTACCACACAAAAGTGCCAGTACCAAAGTTAATACACACTCCCTTTATTAATCTATATATTTTTTCTACAACTGCACTTGGCACAAATATATCTTGGAGCTATAAAATAAATCATTTTTGGACTCTGACCCCTTTAGTGGGCGTTATTACAGTCGACTCCGCTTTACGACAAATAACCAGAACCCAATTTTTTTCCAGTTATTCGATTTTTTCTCTAAAACGTAGTTCGGATTACTGAAATTTGTTACAGTTAAGCGTACTGCTTAACATCAGTAAAACAATATTTTTTATATCAAATCTGTATATTTTTTTACGTCAATTTAACGTGAAATTTTTATTTAAAAAAAAATATTTATTTTGTTGAAATTTTTCACGAATTCCTCGAAAAGGTCTAGCCACTTGAAAAGGACAAATAAATTTTGCCCTTTAATTTTTTAACGGACAAAACATGCAAAATTTTTTCAGCCTTAAGTTATGCAATCGATTTCTAATAAATAAATTTCTCATTATTTATTTTTTCACCAAAGCCAAGTTTCATACAAAACGTACTTGTGGGCTTGCTTTTGGTTTTCAGTAATACGATATTTTCAGTAAAGCGATGTTTCGCTAAGGCGAAGTGAATAAGACTAGCGTTTTCAAAAATCCGATTTTTTTCAGTAAAGCGTGTTGCGCTAAAGCGGATTCGACTGTATATGCAAAAATAGTGTAAAAACTTGACGAACTATACTCCTTTAAAATAAAATATTTAAGCTTCTATGACGAAACTGAGACATAACCTGATTCTCCTCTGCCTTACCCCCTCCACCCCTATAAAAACAAAACAATTTTTTTTACACTTAACTATCCCAAAAATTTATTTGTAGTTATTTATGGCGATAGTGAAATGAAGGGCCCCTTCCGGAGTGACCATTAGAACATAGAGTTTTTATTTACTAAATATTTGGAGGGTAGTTAACATTCGACCCGGTCGAATATAACGTTTTTACTTGCTATTAAATTGTATATATTTTCTGGAGCGCTTAATGTGTGTGCGAAGAAGTATTGATTACGTGTAATTAATGGAAAATATTGACTTAGCTGGTTTTCTAAAGCTTCGAACAAATTGTGCGATTTTGTGATATCGTAAGCAAACACGATAATTTGTCTACTAGTGGCAAATGTTTGTCAATTTCGATGTTTTTTGTTGCCGCATTTGCAAATGCCGCCACTAAATGACAACAAAAGAAGTGCCAAATATGTACAACAGCATAATCAAAATTAATACTATTGCCTTGGGAAACTGGTCTGTAAAACGTTTGAAAATGGCCTTCCGAGAAATTGAAACCAATGAAAGTGTGTTGAAACCCATAAAAAATACATATGTATGTGATAGATCGTGGCGTTCGGCATTGGTATTTGTAAAACCGTACAATGGCTGCCCCGTTTATAATTAGCTGTCGAATGCAAAATAAAAAATATTTTAATTAATATACTCGTGCATTAATAACAGTAAGTATTTTTCTGTTAACAATAAAGATAAATATCTTGAAAATATTTTTGTTATTTCGTACGGAGTTTGCTTATAAATATTGCGATCACCGGAAGAGCTGCAACCATTTGTCTGTTTAAATAATAAGCAAAAATAACGGCTCGTTCGTAAAATGACGTCAATATTAAAGCAAATGATATGAAAAATAAAAAACAAAAGAAAAGAAATGTAAAAAAATTTCATCAACAACAAAACACAAACTCTAATAACTCTATTTCGAATGGTGCGGAAAAAAGTATTCAAAATAAAGTGTAATAAATGAGGAAATATTTATTGTGCCAAACCGTCGTACATTTATTATGTTCGTTTCTATTGAACTGCCGAAATCGTGTACAAGGAAGTGAAACTAGTGCCCGCATAGTCGGTGGTTCCACTACCAACATAAATAATGCAAAATATACCGTTAATTTGCGTGCCAATGGCAAGTTTATATGTGGCGGCTCATTAGTTACACCACAAATTGTCATCACCGCGGCTCATTGTGTCACAAACTTGCAGCCATCTCAATTGACAGTCGTGGGTGGCGTCACTTTCCTTTCGGAGTCTGGCACGCGTCGCAGTGTTAGTAAAATTATAACACCCAAAGAATACAATCCGAGAACGTATCACACAGATGTTGCTGTGCTCAAATTATCAGGCAACATGATTGGCCCAAACATTGCCACCATAGAGTTGTGCCAAGCTGATTGGAAGCTGGGGGATTCTATAGATGTTTATGGCTGGGGAGCATTGAGTGAACGTAATAATCGTGAATCGAATCAGTTGCGTACAGTCAGGGTGCCCTTGGTGACGCGCAAAAGATGTTCGGATATGTACAGAGCTGGCGGCAACAGCATAACAAAAACGATGTTTTGTGCCGGAGACTTAAAGGGCAAAGATGCTTGTTTTGGTGATTCTGGTGGTCCGGCAGTCTTTCAAAATCAATTATGTGGAATTGTATCGTGGGGTGTGGGTTGTGCGAGACCAAATTTTCCTGGTGTCTACACAAATGTTAAGTCAGTGAGGAATTTTATTGATCGCGCTATGAAACTTTAACAAAATAATGGAAATAAATTAAAAGTTAAACACAAGTTTTTATTTGATAAAAAACTGTGGACAAATTTCAGTAGAATTTAAATTCTCGCTTGGTTTCAGCACTCAAAACAAATATTATACTATAAGCATTAAATTATTTACCAGAATAAGTTTGTCAAAATCTATGTATATTAAATCAAGCAAATATATTTTCAAAGATTCTCTGATCTCACACTTTCTGAGTTAAAATTGGTGTTTCAGTTATTTCTTTCTTTTGACAATCGAAGTCTATTATTAACAACTTTTTTTTCTACATGAATGGCAACAAAAGTTCTTAAATATTCCCCCTGATTATGTAAGGCGTTGGCGTTTACATCTCAGTCGTATTTCGTAGTAGATTAAAGATAACTGCGTGTATGTTTCATTAATCTTGTACAAAAAACGCTTTTGGTGTAAACGCCAACGCCTTACACAATCAGGCCAATTGTATTGATCATAGGAAAACAAGTAAGAACGTTATATTCGACCGGGACGCCCACTAAAGGGGGCGGGGTCCAAAAATAGAGTTTTCTGGCTGCAAATTCAACGCTTTGTACATTCTTTGACATAAACATATATCATTTGAATTATGTATGAATTTTTTTTTTTATTAGTCGAACTTTCTTATGTAAATTGTTAATTTTATCAACGGGCTTAAGTTCGAATCTGCAAGACTGCAAACCATTTTTTATTATTTTATTAATAAATGAATTTGTTCAAATTCTATTTTATTAATTTATATTAAGATTAGAATATTAAGAATATTTTTCAATAATCATCAAACCAGCAGAACGGATCAGTACTGATTTCGAGGCCGCTACGCCATCTCATCAGCGTTCTTTTTTCAATTAGTGCTA
The DNA here is from genome assembly GCA_951800035.1 of Linnaemya tessellans. Taxonomy (NCBI): domain Eukaryota; kingdom Metazoa; phylum Arthropoda; class Insecta; order Diptera; family Tachinidae; genus Linnaemya; species Linnaemya tessellans. The sequence goes on from OX637535.1 coordinate 48,652,118, forward strand.
GTTAGTAGGAATATCAACTATTTAACCAATGTTTTTTAACGAAAATTGAATATGAGAAGTTATCACATTCATATTCGTTTTTTTTATCAGTATCAATCAATCAGTACTGATCCGTTCTGCTGGTTTGATGATTATTGAAAAATATTCTTAATATTCCAATCTTAATATAAAATTAATAAAATAGAATTTGAACAAATTCATTTATTAATAAAATAATAAAAAATGGTGTGCAGTCTTGCAGATTCGAACTTAAGCCCGTTGATAAAATTAAAAATATATCATTTGTTTAATAAAATTACAAAAAATTATGTTGTTTTTTAGAGGTTGGTTTAGTTCTTCTTAGGGGAACTTTTTTCCCTATGGCTCGATGCTGCCCATTTACGAGCTGGACCTGTGCTATCCTTCAAAATGTATTTACACCAAATTTCAAGGGTCTGTCTCTTTTCGTTTGGACTGAATCGTGATTTCCCCAGACGGACGGACGGACATGACAAGATCGTCTTAGATTTCATCACTGATCAAGGATATATATACATATATATATATATATATATATATATATATATATATATATATTTTATGGGCGCTGTGTTACACACGGAATGACAAAGTGAATATACCCTGCAATTCTTTTTTTGCAGGTTATAAAAACAATAGTGTGTAATTTTATAAATCACGGCACCAAAGTGAAATTTTACACAGAAAACAAAAGCAAGGTACATATATAATTTTTTTAAAGTTTTTTTTTTTTTGTATTTGCCATACAATTTCTTCATAGAACGTAAACGTGTAAATGTTAAGGGGCTAAATTACCGCATTCGATATCGGCTGAAATTCAATACAATTTATATAAAAATTTCGATGTGAATATCGAATGCAGTAACTTGCCACCAGGGGCCAAATTACGGCACTCGATATCGATCGAAATTTCAATACAATTTAAATGGCATTTTTTGCCCCCAGGTTTGAAAAACATTTTTTTTTTTCAATAAATCTGTACAAAGCAGCGACACATTTTTAAAACTATTGAAATTTGGACATGTTTACATATGTCGATTCAGCTTTGATCTGTTGAATAAAACATAATCCCGCTTATTTTGAATTGACGCAATAACTTAAGCCAGATGTAAACGATGTAAGATTGAGCCCCTCGAAATATTGACTAGAGCACAGAATTTTGGCTAAAAATAATTTTTGGGGCTAATAGTGATGTAGGTCAAGGTTAGGTTTAAAGGGCTGTCCGCAGTAAGCGAGAAAATACTCGGAGGCCATAGAAGGCCCATTGTGATGCCCAGAGGACTATACCCTATACAATCTTCTCAACACGAAGTACTGGTTTCTGAGATCCACCCCTAAAACTTCCCACAAAACCCGCCTGGGAGGTCAGCGGTGCATCCCTGCGGCAGTCAAGATCCCGCAGGAAACGAGAGCCTAAATGTCTAAGCCTACGCTCCTGCAGGGCCGGGCAGTCACAAAGGAAATGCTGTACTGACTCCTCCTCCTCCTCATCGAAGCAGCTCCTGCAGCGGCCATCATGGGGAAAGCCCAAACGCTCCGATATGTGCCCAATTGCACAGTGCCCCGTCAAGACCCCTACCAGGAGTGCCAACGGCTGTTTCCCAAAAAACAGAAGTTTCCTAGTCCTAGCTCTGCTAAGCGAGGGAGTAATACTTGACCACCTGCATGTCACCTCCCTCCTTGCCCACCCCTGAAATCTGCCCAGCAGCTCAACTGAGGGAATGTCAATGTCCCTACGCGATACTGCTTCATCCAAGGCCGAACCCGCTCTCGCGCATTCGTCCGCCATCTCATTCCCCTGAATGCCTTCAAGCCATGAAACCCAAACCACATTAACATCATATATATAGTGATGTAATTAAGCATAAAAAAAATAAAGCCAAGGAATCGATTTGTTAATCGCATTGAGGATGGCAGCCGACCGTTAATTGGGTTGCCAGTTGCTGGAAACGATATTGAGGATGGCAACTGAAGGTTGTAAATTTATTTTTTTTATGTTTAGTAAATTTCTGGCAACTATAAATTTTCAGTTACCAGCTGGCAACGCAACTAAAGTTCAGTTGCCATCCAGAATAGAGCCAAATTTTTACGCAAACAACTCCACTGAGTGCTTTTTTTAATATAAGAAAATATTATGCCGTCTAAAGGTCTGCATGGCGACACCTAGCGGATTAGCGGGCTGTTTCTTCGATCTGGCTGTTACAAACAGTATATAAGTTTTAATTAATTGTTTGTCACTAATTTAATGCACTCTTTACACAATCCAGACTTTCAAAATTAGTAAAAAAAAAATGGTCTTCATATGAAGGAAAACAAATTTTACGTAAGATGACAGAAAGTTATTCTCAACTATTTTTTATCTTCGAAATGTGTTCCTTCGAATTCAGTTCCTTTTGTAGAAGTAAAAATAAATGTTTATTAAAAATACAAATTTTTAGTACAGCATCAAGAGTTACGCATTTCGGGAAAACAATTTTTTTTATAGCTTTTGATTCGTAATTCAAATATAAAGGAAATTAGAATTAAATTATACATTTTTCCTTTACGAAAATCGTAATAATTTTTGAAACTGCTGAGACTAGGCTTGTAAATTGCCTAAAAAATGTTGTGGTACTAAACTTCGCCACTGATTCTATATGCATACATATTTAGATTAAATTCTGTAATAGATTATTTGCAACTTAGCTCCGGGCACGTTATATGAGGGATGTCTGTTTGTACAAACGAGTAGTTTTCTACACCTGAACAGCCAGTCCATTAAAAGACTAAATGGATTTTTTTTTTACATTACAACATTTTACAGTTGTTTAAACAAAAAATAATACTTGTAAACTATTTAAAATGTGTCAACTAAACTGATCGAAATAAGACATGGATTACCAAAACTGAAGCTCAAATACGAAACATTGTTCATTCTACTTTGAAAATTTGAACCGGTTGAATGTTCGAATAATGTCACGTTTCTATCAAATTTTCCTTGCGGCAGTTGCCACGGTGTTAGTCGTACAAGCGCTCGCATCAAATTCCATCAGAAATCGTGTAGTGGGTGGCAGAGTCACAACAATCAAGAACGCCAGATATATGGTATCGTTGCGTAAAAGAAATGGTGAATTGCTGTGCGGCGGATCTTTGGTCAAGTACCGTTATGTAGTTACTGCAGCACATTGTCTAGAGCGAATAAGGGCTAATAACGTTATCGTACATGGCGGCACCACCTACTTAAGACAAAATGGCATTCAACGTGCCGTCATGCGTATAATCAAGCCGGCTGTCTTTAATTTAAATACTCTGGACCAAGACGTTGCAGTATTGAAACTGAGAAGGCCCATGAGAGGAAATAATATTGCCACAATACGTCTGTGTTCAACTGATTTGCCTCCCAAGAGTTGCGTCCAAGTCTACGGTTGGGGTAAAATAAGGGAAAATGTTTTTGGACCGTCAAATCAGCTGCGAGTAACGGATGTTTGTCTGATAAGCAACAAAGAATGCGCCGAAAGTTACGGTCCTGCAATGAATTTAACAAACACAATGATGTGTGCTGCTATACCGGGGGCAACGGATTCATGTTATGGTGACTCGGGCGGACCATTAGAGTACAACGGAGAACTGTGCGGTATTGTTTCATTTGGTATTGGCTGTGCACGCACGAAATATCCAGGGGTCTACACTTCTGTTAATGCAGTCAAAGAATTCATAATTAAAGCGATGCAAAGTTGAAACAATAAAGAATTTTGTGTTTTTGAAGTGATTTAAAATTAAAATCTGTGTAATTATTAATACAAGGAAAATAAAGATGAAGTTTCTTTAGTGAACTGGTTTTATTTAACTCCACTCCGCAGACAGCAGTCTTCAAATAAAATTTTAGAATTTCCTGCAACACAACGAATTAACTGGTCGGTAAAAATTATTTGGATAAAACATAATCAGGCGCCAAATTACCGCATTCGATATCGAACGAAATTTCCATACAATTTAAATACAAATTTCGATCGATATGGAATGCCGTAATTTAGCCCCAGGACGAAAAAATTTATAAAGTTGTTTACAGTTTGAATGTTAGAGTTATCATTTTAATAAAATATTAAGAAAAACACAACTAAAAACAGTTTTTATGATTAACTATTTTATATATTTATTTTAAAAGTTATAAAATAAAAATAAAACAGTTGATCAAGTAGAAAGTGAACTTGTTTTATTAGAGCGTTTAAGAAAATATTTGTCGTTTGATGTCGCATAGTTCGCATGTAATTTCATTTACATTTAATTTCCAATATTTCTTCAACAATCTGTTAACATCATCAGGAATAAGTTACCAAATTGTTAGCAAAAAAAAAAAAAAAAAAAAAAAAAAAAAAAAACAATAATCATATTCAACTAAGCCACCTAATATAAGTGGTGACAAACACAATACACATGAGCACTGATGATGAAAGCGTTGCGGCTTTCGAAAACGGCTGGTCTGCTCTGCTGTGTAAGTTGAATAAATAATAACTGATGTTGACTTTCCTTTGTGCCTTGTAATATCTATCATGTCTTTCTGAATTTAAAACAATAAAATTGTAATAATTTTATATAAAAAACGATCACGAGCTTAATAAATAATAAAACAAATTACCAAAATAAAGGCAAAAAATTTAATAACAATTAAACAATTTTTAGATTAGAAAAGTGGGAAGTGTTAAGTCCATACCGCTTAAATATTAATTAACATATTGTGTTATTCGATTTTTCGACCTTTTAGATTTTTAATTATCCATTGTTTTTATAACAGAAATTAAAATTTTGTATTATTCAATATTTCGATATCTTCTAGAGATCTTCTTCAGGGCAATTATTATAATTAAGAATAATATAAAATTTTTTTTTAAATTTGTAGCAGAAAAATGATTGTTTGCTTTTTTCATTTATTCAGTTTTTATACAAAAAACGAAAAAAGAAAAAAATAATTTTTATGTTATAAATTAAAAAAAAATTATTAATTTAAGCCTTTCCTCCCATTGAATTGCTGTGAAAATATTCCCCCTTATTCTATAACTGTTTGTTAATGTCACGTCAACACAATATCAAAAATAGGGCAGTTACATTCAGGTTGTGGGCAACTACTGATAGCCTGTGACGATTCTCTAAGCCCTAGAAAATAATAGGCGGCTGTTAAAAGTAATAAAATGCTGGTGTCTCAGTTTTGATATTGTCTTGACATGACGTTGAAAAACAGTTACAGAATAAGACGGAATATTTCTGCTCAACTGATTTCTATGAGCTTTTCACATGCTATATAAAAGCCTTGCAGTGGGTATTTTACGAGTACATGTCCGAGTCCAGGAGAATGTTTCTGACTCTGCTAAAATTTCCCAATTGCACAAACGCAAAGTCAAGAGAACACATAATTAAAAAAGAACTATGGTCTACAGAAATGTGCAGTTTTTAAAATAGGAACGTCTAAATTAAAAATATTTCTACCAATTTTTATAGCATGAAATTGTGCCACAATTATTTGATTTAATGTGATTTAAAAAAAATGTTTTTTTCTAATTGATTTGAAAACATTAAAATTCCAGGTGCTTCACTTACCTTTATTTTTCAAATTGTTAGGTACACTTATACTTAAGGAAATACCAGTTAGAAAAACATTGTAGGGATTGCTGACAGTCGTTGAAACCGGATAAAATTCATTTAGAAGCATCGTTTCATTTCCTAAATTACATTGCGTGACTAAATGGAATCTGTAACGGTGCAAATAAAAAAAAAACAACAAAATTTAAATATCATTTCAATAGAAAAACTAAATGAAAAAAAAAAATCAACAAATATTAAAACGAGCATTATTATTAGAAAAATAAATGTTATGCAAAAACGGTTGCACTTCCTTAAAAACTATACAATAGCAATTGGCAAAATGTATGCTATTTTGCATGCATTTATATATTTTTAAAATAAGTTATTTGTTAATTAAAAGTGATGACCTACGTGGGAGTAATATAGCAAATTGGATTGATTATGATATTGTCATCTAAATCACGAATACGACTGTGATAACGAAATTCCTTATTCACAAATGGAGAGGTTTTGGAAAGTATAACCGATAATTTATCTGTGCCAATCACTGCCTCTATGCGTACCACACGCAGTTGAGTATTTTCTAAAAATTGCTGCGCCTCTGTGGTAAAAACAAAGCGATAATAGTAACTGGGTTCCAATTTGAAATTATGTTCAAACTGTTGCAGAGGCAATTCGTTGGAATCATTTTTAAAATGATTCCTCAATGATAACAGATCATTTATTCTACTATATTGCGAGGCTTGTAGTTTGTAATTGTTGGAGCCATCGGTGATTATAACATGTAAATTGCGTATTTTTAGGGGAACATCAGTTTCTAGTCTAAAGTAGAAAAAAGAAAAAAATATTGTGTCAGATAGTATATACTTTAATAAGGGTCTTATTATTATTACCTCAGAACAAGACTTAGTTTAATGATATCATCATTTTTTAATTCAAACTTTTCAAAAGTTGAACAAAATTCTATCAGCTCTGTAAGCTTGTCCAGATCTATTTGCAACGGAGTTTTAACATTAGAAAATGCCTCTTCCCAGTATGAACGAATTTCGGGAGCATTTTGATTTTGTGGTACTGGTGGTTCACACTGAAAATAAAAATTAAAATGAAATTAATCAGAAGCAATTTTAAATCTTATCTGTTTAATTTACCTGAAAAGCTTTCCATAGATTCTCTAAGACAATAACTCTTTCGCTCGAAGTATAATTGATCTTAATGGATAATGCTTCCAAACTGCAAGAAATAAAATCACCAACGGATGCAGATAATAAAGCACAGCGCATTGTTTTCAATAATACATCCGAAAATAGAAAAGGCCATTTGTCGTGACGGTAGTCAGGTAACATCAGCGAATATAAGCTAAATTAAAAAATGTGTTTTAAAAGTAGCAATTTTTTTTTTATGATAAAAACACTTACGTTAAAGCTTTGCCATGATCCCCACTTTTGAAATACTCATCAGCCATATCGATAGCCAATTTTTTCCGAAATCTCAAACATTTGTATATTTTAAATTGAGCCATTGCTAAACTTAGTAAATTAATAATAGCATTCTACAATAAAGGACACAATTATTTTTTATAAATTTCATAAACTATTGAAGTAGTTCGAATTTAAATTTACCGAATGATTAAATAGCTTTTCATTCTCTCTAACCATCAAACACATTTGTTGTTCATTAATAGGTTCACCAGATGTTGACGAAATAATGCCAAAATATTCCGTATACAACGACGAAATATTATTTAGTTGTGTATTAAAGCTATTTTGAGACTCCGTGGATGTTGACGACACTGTTGGAATTAAAGAAGGATGAAACTGTAAGTATTTAATTTTTATTTATTTTCTATTACCATCACTTTGCATAAATGCTTCTCTTCGCTTCTGTATATATTCGGCTGCTTTGTGGAAATATATACCGGGATGTTGAGTTTGCAAAGCAGGCAGTCCATTCTTGATAGCTTCACAAAACAGTTCCGCAAAAATGCTGTGTCTGTAAAAGACACAATAAAATTTCCATTTTATTGGATTTTTTTTTTAATTTCACAATAAGCAATAAAATTAAAATCTCATTCACCCGACTAACAGTTGAAAGGGGCGGTAATCTATTTAGTGCTTTATTTACTTTATCCTATTTTGAATTTCATCATATTAAATAATATATAAAATATGATACCCAATAATGTCGGAATCAAAAAAAAAAAAAAATGAGAACAATTATTTACATACGGATTTAAGCTACTGGACGATAAAAAGTATAAAAGAATTCAAATCAAAAAAGTTTGCCTTAAGCATAATGGAAAAAAATTCATAAAATGGGACAAGAAGAAAATAAGCAAACGGTAACGCGGGGATTAAAACTGTGTTACCATCGGTTTGTCACAATTCTCGTATGAAATTTCTTAATATAATTTTTATGAATAAAAAATGATTATCATATTCAATTAAGCCACCTAATAATTAGTGACAAACAAATACACACATGAGTACTGATGTGAAAGTGTAGTGGCTTTCGAAAACATGTGCTCTGCTCTGCTGTGTAAGTTGAATAATTAAAACTACTGATGACTTTCCTTTGTGCCTTTGGAATATTTGTCAGGTCTTTCTCAATATAAAGCAAATTTGATTTAATTTAATATAAAAAATTAAAAAAATATTTTATGGCGGATAGCTTAAAATACTATTACCATGATTTATAAGAAAAAATTTAATTATTTGATGACAGTTAAATAGGGCTGTATACGTGAACTTCATTGGATCTTAGATCATAAGTAGAACTTCAAACTAACTTCATTAAATGGTTTATATCAATTTTAAAATGACAGTCATATGAGTAATCAATTGATTTAAGTCATATAAACTTATTAAATTTATTTCAACTACTACGGCAAATAATTTAAATCAGCATATGAAAATATTATACGTCAAAATCAAAAAATGACACCTTCTACCCCAATAAATAAGAATTTAAATAACGTTAAAGACCTTACAAATACCATTCCAACAATATAAAAGAACAAACATTTTATTTGAACTACAAAAAATCACATTTAAAGGAACTTGAGGATAATATTAACACATTTATAACCATATTTGACTTACTGTTTACTTAACCACGCATAGTGTTCAAATATTAAATCCTTGTAGCCAACGCGGTTTTTATACTTTTCAATATGAATCATGAATTGATTAATCGAATCCCTGGGTAATTTCAACTTGAACATTAAGCGACATAGTTTGTAGTTGAGGAAACCAGCTATTGTTTTCATCTCTAAACAGTTTGTGTCACTGAAACGTATTTCATCTAAAGTTGTATACGATTGAGTATAATGCCTGTCAAGCAAACAACAATTCACATTAAACTTATTAATTATACACAGTAAAATTAGACGCTCACTTTAAAGCAGTGGTAATATCTTGACGCATTTCGGTTACAAAACCCAATTTAAATTGATGTCTCACTTTCAAACTGGTATGAGCAGCGGTAAGTTGGTCCCTATGGGAACGAATGCGTTTCGACATAAGCGTATAGTACGATTGTGCCATATCCAGGAAGGCAGATTCCAAACGGAGTGTATAACCTGTACGAACAAGGTATTAGAGAAGCATTTTCAAAGGCATACCTTAATTAACTCACCCATTATATGCTCCGTGTGAGGTAAAACAAATAACATCTTACTATTAAGAGCACAAGCTGATGCAAGGCTGGCTGCTCTTTCGGAAGCTAACATATCCTCGCCGGGCGGCAAAGGAGCCGATTTTTGTAACAAAACCAAACAGATGCGAGTGTTACGTTCCTGCAGAGAATTCTTAAGCGATTGTATGGTGGCCGCACATTGCATTTGTTTCTCGGCCCAGTTGACATCGTTCCATTCCATATCTTGAAATAAAACAACCACAGCCGGCAGTACGTGCAAATGTTTCAACATCCAATTACGTTTTAAAATGCCCTTTGGATGATACCATTCATAGGAATTTCTCTTTGGTTTGGCAACTGGAAAATCATAGTTATTTGGAAGAAGTTTAAATTGTACTGCAGCTCTGCAATAAAGAAAATTACTTTCAATTTAAAACTTCGAAAAACAACAACTCTCTTATACAACCTGTCCGATTTGCGATTAGTGCTAAATGCATCCCATGTTGATTTGTGAACCGCATTGCGATACACATCCAGGCCACAAAAGCCAATTAGTGGCTGTGGAGCCACCAGTAGCTCAGAGGGCAAAGCAGTAGATTCTATATTCATGTTAGAGTCTAACAATATTTGCTACAGTTTCAATCTGAATTTTTTGCGATCACTAATTCTTTTTATTTTCTTCCTGGCGCACTCAACTACAACAACTATTCGCACAGCAATCACCACCTCTAAAATTGTGCTACACTAACAACAAACAGCTAAAAAATAATTGAGACAAAAGTATATGTATGATGACAACGGCACAGCCTTCAATTGTTGAAGAAAAAACCAATAGAATATTTTGGTTTTTTCTCCTCACGATTCTGCATTTATTTGAAAACGTTTAACTGTTGGTCGCATGTGTTCACTAAATTATTCGATAATTTAACTGAAAGCAAACAAATGTTTGGTATTTTGATTTAATTTATTAAAAACACAATTTTTTCCTTTTTCGAGTACTAATGACGGCTACAGCTTTTTTTTTGTTTAAAATAATGACAACCAGCTGTTTGATTAAAAGAGAACGATGGAAATGGAAAATGAAGAAAAATGGTGCTGCCACTCGTCAGTGAATGAAATTCGAAGGCAGTTGTGTTTGAAAATAATCTCAGTATGTACCTAAACTGATGCAAAATTATCCTTGATACATAAATATGTATATAAAAATCGTTGATGTTCCTATTGGCAGGAGTAATAGAAGAAGCCAAAGTTGATTTAGACGCCATATGTGACGATAAGCAAAGTTTTATTTACTCTTGAAGCACTTGCTGTCATATTGGTCATATATTGTATTTTAGGCCAATCACTAGAGTATATCCGACCGTCGCCTGGCCCTTTTTTTTGGATTGTGTCGTATATTTTAATAGATCTATTCGTATTTCTTAAAGCACATACAAAAACCAACTCGAATACAGATTTATAGCAAATATTTCACTGAACTCATGTCATCTCTAGTACATTTAGTAGTAAAGACATAGTGGTTGTTGTCTTAGATAACTAAAACTTTTAAACATCTTTACATTTTTCAGATACAGATGTCGCAGTGTAAATGAAATTGTTATTTCTTTACATGATTATACTTTTTTTTGACTTACTTTTTTCTTAATTGAATAAAAATTTTCGTTTGGATACTTATATTGAAATAACAATGAAAAATAAATTAAAACATTTTTTTTATACCCTCCAAAAAAGGATTGGAGGGTGTATTCACTTTGCCATTCCTTGTGTAACAAAGCGACGCACAGTGGGATTTCTTCATACAATGTGTGGCAAAAAATATAAGGAGTGCTCGTAGAATGTTGAAATTTTTGCTCTGAGCCTTTGGTTACCTCAATTAAGAATAAAATAAAGTTTCATCAAAATTGGCCACGCCCACTACCCACAGCGCATAGAAACCAAAATTTATTTTTGGCACAGAGCCTTTTATTATCGTAATTAAGAATAAAATAAAGTTTCCCCAAAATTAGCCACGCCCACTAACCCCCGCCCATAGAAACCAAAACTAATATTTGGCCCAAAGTTTTTGAAATTTGGCACAGAGCTTTTATTACCTCAATTAACGCCCACCACCCACCGCCCACATAACCCATATTATTTTTTTCGCACAACTTTTTGTTTCTTTACCAAAACTAATTATTTCATAAATAATTATTTTATAAAAATTTCATGAATTTGGAGCCAAATTCTATGATTTTATAAAAGATAATTAATTATTTAAACGTTTTTTTTTAATTGATAATATGGAGTCTTACCTTAGCGGGAGCACCTAGCACGACCGAGCAACCCTATTTTTCTTCCACGGAAGTTTGCAATTACGGCACATTATGGAACAAATTTTATTCTATCATATCTTTTAAACCATATGAGCGAACTTTATAATTTTTTTTTTAAATACGCAGAAAAAAAATCACTATTTAAATCAGAGCAATAAAATTATCTTACGTACAAACACTATAGAAGTGCATAAACAGTTTTCAACATTTGGGATCAAAATTTACATGTGACTTTACTTCATTATTTCAAAGACAAATAAACGTTTTTTTTTTTGGGATACAGTTTATGGATTCTTCATACTGAATCAATTTTCTACAAAACTGCATCCTTACATTTTTAAATTTTATGTGTACAAAAAAATTACTTATTGCACAAAAAATCCCACTGTGCGACGTAACCCTCTGAGACCCCATAAAGTATATATATTCTTGATCAGTGATGAAATCTAAGACAATCTTGTCATATCCGTCCGTCCGTCCGTCTATGGAAATCACGATTCAGTTCAAACGAAAAGAGCCAGACTCTTGAAGAATAGCACAGGTGAGGTTCGTAAATGGTGTGAATAGGGCTAGAGGGGAAAGAGTTCTCCTAAGAAAGACCTCTAAAAAAAAATAGAAATTTTTTAAAGCGAATTAGGGTTTATGGGCTGGTTGTTCGAAATTATTGTTTTAAATTCAGAATGACATGATAAAGATTTTGAAGCTTTTTTGTAATTTTGTTAAGCAAATGATATATTTTTATACCAAAGGCGATCCAAAGCGTTGAACTTGGAGCCAAGAAGGCAGAAAAATTAATTTTTGGACCCCGCACCCTTTAGTTATATGCAAAAATAGTTTAAACATTTAACAAATTGTGTTACTTAAGCCTATATTCCTTGAAAATAAAATTTTCAAGCTTTTATGACGAAGCTGAGACGTTACCTGATCCTCCTCCTCCTTTTTTTTACCGACTGCGCAGTCGAACTCGGGCTTTTCGGCTTCTTAGTCTCGCTATTTTAGCTAGCAGAACTCTTGATGTGCGTATAAAAGTTGCTGAGTTTTAGTGTCGTTGAAAAATGTTTCTTTTTTCAAACAATTGTACTGAATTAAAATTTGTATAATTGAATTTAAGATCGAAATTTCCAATATAAATTGTGCTGAAATTTCGATCGATATCGAATGCGGTAATTGGGGAGCAGCACTGTAATTCCTTTTTCGCTTGTTTCATTCATGATATTCGTAATTAATTCGTTCTGAAAGCAAGTTGAAAAACTTAAATTTAGTACGATTGTTTTTCTGTGTATACACCGAACGAAAAAATGTATTTTAAATGGCAAAAAGTATTTGTACAGCATAGAGTTAGACGTTTAATATATTTCACAAAATTTACTTTTTAACGTGTTGCATGGTGTAATTTGAAGTACACAAAATTATATATCTAAATTCTTTATTCGTATAAAAAAACAATTCATATGCAAAATCAAGGGGAATTTATAAGGCCTAATACATAAAATATACTTTAAGCTTATAAACCGCTTATTTCAATGAACTAAGTTTCGAACATTTCAAATTTCAAGTTTTAAAAGATCAGGTGGCCATTTTCATAATTATACGTGGTTATTTTTCTGCATCAAATATTTGTAGTACATCTTTTGCCATATAGCATTTTCAAAGCATTCAAATACGTAATTTGTATATTAAATACATTCAAATCCTGATGAAATAAACTAAATAAAAAAAATCTGGATTTATTTCATACAAAGTTTAACATAAATGTTACTAATTTACCATAAAACCACCATTTTTTTTTCTTCAAAAGAGAAATGAAAGAAAGGCAAAAATAAAAAAAAAATAAATAAAAAGAAACAAGTGCATAAATGGAAATTTTTGAAAAACATGAAAGATTAAAATTTAAACAGACCGAAAATTTGCCTCATTGTCTCTGGATATTTTTACCAAAGTTGTAGTAGACAAGGCTATTTTGTAGCACCATAAAAACTAGAGAAAAATTGAGGAAAAAAAAAAATACAGTGGGTTAAAATATTACACAACAGCCAAACAACGCTGCTCAGCATTTAAACAAGTTCACCCTCATGATGCCACCACCACAACAACAAATGACGCCCTCTCATACAAGAAAAAAAATTTACTTGTGTTTTTATGTGAAATTGAAAAAAAAATTGTAAAAAATGGCGGTTTCCGGCGGTTTGAAGAGAAACGAATGAGACCAACAAAAAAAAAAAAAGTAAAAACAATGTCTACTAAAGGGCAGGGGTTAGCAATGACAGGCCGAGTATAAAAAAAAACAGAAAAAAAATTTTTTTGTCTATACAAATGTATTTCTACGCGAGTTAGTACATGAGTGTTGGTGTGCACGCAAAACACCCCCATAATAGTATGAGTTTACCCTCATTCAGGACATTCTATTAGAGCTGTTGTAAAAAAAAAAAAATGAAAATATAAAAAAAATTCCACCCCTCATCATTAAAAAAAATATAAAAATAAAAAGGAAAGCATAAAGAAAAAAAACAGAACTCCACTCACTAACGAGCATTATGAACAGTACGTAATTACCAACACTAAAGCAAAATTGATGTAAAATAGAAGAGGAGAAAAACTTCTTTCCTTTACTTTAAGCCAGCTCTATTGGATAATTGGGATGCTGTTGATTTATTGTTACGTTCGCTATTTGCTGACAAATTCAATTTTGCTAATGTCCAAATAATGTTTAAAATCTGGACAAATTGCTCCCTTTTTAAAGAAAATTTATATGAAAATACTTTTGCTGTTTTTTTTTCTTTTTGTGGGCTATAAAAATATTTGTTTCCTCTAACGCTGCGTCTCCACTAGACACAAATATGTCCGGACATGAAGTCGGACATGAAAAAGGCCAATAATGTAGACCGCAAATGGCCATGTACAGCCATCGATGTCTGGATATATGTCCTGCCATCTGGATATACAGTCGACTCTTGATAATTTGAAACTCGTTAATTTGAGTCTTGCGGTAATTATGGACAAAAAATACTTCTTCTCTCTCTCTACAAGCAAATAAAATTAATATACAAAGACTTTTGAACGGTTATACAAATTTTATAAATAAGGGAAACGAAATAGAAAGATTTTTTATATTAAATTGAATTAAGATTCTATAGGCTAATTGTTCGAAATTTTTAATTTAAATCTCAGAAAGACATGATAAATATTCCAAGGCACAAAGGCAAGTCAACATCAGTTTTTGTTATTCAACTTACACAGCAGAGCAGAACAGCTGTTTTCGAAAGACGCAACCCTTTCATCATCAGTGCTCATGTGTATTGTGTTTGTCACCACTTATTAGGTGGCTTAGTTGAATGTGATAACAGTTCCTATTTACACAAATTTTATTGTGAAAAAGAATACGAGAACTGTATTAAGCTGATGTTAACATGTTATTGTTATAATACCCGTGTTACCGTTTGATTATTTTTCTTCATGTCCCATTTTTCTGAATTTTTTGTTGCTTTTCAATCAAGTTTTTTAATACCACTTTTATGCTAAAAATTTTCAAAAATAAAAAAAAATATAAATTATGTATGAATTTCTATTTTAATAGTGAACTTTATTTATGTAAATTGTATTACAGGATGTTAATTTTCTCAAATTTTCAAATCTGCGAAACTGCAAACTATTTTTTATTTTAATAAGTCAGTTTGAAAAAAATATTTATATTGTGCATATCTCCACAGAAATACCTATCAAACCATATATGTTTCAACAATAATGGTGGCACTAAAATACTTACAAGTGTACCACAAAAAGTGAGCAGCGTAGTTATATGTAAAATTTTTTGCATGTTTTGTGTAGCCTTTACAGCGAAATTTTTCTTCTGCAGTTGCTGCTTACTTTGATACTCCCCTAACATACACGTACTGTGTAACTAAGTACAGTCGACTCTTGATAATTTGAAACTCGTTAATTTGAATTTCGCGGTAATTTGAACTGTTTTCCAAATCCCTTGAAAAGAACTCCATAAATTGAAAAATATCTATGTAATTTGGTCCCCTCAATAATTTGAAATTATTTGAATGACATATTGATCGCCGACTCGCTATAATTTGAATTTTTTGGCTCTACGCTCTATAATTTGAATTATTTTAATTGCTGTGTTTTATGCAAAATAGAAAATAAATAAAACAACCCTTTATTTTAGTTTTTTGCGATGTGCTACAAAAATGACATCTTGCTCGCCAACGAAGTTCGGTTATTCTACACTCTTTAATTTGAACTCCTAATGTGATTTTGTTTCTGTTTTTTAAAGAAATTTAAATCGTTTGCATTAGTTTCTTTGCCACGATTTTAGTATACACCACTACATCGACAGTTGCTAACATAAAAATTAAATTTCTTTGCTTTGCTTTTGCGGAATTTAGTGCGTGCAAATCAGTGTTGTCAGATTAGGGGGTTTCCCCCTAGATTTAGAGGTTTTTTTCTATTTAGGGGTTAATATTCTTTAGGGGGAAATTTGGGGGTAAAAAAATTTTATTTAGGGGATTTTCGAATTTATAGTTTGGTACATAATAGTACATAATTTAACAACTGAGCATGTCGAAGATATTGTATCGAAATGGCGATTTAGAAAGTAATCACGCAAATACAAACATTAAAACATTTTTCTCGTTAAATCAATTTTGTTGGTTTTCCTTGAACTGCAAAATATAAATTTTAAAAAGTTGTTCATCTTTATAATTTATTACCAATATGCGAAAAAAGGATAACATATATAAACAAAAATATAAAAAGGAGTGGGAAGCAGATCAGCAGTTTAAATAACTTTAAATATAATTTTAAACACAATAAATGCAAAATTAAATTTCAGATTGGTTAGCCCCTGTCCAGGGAGACAACTACAAAGCTTTATGCAAGTATTGTAAAAGCATTATGGTGGCTAACAGGAGACCTTCTTGCACAACAAAATACGAAAACAAACATATTGGATTTGCATCCAAACAAAAGAAGTACATGTACCCGTAACAAACTTCCTCAAGCCGTCTCTTACAAAAGAAAGACAAATTGCTGATATATTTTTTTGGGGGCTTTTTATAAAAAAAAATAAAATAAAAATTTTGGGTGTTTTAGTGCTTTTCGCGTAAGAATGATAGTACCTCAATTCAAATTTAATAGAGATAAGAATGATGACACCAAATTACTACTTAAACTTTTCTGCTTTAGGGGGCTTTTTAAGAAAAAGTGTAGAATCTAGGGGGTTTCTAAATCTTTTTGGGGGGAAGAAAAAAAATTATCTGACAACACTGGTGCAAATGATTTTGCTTTTTTATGAAAACTCTTGTTAATTTGAATTTTTTCTGTCTCTCTTTCGATATTTTGAAGTCTCGTTAAAATGAAAACTCTATTATTTGAACTTTTTCTCTGGTCCCTTCAGTTTCAAATTATCAAGAGTCGACTGTATGTCCGACTTGATGTTCGCGTTCGTATATATATAGGGTGTTTTTTATAGAGTGAATTAAGTTTTTGTTTTCTCTTGGACCAGCACTCAGAAGATGACCCCTACATATGCGATGCATTGTGCCAGAACTAGGAAAATTGGTTGTGGGAAGGAGGATACAGGGAGTAGTGTTTGTTGAAAATTAAAATTGGCTGGAAAGACCTCTGCTGGAAGTTTGTTCCATATACGAACCGTTCGGCCAAAGATCGAATTCTCTCTGTAATGCGTTGTGCGGTTTACTGGCAACTCAACCATAAAAGGATGCGTCCTATGTGAAGTACGGGTAGCTCGCAAAAATAAACGGTTTTCGGGCACAAGCTCCCTTATCTCATCAGAACACACTCCGTTGTAGGAACGGTGGAACAGTGAAACACATCCCATGTTGCGTCGATGCTCCAGTGAGTCAATAGAGTTGGCTACCCTACTGTCACCGATGAGCTTCTTCGCTCTCTCCTGTACGCGGTCGAGCAACTTCAAAATAGACTTTGAAGCACCTGCCCATACATGAGAGTTGTATTTCATCTTTGGTCGGATGTAGGTGGTATATATAGTGAGGAGATCAGTTGGGGTGAAGTATGTCTTACAACGTCTGAAAAAGCCGAGGCACTTGAATGCTTCTTTTGAAATATGAAAGATGTGATCAGTCCATCGAACGTCACACTGTATTTTCATACCAAGAACATCAAGAGCTTCTGATTCCCCAATATCTATATCATCCATAAACACGGGTGGCGCAGAATCAGCCGCCTATACGTAAGCACGCAGCACTGTGTCGTATGAGGATTAAACTTAACCCTATTCGCGAGGCTGCATTCGGAGTTTGACATCACTAGTGAGCGACTCATTCATCATTTGTCTTCTGGCGTCAATCTCCTCCGGGCTTGCCCGGCTGGTTTAAATCACGTCGAAATATATTTTTAATATCAATGAAACGGGCATTATTGAAAAGAAAATGTTATGAAATTAATGTTTAAATATGATTTCTATCGTGTGACCGCCATGGCTGATTGCGCGTAGAAGGCGCAATCGGGAACATCAATTTTCAACAACTAAAAAAAATCGTCCATAAAGTAGATGGACACAACCCCAGTTGCCGAGAACAGTGACGCATTGATTGATTAGGATCATCTTCAATCCTTTCGGCGCCTCACGGGATGCACGTTATCAGTAACAGTAAATGTGGTCCGAAAACGATCTATTGTTCTTCGAATTAGCCGCTCTGAAGGACGTGTATGTGCGCCATAAAATGGAAGAAGTGCACACGATGAGTTCAACGAATAGAACAATTATTTTTATTAAAAGTTTCAACAATTTACACGCGTTGCTCTGGTGTTGCGATACTCTAACTGCCATCCCTTTTTAGCTGTCAAAAGTTCTCATGTCCATACATTTTGTATGGAGCATACCGAAATAACGCGGCGGCAACGCTTTGCTATTGGAAAATCCGATTTTGACAGAGCGTTTTTTAATGAAGTTAGTTGCCAAAGAAAATAATTGTAACCAGAGAAAAAGAGCAAAAATTTACAAAAGTGAAATAAATATAAAAAAAAAATTTGAGCACTTCGTATTAGAAAATGGAGGTAAGAAAATATTTACAATATGATTATATACATACATATATATGCACGTTTGTAATTTGTACAAAATTTCAATAACAAAATCACAAATGTCGTCCGTCCAGCTGTTAAAATAATCAGGGTTGTTTAATTTGTTTATTTGATAACCCTGTTTTTATTGTTTTTTGACATAACGTTGCCGCTTTTGTTTAGGTATGGCATTACAGCGTTAAAGCTCAGCGGAAAAAAACGTTCCGCTTTCCGCCCGTATTTAGGGATGGCTGTAAAGAAACACGCTTCAATTTCAAGGGAGAGCAAAAGAGACACAACGCAAAAAGTTATAGTTTCTCTTTTGCCCAACCTCAAAATTAGTTCAAAAGTTTGAATACGTTGTCGCCACATACAAAAACATGGACTTATTAATACTTTTGCGGAGCTCTGTAGCTGATGGTTAGCAATGCTACTCTGTCAGTCCAATGGTCGTGTGTTCGATTCCCGCCTGAGACTCTGGGTGTTTTCCGTAGACAAGCAAATCGCTTCTTGGGTTGTGTTCGTTATGAAAAAAATAAAAAACAAGTAAAAACGTTATATTCGACCGGGTCGAATCTTAAATACCCTCCAAATATTTAGTGAGTGAATTTAAAATGTTTAACTTGGTGGGACAGAGTTCCTTTATATAATATCGTACGTCAACGCCCACTAAAGGGGGCGGGGTTCAAAAATATACAATATCATGTTTTCCACAGACGACCATACGTTCGCATTGCTAGACCGTTTTAGACTTCATCACTAATCAAGAATATATATACGTTATGGGGTCAAATTCTCTTTGGAGGGTATAAAAACTGTATTTTGGCGGTGTCGCTCTGGCAAGGGCTGTGGGGGAAACATTTCAACTTTGTCATAAAACTCTAAAAATATATGCTTGGGATAATTATATACAAAATTAAAATTTCTTTTTTGTGATAGGGTCATTTAGAGGGCAAAGGGGTAGAGGGGGTAGGGCAGAAATCGGCAGTCATAAAACTCTAAAGATAAATGCTTGGGATGATTATATACAAAATTTAAAAAAAAAATTTTTTTTTGGTAGGGTCATTTAGGGGGCTAAGGGGAAGGAGGGGGTAGGGCAGAGTAGTACCAGGTTTCGTCTCAGCTTCGTCATTAAAGCTTAAAAATGTTATTTTTAAGGAATTTAGGCGTCAGTAAAACAGTTTGTTAAATTTTTATGCTATTTTTGCCTATAATAACGCCCACTAAAGTGGGCGGGGTAAAAAAATATTTTTATTTTATTTTATGTTTAAGGCGTTGGACCATATTTGACATAAAAATATACCATTTGCTTAACAAAATAACCAAAAAACTTTAAAAATTATGTTGTTTTTTTCTGGGTTGGTTTAGTTCTTCTTAGGGGAACTTTTTCCCCTCTTGCCCGATTTAGCCCATCTTCGAACTTAACCTGCTCTAAGCTTCAAAATATATTTATGGCAAATTTCAAGAGTCTAGCTATTTTTGTTTGGACTGAATCGTGATTTCCACAGACGGACGGACGGACGGACATGCTCAGTTCGTCTTAGATTTCATCACTGATCAAGAATATATATACTTTATGGGGTCTGAGATGGATATTTCGATGCGTTACAAACGGAATGACAAAGTGAATATACCCTCCAAATTCTTTTTTGGAGGGTATAAAAAATCTCCAGGCTTTGCCGGCGCCAGTCCATGTCATGTTCAGGTCGATGTCTAGTGGACACGTAGGGTAAAGCTTTGAATCTGAAAACATTAGTTCTTTAAGAAGAATTGTAAATTTCCCACAAGATTTTTTGTATATAGACCGGTTTCGGAACAAGGATTTATAGAAAGATTCTAAAAATTCTTGAACGATTTTGTGGAAGAATTAGAGGATATGAATTTGATTAATTTTTTAATCTCTTTAGGAGCTCAAATCTGCACGGTGGAAACATAGACATTTCGATCTCTAGAAATTCGTTGGCACCGCGTATAATAAATGCCTTTTATAATATAAAATGTATATTTTAATCCAAAGTAGCATCTCGATGGTCGACGCCAGCTCATTATAAATATTTTGCTAAAGTTTCAATATTTCTTGCCAGTTTGAAATGCCCACAACAGGACCAGTCAAAGCAAGAAACCAACTCATTTGTAATTTTAAGGCATTTGAAAAACTCCTTCAAGTTACTGTTGCATTGTACCTTCCACAACTTGGCCAGCCAACAACTCATTCCAACACACACACACACACACACCCGCACACCCTTCCCATAAATAAATCTCTGATGAAATAGGTTTTTTCTTTTCTTCTCACATTCTCCATCATTCCTTTTTCTGTCAGTGATTTGTACGTATTTTATTTTTTAACGTATTTTCCCTGTTTCCGATATATTCCAGGACTTCTTTTTTCATCTCATATTTTTAGTTGTTGTCGTGTTTTTTCTACCATTTTTTTTTGCGATTTCATTTTAAGGAAAACTTTTGTTCAATTTAAAAATGTTAATATTGTAGATGATGGATTTTTTTCTTTGTTTGCTGTATTCTTTTTTATATTCCTTATTTTTGTTTTGTTGCAGCTGCGTACTATAAGAATTTAATTAGTACTTTTTTAATATTCTATGCCATCATTTGGTACTTTCGTTTTTGCTCTGCTCTTTAAAATATTCGATGGCATGGCTTTTTGTTTTTGTTTTTTTTTTAATGATATATTGCGAAAGTTTCGCTTGGAGATTATAAACATTTTTAATTTTCTTAATAGTTTTTTGTGCAAGCAAAAAGTATTTGAGATTTGTTGACATTTAATTGGCTAAAGCAGTGGACGTGAAGTTGGAAAAGCCAGCTACGGGTATGTGCTGTTGACGAGTATTTTCGTTGAAGTTGGAAGTCGGGGCGCTCCAGGGCAGGTAAAGAAATAAACTTAAATCTGCTATTGAAGTTTCCAGGTTGCCATAAGTTTCCATATTCAGCTGCGTATTTGTGATAGTGGGGGCGGTGTAACAAACTATCAGTGGGGAGGTTACGGTACTTGCTAAGGGTATGGTTTATGTCCTGGCAACAAGTTAAGAAGTTTTTGTTACTCTTCTCGTTAAAATTAAAATTATTTCCTATATACACACACACTCGTTCATATGTACATATGTAATTTGTTATAGTGTTTGTCAAATTTGATAAATAAATAAGTTGAATTTCATTTAAGAATAATTTTGTGCAACGAGAAGAAATTAAAGATACTCGGGTTCGATACTGAAATAAAGGGTGTTTTTATAAGAGCATGCTGATTTGAAATTTAAATAAAACACTTGCCAAATTATGAAATGGCCAAAAAAAATTTTTTATTTGGTAGAAAAATCTCTTGCCATTTAACACTTAAATATAATTTCGGGCATATGGCCACCACGACTATTTTGCACAAAGTTCATTCGGGAGGTCCAATTTTCGACCACCTTTTCAAGCATTTGAGGGCGTATTTCAGCAATGACACGTTGAATACTGGTTTCCAAAGTTCGACCAATCGTTGCTGGTTTATCCACGTAAACCAATGATTTCAGGTATCCCTACAAAAAATAATCGAGTGGCGTCAAATCACACGAACGCGGAGGCCAATTCACCGGTCCATTTCTTGAAATAATGTTGTCGTTGAAATGTTCTTTCAATAAGTCCATTGTTTCGCCCGCAGTATGATAAGTGGCACCATCCTGTTGAAACCACATTTCGTTTACATCCATATCTTGAAGTTTTGGCACCAAAAATTCATTGATCATGATTCTGTATCGATTTCCATTCACGGTAACGCGTCGTCCTTCCTCATTTTTAAAGAAATAAGGACCGATGATTCCACCAGCCCACAGACCGCACCAGACAGTACATTTATCGGAATGCATTGGTAATTCTTGAACGGCGTGTGGATTATCTTTGCTCCAAATACGGCAATTTTGCTTGTTGACATATCCATTCAACCAAAAATGCGCCTCATCACTGAAGAGAATTTTGCGGTAAAAAAGCGGATAAACATTTTTAATTGAACACTGTTTTTGAAAATAAATTTCCACGATTTGGAAGCGTTGTTCTGGAGTTAACCTGTTCATGATGATTTGCCAAACAATACTGAGTAGAGACGTCACTTTAAACTGTCAAAACAGCTGTCAGACAACAGAGTGATTCGTTTAAAAAAAAACTTCATAAAAAAACACCCTTTAGTTTGGCTTGTCGATTGTGAAGTCGAAGGCCGTGGGTTTGCTCCTGCGTGTTATGGAATTTTTCTAATTTGCAGTATTATAGGGGGTGGGTAAATTTGAGGTTAGGAAGTAAATTGGCTGTCAAATGATGAAATGTCAAGTACTGAGCTGTCATCCTTTGACATTTATTTAGCAAAAGCTTGGGAAATTTTAACCATAGTACGCCATCCGACCATTATGTGCGTCGAATGTTTGTGAATTGGCTGTTTGAACGAAACTGAACGAAAACAATGCATTTTTCAACAAAATCATCTCTACTGAGGAGACCCATTTCCAGTTACGCGGTTATGTAAACAAACAAAATTGCTACATATGGGGCTCACAAAATCCATAAACAGTCCTCGAAAAACCATTACATGCAAAGAAAGTGACCGTATGGTGCGGTTTGTGGTCAGGCGGCATCATCTGCCCGTATATTTTCCAAAATGAGGAAGGAAACGCCGTCACAATGAATTCTCTGCACTGCCAAACCATGATAATCTATTTTTTGTGGCCACTGTTGGCTAATGTTGGTATCAGTGACCTTTGGCGGTGCTACAACCCACATAGCCAAATAATTCACATGGATTTTTATCAATTATTCTCGAAAAGGGCTGATTCAGCTGAACGCCCTGAACAAAATTCCTCTTATGTGCCCATATGGCCAGGTTTAAATTTGGTTAGCCATTTATAAATACTAGGATCGTCCGCCCGATGCTGAATCCAAGTCAGATCTTTTCATCTTTTCTTTGTTACATAGCACAATTTAAGGGAAGAGTAAAATGAGCTAGTCCATTTTGTTGAATGAAATTTTATGAAAATTCAAAACGATTTTTTAAATGTTTATGCTAAGAATTGAGTGAAATACTTATATTGTGCAAATCTGCATACAAATTACTTTTAAATAATGTCTACTTCATCAATTTTGGTGGACCAGAGATACGTAGAAGCGTACCACAAAAATATATGTGGTGTACTTAAATATAAGATTAAAGGCTGGCACAGCTGATCAATAGAGTTTCTGTAGTTCATCAAGTCCATTTTTAGCGGGTTATTAAAATTGTAAACGTTTGGTTAATAACAGCAACAGAAGTGGGGGATTTATTTAAAACAAATTGTTTTTTTTTCTTTAACAAGATTTTTTTTATTCAATCTTCGATTCCAAGCAAGTGTGCTTTTGCATTTAACCTTAATTCAAACAGGTGCTGATGTAAATTATATATAAATTATTTGCGAAAACGTACGAGCAAATATTTATTATAACGGCGTGACTGAGTAACTGAGTGACTGACTGACTGACTGACATTGTCAGCCAAGTTAAAAATTCGTTTTCATTTCCAAAGTTCAACGTGTATGGAATGCTGCCAAAAAAAAAAAAAAAAACTAAAAATGCCCCTTAGCATATTTTATTTGGTTTCAAATTTACGACCGTCTACCCATCTAATATATAAAGGAGGCCATAAATCTAGTTTATTTTCGATTTAAATACAATACGACAACAAGCGCCAAAACACACGCTAACAAACGTTTAAACACTGGAACAAGCTTGAACGGGCATATTGGCTGTTTGGTTGGTTGCATGGTTGGCTGATGCGGCTATTAAACATTTAACGAAAATTGTATGAAAATAAAAAAGAAATCCAAAAATATTTATTTAGAACGTAACACAGCAAATGCGTTTGCATTTTTATTGCTTTGGGTCTGTCTGTCCGCTCGTCCGTCCGTCTATCTTGCCATTTAGCCTTTAAAAAGAGCCTGGAAATGATCGTGAGAGGCAATTGGAAAACATCTGCTGCACGAGTATATGCTCTTGCATATTGCAGACATTGAGAACAACAACGATGATGACGATGACCAGTCAGTGATAAAGGTGACATTTTTCGATTAGCGATTAGAAAACATTTAGAGCTTTTAAACATTTGTTTGCCAGCATGTCTGTCTGTCCAATTGTCTGTGCGGTTTATTTTGGCGCGTGACTGCTGTTTCGCGTTAGGACTGTTTGATCAGGGTTTGCTTGATTTTTGTATACAACAAAAAAAAAAAAAAACAAAAAAAGGAGCCCGAAGGACTCATGATAATCGCTGGGTTGTTGAAAACAACATCATTTTGGTAGCACGAAAGAACATGTGTTTTCATGCTACTTTATTTATGATAAAAGCCGCTAAAGATATACAGACCAAAAGTACTATGGAATACCGAATATACGGGAAGATTAATCACGGAATGGCACTTATGATAACGGGTGCTCTTAGAACGACGCCCACAAAGGCGCTTTTTACCATGCTGTGCTGGTTTCTTGTGGACTTAACTGCTAAGAAACTGGCTCTACGCACCGCAGTCAGACTGAACATAATCGGCGCATGGACCCATAGACCATGTGGGCATGCTAGCATTTCAGATACGATAGGTAATTTACCAAATCTTATAGACTACTGCACTCCGTTAGCCCAACTTCAGTAGGAAATTTAGATTTTCTCTGCCAGAAGTTTATCCCCATTGCACGGATTCGTACAGATTTTTACGGACGGCTCTGAACGGCGAGGGAAGGTCGGTGGGAGTGTCTTTATGACAGACTTTGGAATCGAGATGTCCTTCAGGCTCCCGGAAAAATGTTGCGTGTTACAGCCGGAAATATCTGCCATCAAAAGAGCAGCGCTGTGTGGCTAAGGTTTTATCGGATATCAAACCGGGACATCCAATTCATTACCGACAGTCAAGCTGCAATAAATAAAAATAAAGCCGATTTAGGGGGGGGGGAGGAGAGGGGTGGTGTATAGCACATCCCATCTTGTTCAAGAATACCGCAAAACCCTTGACCGACTTGCAGGACATTCACGCATCACCTTAAACTGGGTGCGAGGGCATGGCACCACCATAGGCAACATTAAGGTGGATGAACTAGCTAAGAGAGGAACCGCACTTCAGGAGGCCGATATTGACCAATTTTTCTTTTTTCTTTTTTTATCTAGAACCAGCACTCAGGGGATGGCCCCTACATATGTAGTGCATTGCACCGGAACTAAAGGGTCTTTTTTTATGAAGTTTTTTTTATTATACGAATCACTCTGTTGTCTGACAGCTGTTTTGACAGTTTAAAGTGACGTCTCTACTCAGTATTGTTTGGCAAATCATCATGAACAGGTTAACTCCAGAACAACGCTTCCAAATCGTGGAAATTTATTTTCAAAAACAGTGTTCAATCAAAATGTTTATCCGCTTTTTTACCGCAAAATTCTCTTCAGTGATGAGGCGCATTTTTGGTTGAATGGATATGTCAACAAGCAAAATTGCCGTATTTGGGGCAAAGATAATCCACACACGCCCTTTAAGAATTACCAATGCATCCCGATAAATGTACTATTTGGTGCGGTCTACGGGCTGGTGGAATCATCGGTCCTTATTTGTTTAAAAATGAGGAAGGACGACGCGTTACCGTGAATGGAAATCGATACAGAATCATGATCAATGAATTTTTGGTGCCAAAACTTCAAGATTTGGATGCAAACGAAATGTGGTTTCACCAGGATGGTGCCACTTGACATTCTGCGGGCGAAACAATGGACTTATTGAAAGAACATTTCAACGACAACATTATTTCGAGAAATGGACCGGTGAATTGGCCTCCGCGTTCGTGTGATTTGACGCCACTCGATTATATTTTGTAGGGATACCTGAAATCATTGGTTTACGTGGATAAACCAGCAACGATTGGTCGAACTTTGGAAACCAGTATTCAACGTGTCATTGCTGAAATACGCCCTCAAATGCTTGAAAAGGTGGTCGAAAATTGGACCTCCAGAATGACCCTTGTGCAAAATAGTCGTGGTGGCCATATGCCCGAAATTATATTTAAATGTTAAATGACAAGAAATTATCTACCAAATAAAAAATTTTTTTTGGCCATTTCATAATTTGGCAAGTGTTTTATTTAAATTTCAAATCAGCAAGCTCTTATAAAAACACCCTTTAGAAAATAGGGGATAGTATTGAGGGGGCAGATGAAGAAAGATGAGAAGACAGAGAATTTTTTGTAGCTATTTCAAAAATTTTTCTTCGCCGGCTAATTTTTACTACAGGAGCGACGAAGGAGGCTGTTGCAGTTACTCTGCTATTTAGCACATGGTCGTATCAGTCGCTATTAGGGTTTGGGATTTCCCGGACTTTTGCTCTTCCCGGGAAACGGGAATGAAAAAATCGAGATCCCGGGAATTCCCGGGAATCCCGGGAAAATTAAATTTCCACATTAAGTAAATGTATCAACTAGAAATTGGTTAAAAATTCATTGTTTTATTCTTTTATATGTGATAAAAATAGTGTAATAGCAATTAAAAGAGCAAAAACATAAAACATTTTATTTAATTTAAGTGAATTCAGGCACATGGAGTTAGCTTATATTTATACTTTAAAATATAAGTAGCTATTATATACATAAACATATAGTAACTATCAAAATGAATAGCATAAAATACTTCAACACTACTTCTTATCTATTTAGCTACGAAATGAGTTTTTAAAACCGTTAAAGCATCTAGCAAATCACTGGACATTCTGTTTCTTATTTTTGTTGCAAAGTTCCCAGCGATAGAAAAAACTCGTTCACTTTCCACTGAAGTAGGTTTTATTGTTAATAATGCATTGTACAGATTGTCCAAATTTCTTGTTCGTATGTTACTCGCTTCAAACAGCTTAAGTTCTTTTTTAAATTGATTATCGGTCATTGATATTGCGCTTTCATTTCGTTTCTTTGCATTTTTTATTGCGTTATTTAATTTGTCCTTAAAAGTTTCTTCCACTTGTACTTCGCTAACAACATAATTATCCGACGGCTCAATATAGTCGCATTGTTCAAATAATCTGTTGAATAATTGTTCCGCATAATCTTTTAAAACCTTTTTCGAAACATTTATAATTTTGCCACTTTTTAAATAATTTAATAGCGCTAGCATTTTATCATCACGCCGTTCATTTATTTTTTGTTTTATTGCATTTACCATCGTTTTTGAAAGCGTTGTATTTAAATTTAGAAGCTGCTCGTACAGGGTTTCAATAATAGCGTTAGCTATTAACAAATTTGAGTCCCGACGACTCAATGCCTCTACAGCATCTTTAATTGGGCATAAAACTTCCACTAAACTTTCTAAAATCAACACGTTTTCTTCCACCCACAAATCTATAGAACTAAATTCAATCAACGTTTTTTTAATTGCGTTCTTTGCTTTGAGAAAAGATTGAATCATTTCAACCATGCTATTCCACCTTGTTCTGACATCGTGAATTAATCGAGACTCCTTACCAAATTCCTCTTTCATGTGTTTTTCGAGACAAGCAGTTTTTAAAGCACTTTTCTTGAATGTTTTTACAATCGTTCTCGCAAAATTTACAGCACTTTTGTAATTTTCTAAATAAACATTGAATATTATAATATTATATCATTGAAAATACAGCAATATTATATTTTCTTACCGATAATTTCATATGGATCAAATTCTATGTCCATATCACTTTCGTCAGTTTCACTTTCTGTATTATCTACTAATATTTTCGATTTTCCATAAATAACATCAAGCACAGCTAAGTGAATAGAATGGTTCCAGCAAAAAAATCTGTCAATTGGACTTTGTGAAACAAATCGCTTCATGACATTAGGACCATCTGATAACGTTGCAACAATATGATTTGGCAACAACAAATTAAATTCTTCTAGTTTAGATTCAACAAGTTTTTGTATTGCATCCGCGGTACACCTTCCAGATATATAAACCAAACCCAAGTTATAAAACGAATTATTGCCATGAAGGCAAATATTTAAATATCTTTTTTGGGCGACACTAGTCCACTCATCCAACACAAGTGTGAATCGAATATTACTGGAAATTTCATTTGTAATACTTTTTTTAATTGTTTCTTTAACGCCACTAAAATACTTCATTATAATGCTTTTAACATCAGTTTCCCATTTTGGTAATCTCATATTTTTTTTGCAAATACTATCACGTATAAATGAACTATGTGTAATTGTTCTAATGGACATTCCGTCGACCGCTGCTAGCTTTGAAACAATTTCAGGCAACGTTTGGGTTACTAAAAAATCTTTTATGTTAGGTTGGGGTGGTGTTTGCGGTGTTATAATATCGTTGCTCTGTGCAGAAGTGTCATTATTAATCTTGATGTTATGAACCACAACAATATGTCGCATAAGACCACTGGTGCTACCTCCTTTAAACATAAGTCTTTTGAAACATATATTGCATTGAGCTGCGTTGTCTACTTTTTTAAAATATTTCCAAGCTTCAGACATTCTTTTCTTATGACAATATTAATGTTTTAATGGAAATTTATACAACCCACATACACTGTAACACTTTCATATTTTGTTAGCACTTCTAATAACGTATGGTTTACGCTTTTGCATTAATGTTTGAGTTTTCTATTTAAATTTTCATCAAAAGCATCAGAGAAATGTCGTTATTTTCGAACAGACTTTTGTGAACAGCTGTTTCTCGCTGACAGTTTTTCTTGCTATATAAGAAAGCTGAATTTTTTAATACTATAAACTAGGGTACCTAAATCTTAATGATAATTATACACGCTAATTTTACAACTATTGAGAACTATTACAAATTTGATACAGAATCTAGTTATACATGAAAAAATAATACACCTTTATATATTATATAATTTCAATCATATAAATAAAAAATAAACCATTAAAGTCCAGCATCTATGTATTAATGTATACTTTTAATTTCCCGTTTCCCGGGATATATCTAAAATTTTCCCGGGACAAATTTTGGTGTCTTTTCCCGGGAATTCCCGCCCGGGAATTCCCGTTTCCCAAACCCTAGTCGCTATCAATTATGTTCAGTGACTATGTGCTATGCCTTCATCACTGAAACAGGCTGGCAACAACTAACACGACCATACACTAATGCTGATCAGAAGAATTGAGCACAATATTCATGGGGTTGAACTCAGGACCCTCCGCTTCATAGGCTCGTGTTCTACTACTTCAGCCAACAGCACTCTCACAATTAAGTGGGATTCCACTCTCATCCTGCTGGAGACGCTCATCCTGTTGCACTATTAGAATTAGCTCAGGACAGGGGGTTCAGAGAATCCAGTTGCGAGATATCAAGGGTTTTATGGGCCCGCCTAGACAAATTATTTTCAAAGAGTTTAGCAAGAGTGCGTGTTTATGCGGCCGTGTGCGAGTGTTAAAGTCCTTTATTTAAAAAGAGTAATGGACGTTGTGTATCTAAGGCCGTGGCAATGGCCGTGGTCATGGTAATGGTTGGCAAAGATAATAAATGCATTCACAGGAGCCGGGGGGGGGGGGGGGGGGGGGGGGGTGAGTCTGCACAAGTACATAATTGTTTGTTGTAATGACCCTGACCTTTTTGGAGATTTGTTGTTTTTAATTAAATTTGCCTGCCAACTAATTAACTGACTGACTGGCTGACCCCTTTTCTTAATTGCGAAAATAG
Organism: Linnaemya tessellans; assembly: GCA_951800035.1. Taxonomy (NCBI): domain Eukaryota; kingdom Metazoa; phylum Arthropoda; class Insecta; order Diptera; family Tachinidae; genus Linnaemya; species Linnaemya tessellans. Next base: position 48,682,367 of record OX637535.1, read on the forward strand.
TAGATACACAAATACACACACACACACAAAGGACAAAGGATCTTTTGTATTTCGCAAAAGGTCATCTATGCAGTATAGTGGCCACACCTACTGCTCTCTGCACCTTTGGGGTCCATGCCGGGCGCATGGGTCTCCCCTATAATGACTACTGCTCCAGTTGCAATGTCGAGGAAGAGGAGGAGGAGGAAAGCATTGCACACTTCCTCTGCCTCTGGGCAAAACACGTTTTAGAAACATTTCGGAGGTATCGTGTATAGAACTGGAAAACCTGATGTCTTTATTAGGAACAGTGGCTGGTTCGGCAGCTGAATCTCCTGAGGCGTGCGTGCACGACCAAAATTCTTGTCTATATACTTATCGCATCTTCTTACTATCCTTTCTACCTAAACTCTGACTATCCCTTGCTTCTTCTTCACCTCTCTCACCTACACACCTTCCTTTCCTGTACAGGTAGCACAAAGGGATCAAATTAATTGTACCCTTTCAACAGCAACCTGTCAACCTAACCTAACCTAACATTAAGCACGGAAATTGGGTGATACAAAATAATTTCCCGTATTCTGTAACTATTTGTCGACGTCAACGTCAAACCTATACATATGTACACTTTAAAATATTTAGTAAAGGGTATAAATGTCACCGCTGAAGTGAAATCAAATGGATTAGAATTTTTTGTTCATTTATTTTCTTTTTATTATTAAAAAACAATCTTTGTTTCGTTTAGTTTTCACGCGAATGCGACAGATGTTACGTGTTCTTTTCAAAAGATTTTTGCATTTCTTTAAAGGGTCATTTTAAATTAAATCGATTGCGAGGATTAATAACTTAATGGTTGAATGCAGCATGCAGTTGTTGTTTGTTGCTGGGGACAATGCAAAGCAAAAATAAAAACAACAATAATATAATTTTATATATATGTATGTGTGTGTAACAACGAAATATTTAAGCTGCCAACAAAACAACAATTTATGAGAAAAACTCGTCCTGCTTCGGCTCCTTCTTGTAGCTTTTGTTGTTGCTGTTGTTATCAAAAGTGCATTAAACTGTGTCAATGTGAAGGACAATAACATCATCACCATCACCATCATCGTCATCATCCACATCCTCAGCGTCACCGCCAACTCCTGGCCATCCTTGCAAATAACAATAACAGCCATGCAACAAAACTGGTCAAGGGATTGTAATAACAGATTAATACCAACAAACACATGCACACATTTATAAATTCGCATACTCATTCCATATGTGTGTACGTGTGTGTGCGTATAAATTGCAGGTTTTTGCAATATGAATGGCAACAACACCGACGGGAAATGCTCTCGCCCAAAACAGCTGTTTAATTTAACCAGTTCAATTTAAATCTCACATCGCATTGTGGGAATGATGTTGTTTAACATTTTGACCAATTTAATACTAAAAATCTTGGGAAGGGTCATGGTCTTGTTTTCTGTTCATTCGTTTGTTTGGTTGTTGGTTTCCCCGTTCGGTCTTTAACTCTTTCAATTAATTGTGCAGCAACTGTGTCCTTTAAAAAATATCGATTTTGCTTATTTTCAAATCAACTTGTTTCTTTCGGCCTGCGTGTGCATGTGTGTGTGTGTGTGTGTGTATTTGTGTATCTACTATTTTCGCAATTAAGAAAAGGGGTCAGCCAGTCAGTCAGTTAATTAGTTGGCAGGCAAATTTAATTAAAAACAGCAAATCTCCAAAAAGGTCAGGGTCATTACAACAAACAATTATGTACTTGTGCAGACTCACCCCCCACCCCCCGGCTCCTGTGAAAGCATTTATTATCTTTGCCAACCATTACCATGACCACGGCCTTAGATACACAACGTCCATTACTCTTTCTAAGTAAAGGACACTAACACTCGCACACGGCCGCATAGACACGCACTCTTGCTAAACTCTTTGAAAATAATTTGTGTACGAGTACCACAACTTGTGTCCTTTTATTTATTCGAAAGTTCACACTTTTCCAACACTCACACACCCACTCAATCACCTACTCACACATACAGAAATATATTGCATATACATGTAGTCGTATATGTGTGGGTGTGTGTATGCCCAAGTTTTTTTTATATATATTTTTTTGTATGTGTGCGTACGTTTGTATGTTTTGTTGGGAAAATTGGGTCATACTCCCCTCGAATTTCATGCCACAAAAACCAAGTTTATCACGAAAAAAGGGTTAAAATTTTAATGAGTTTTTCATTGTGTGACGATTACAGGCGCCAGTTTTTCTTCCTCTTTTTCATCGTCTGCCTTGTTTTTTTAATGTTGCTTCTTTTTAATTACACAAAATTCATTGACCTTTTTAATTAAAAGCGAAAAACTACGCAATTTTTAATGCTGTGAATGAAAATGTTGTATGCAAAGCAAAAGAAGGAAATTCAAATAAAGTTTAGCGTTGGATTTTCTTTACTTTAACGCCTTTTTGAGGGAAGAGAATTGGAAAATTGTCTGTCTCTATAAACTAACATTGAATGCCGCCTCGGTTAGTGCAATGAGTAGAGTGCTAGATTACCAGTGTGGAGGTTTTGGGTTGAATTTTCATCATAGACGCTGGTCTGTTTTTCTACAACTAGTGAATGACTGTGTTGCCATTCTCGATTAATTCGTTAAGATATAAAATGAAATTTTCAACAGAAATTAAGATTTATTTAAATAAAAGTTTAGGTGTCTAGTATCAGTAACAGCTAGAAATGTTGGACTCGGTTGTCTTTATTTTATGTTATCGGGCTCATTCGAAATGTGGCAGCGAAATGCGTTCCCAGGAATTTGATTCTCCCGATTCTAAAATCCTTCTAAATACAGAGTGAGGAAATAATAGGAGAAAGGGAAATTTAAGTATTGACAGTGAGCTGAATTGCTTCCAACTCGTTTGCTTTTTAATCACTTCTGTGGAAATCAATTCTATACGCAAATGAAAATAATTTTTCTTCATCTGCCCTCTCAATACTACTTTCTAGTTCCAAACAATGCACTGCATATGTAGGAGTCATCCCCTTAACGCTCGTCCAAGTTAACAAAAAAAAAATCTTAGTGAAGGACCACAGAATCCAGTTTTGCGTTAAATTGATGTAACCACAAAAATTTATTATGTGACTGTACCATGGGGTACCCACGAGGGCTTGTTTCAGAGATGTTATCACCTTCCACTAAATTAATTTTATTCGGGCGTGTGATAAAAAACGATTTAGACACGAATTTCTCAATCATTTGCAAGTCTGCTTTTGGGAGTTTTTTTTCCATATATATATTTCTTTTAATTTTTATTCCAATTTATATTTTGTCTTCCAGTGCTTTTAGACTGGCTCAATTCTAGTTACTCAAATCGGTCGGAGTTCAATACAGTTATTCCGTAACTATTTGTCGACGTCTCGTCAGGACTATATCAAAGATAAGACACTGTACACTGTTTCATCAGCAGTCGACTATTTCCAACAGCTTCTTGCTATACTCGAGGTCTTAGGGAGTAGTCAGAGGATGTCAAAATCAGTCCAATTTTTGATATAGTCTTAATGTGACATGAACAGTTCTATTTGTGTTTTCTTTAAGTTTCTAAGACCTTAATCATAAAAAATATTTTTTATTAACAGCAGGTTTATAATACCGATTTACATACAAAACATGTTTTATAAACCCTTTATAAAGCAGAAATATTTTTTATGAATAAGGGAGCTATTCTATGCACTTGAATCTTTTGTTTTCTAATAAAGAGTTTTTTAACAAGAACTTTGTTTTTTAAAACGAAATATGTAGATGAAGATGATTCAAATTTTGATTTGCTTTTATTGACCTTATCAGTTTACTGTAATATTAATCAAACTAGTGGTCGTTTTTATACCCTCCAAAAAAGAATTTGGAGGGTATATTCACTTTGCCATTCCGATTGTAACGCATCGAAATATCCATCTCAGACCGCATAAAGTATATATATTCTTGATCAGTGATGAAATCTAAGACGATCTGAGCATGTCTGTCCGTTCGTCTGTGGAAATCACGATTCAGTCCAAACGAAAAGAGATAGACTTTTAAAATTTGTTATAAATATATTTTGAAGCTTAGAGCAGGTTAAGTTCGAAGATGGGCTAAATCGGGAAAGAGGGAAAAAAGTTCCCCCAAGAAGAACTAAGCCAACCCAGAAAAACAACATAATTTTTAAAGTTTTTTGGTTATTTTGTTAAGCAAATGATATATTTTTATGTCAAATACGGTCCAACGCCTTAAACTTGGAGCCATAAAATAAAATAAAATTATTTTTAAACCCCGCCCCCTTTAGTGGGCGTTATTATAGGCAAATAAAATTTAACAAATTGTTTTACTTAAGCCTACATTCCTTAAAAATAACATTTTTAAGCTTTAATGACGAAGCTGAGTCGAAACCTGGTACTACTCCGCCCTACCCCCTCCTCCCCCTTCACTCCCTAAATAACCCTACCAAAAAAAAAAATTTAATTTGTATATACAATTATCCCAAGCATTTATTTTTAGAGTTTTATGACTGGCGTTTTCTGTCCTACCCCCTCCTCCCCCTTTGCCACCTAAATTACCCTATCAAAAAAATTAAATTTTAATTTTGTATATAATCATCCCAAGCATTTATTTTTAGAATTTTAGGACTGCCTGTTTCTGCCCTACCCCCTCCTCCCTCTGTTCCCGCTAAATGACCCTATAAAAAATAAATAAAGATTTATTTTAATTTTGTATATAATCATCCCAAGCATTTATTTTTAGAGTTTTATGTCTACCTGTTTCTGTCCTACCCCCATCTCCCCATTTGCCACGTAAATGACCCTATAAAAAAATATAAAAAATTTTATTTTGTATATACAATTATCCCAAGCATTTAATTTTAGAGTTTTATGACCCTCCAAAGAGAATTTGACCCCATAACGTATATATATTCTTGATTAGTGATGAAGTCTAAAACGGTTTAGCAATGCCCATACGTTCGTCTGTGGAAAACATGATATTGTCTATTTTTGAACCCCGTCCCCTTTCGTGGCCGTTGACGTACGATATTGTATAAAGGAACTCTGTCCCACCAACTTAAACATTTTAAATTCACTTACTAAATATTTGGAGGGTATTTAAGATTCGACCCGGTCGAATATAACGTTTTTACTTGTTTTTTTTTTTTAATTTAAGTTCTTATAATTTTTAATCAATATTTCGTTAACAGCTTGTTAACATCTTCAGGAAATAAAAATTATTTTATATAAATTTTTTTCTATTTCCTGATGTTAACAACAAAGTATTGCGAAGAGAAAAGTTCGGCAGTTATGAATGAAAAATATTGGGTGTTTTTTATTGAGGTATAGAACTTTAAGTTGGCATCACTTTTTTAACTGGCGGCCATTTTGTCAGCTGTCAAGTGATTAATATTTAGTTTGGTTTGCCATTTCATCATGAACAGGTTGACAAAAGAACAACGCTTGCAAATCGTGCAAATTTATTTCGAAAGTAATGGTTCAGTTCGCGAAGTTTACCACAAAATTTTGTTCAGTGATGAGGCTCATTTTTGGTTGAATGGCTACGTCAACAAGCAAAATTGCCGCATTTGGAGTGAAGAGAATCCACATGAGACCCTTGAGACGCCATTACATCCACAAAAACTGACTGTTTGGTGTGCTCTATGGGCTGGTGGAGTCATTGGGCCATACTTCTTCCGAAATAATGCTGGAGAATCAGTTACCGTTAATGGAGACCGGTATAGAGCCATGATAACCGACTATTTTGTTCCCGAATTGGATGGCATGAATGTGGATGAGTTGTGGTTCCAACAAGACGGCGCTACATGCCACACAACGCACGTCACAATCGATTTATTGAAGGAAACATTCGATGAGCGCATAATTTCGCGGAATGGATCTGTCAATTGGCCACCAAGATAGTGTGATTTGACACCATTGGATTATTTTCTTTGGGGATATATGAAGTCGCTCGTCTACGCCAACAAACCAGAAACGTTAGGGGACTTGGAAGCCAACATACGGCCCCATATGCTCGAAAAAGTGGTTGAAAATTGGACCTGTAGAATTGGCTTTATTCGAGCCAGCCGCGGCGGCCACATGCCCGAAATCATACTTAAACATTAATGGCATAAAATTATCCTTCGAATAAAGCCAAATTGATGGACATTAAAACGATTTTCTTGTGTTTTATTTCAATTCGAAGTTCTATACCTCAATAAAAAACACCCTGTAATATCTAGCAAATGTCAGTGATATATTTCACGTCATCAATAATATGCCAAAATTGAGTTGTTAACATTTCGCGACAGCGTGATCGATTGACCGTTACCGCATTTCCAGCCTGATCTTCGAAAAGAAACGGCCCAATCACGCCTCTAGACCACATAGCGCTTTTCAATAATCGCTCTAGTGTTTTCACAAGCCTAAATGCGACAATTTTGCTTGTTGACAGAAGGTGTCAGAAGGACGATTATGTTGACCGAAAATATCACGGATTTTACGAAATGTAACTTTAACAGAACCACCATTCTCGTAGTGGATTTGAATTATTTTAATGCGATTTTCGAACGAAATTGAATTCATTGCAGCAATCTACTACGAACACTTTAAAAAACTAAATATCAAAATAAAAAAAATTAATTTCCTGAAGAAGTCACACAAAGGAGTGACGAAATATTGAAATTAAAAATTAAACTAAAATAAAGAGACCTTAAGCTTAAAAATATCAGAATACAATAATAATTAAAAAGAGGTCAAGAAACCAGAAGAATTTAAATATCAAAACTATCATGCTGTTGGCCATGTTGCCACAATCGAAAAACAAAGCCCTTGGTGAAACCCCCTTTATAATATTACTTTTCCAATATTTAGTTAGCCTTAGCTAATTAGCAATATTTTGTTAACTTTAGCTTAATGCAATGGCCTAATAATTGCACCACTTGCTTGTTTACAACAAAACTACCCCTGGCGGCATTACCTATGAGCAGTCCCAAAAGTACTTCCTTGAGTACATGGTCCGAGGAAGAACTTTCATTTCTGCAAGACATTTAGAAATGTTCAAATTATTTAATTCAGTTAAAAGCGAAATAATAAATATAAGATATCAACTTGAAATTTTTCATACGACTATTTTATTTGCACTTACTTCTTTCGTCGTGCAAATTCGACCCGGTGATTTGCTTCTGACAATACAAATAGGACAATCCTCCTGTGGCTACCTGGTGTGTATGTGTTTGGCCATATTATTTTTGTACAAAAGACTATCTGCATTGCAATTGCAGCACTTGACCACCCAGTGAACTCATGCACAGTCTAAGCAATGAAAATCATTGAACCTGAAAGTACCTACATTTTAAATTTAATATAAATGTAAAAAAAGCGATGCCTCATAAATTCATATTAATTTAAGGTAAATTTATTCATGAACGCAATAGAAATAAAAAAAATTCAGAAAAAAAAGAAAAGGGATTAACATTTTAAACCTGAAAAAAATTTCTTTTAATATTTTATTAAGCTCATTTTTGTAGAGCTCTTTTTAAAGGTACTTTTCTTCCTATTGTTGCCACATGAGGCGATCTGTCCGTCGTTGGGTCAATAAAACATCCATCAAATTTAAACGAACCAACCAACCAACATCTGCTCGTATGGATGCTGTACACGTATGCAATATTGCATGTTCTAAATGGGAACGTACACAGCGCCACGTATGAATTGTGCGCTCGTACAGGCAAATATACTTGAACCAAAAACAAAAAAAAAAGGAAGAGAAAAAACACCAAAAGAAAAAAAACAACAACAAAACAATATACTGGTGTAGTGGCAAGAATCCTTTGTTTTCATTATTTGCTATCCTTCTGTACTTGTTGTTATTGTTTCTGTTATAACAGAAATAGGTTTGTGTGTGTGTGTGCGCGCTACGGTGTGAGTACCCAATTTAACCCTTTTTCCTGCTTTCATTTGCATACGAACGATTTTTTCATAATTACACACGATGAACATTTTTTTGTTGTTGTAATTTTCTTTGTTCTGTTGTCCGTTTCAGAATATATATATATTTTTTTTGGTTTTGTTTGCTTGCCGTTGTTGTTGTGTTTTCTTAGTCCTTTACTTTGTTCTGATTTTGTGTTGTTTTTGTTGTTGTCGTTGTTGATTTCATTTAATATTATCCCAAAAAAGGACGTATGCGCTTAAATAAGCAATTATCGACCACATCGAAATAGAATATTTAGTGGCAACGAGGGTCGCCAATTAGGCCACAACGTTGTTTTGCTCTTATCTTAGCCAATATTGAAGATAGAACTCAAATATATTGAATAAAATTTTTCCCAAAGTATATGAGAATTATTACCGTATAC